>VHKM01001006.1:45000-105290 GCA_007210695.1 Neogobius melanostomus | reverse complement strand
AATAACCAGAGTGAGAACACGTGGTAATAACGAAGTGAAAGACATGCTGCGATAACGAGAGGTGGCGAACCACATGTAACTTGCAACAAGAGTGAACACTCTGTAATAAAGAGAGTGGAGACACGTGTAATAAAGAGTAGACCATGGTGCAATGCAGAGTGAACATGATGTAATAGAGAGTGAGACATGTGATAACAGAAGTGAGACACATGTAATAACAAATGAGACACGTGATACAAGAGTGGAGCACGTGCTAATAACAAGAGTGGAGACACGTGCAATAGGCAAAGTGAGAAGTGTAAGAACGACAGTGCAGACACGTGTAATAGCAAGAGTGGAGGAGCAGTGTATAACGAGAAGAGAAAGAAGCACGTGTAATAACAGAGGACCTGCTGCAATAGCAAGGTGAGACCCGTGTAATAACGAAGTGAACACTGTGCGATCGGAGAATTGAGACACATGTAATAACAAGAGTGAGACAACGTGCATAGCAGAGTGAGACTGTGCAAATAAGAGAAGTGAGACACATGTAATAAACAAAGTGAGACACTTGATAAAAGAGTGAGACACGTGTAATAACAGAGTGAGACATGTGCAAATAGCAAGAGTGAGACACGTGCTTAGACGAGAGTCGAGACATGTGCGATAAACGAGAGTGAGCACCATGTAATAACAAGAGTGACGACATGCAATCAGCCTAAGGAGTAGACCGTGGTATATAACGAGATGAGACACCGTTAATACAAAGCTGAGACACGTGTAATAACGGGAGTCGAACATGTGCGATACGAGAGTGGCACGTGTAATAACAAGAGTGAGACACTGTCAGAGTGAGACACGTGTAATAACGAGAGTGAGACACATGCAATACAAGAGGAGACACGTGGTAATACAAGAGTGAGACACGTGTTACAAAGAGTGAGAACTGTGCAATAGCCATAGATGAGAACACGTGTATAAAGAAGTGAACATGTGCAATGCAAGAGTGAGACACATGGTAATAAACGAGAGAGAGGAACACGTGCAATAAAGAAGTGAAGACATGTGCAATAGCAAGAGTGAACATGCTAGCAAAAGTGAGAACACGGTAATAAAGAGAGTGAGACATGTGCATAGAGCCAAGAGTGAAACCACATGTGAAAGAACGAGAGAGAGCACGTGCAACTACAAGAGTGAGGACAAGTGGCATAGCAAGAGTGGAGACACGTGTAATACGAAGTGGACACGTGTAATAAAGATGAGACAATGGTGCCATAAGCAAGAAGTCGAGAACACGTGTAATAAAGAGAGTGGACACGTGAATAAAGGAGTAGACATGTCCAATAGCGCAGTGAGACACGTGCAACTACAAGAGTGGACAGTGTAATAACAGAGTGAGACCATGCAACTAGCGAGATACAACGTTAATGGGTGAGACCGTGTAATAAGAGAGTGAACATGTGCAATAACAAGAGTGAGACATGTGCAAAGCAAGTGAGACATGTAATAACGAGAGACGAAGACAGTGAAATAACAAGAGGAGACATGTGCAGCAAGAGTGAGACACGTTTAATAACGGAGTGAGCGTGTATATAACAAGAGTGAGACATGCAATAAGAGTGAGACCACGTTTAATAAAGAGAGTGAGACACTTGCAATAGCAAGAGTGAGACAGTTATAAAGAGAGTGAACACGGTATAACAAAGGACGTGAGACACGTGTATAACAAGAGTGAGACCCGTGTATAGAAGAGAGTGAGACATCGTGTAATAACAACGAGTGAGACATTGCAATACAGAGAGTGAGACAATCGTAATAAAGAGAGTTGAGACACGTGGAATACAAAGTGAGACATGTGCAATACAACAAGAGTGTAGAGCGGTGTAATAAAAGAGAGTGACGTGTAATAACAAGAGTGAGAACACGTGTAATAAACAAGAAGTGAGAAACCACGTGGTAAATAAGAGAGGAGACACGTGTAATAACAAGTGAACCGTGTAATCAAACAAGAGTGGACCGCGTGTAATCAACGAGAGAGAGACACGTGAAATAAACAAGAGTGAGACATGTGCAATAGCAAGAGTGAGACACGTTTAATAAAGAGAGTGAGACACGTGTAATAACAAGAAAGTGAGCACGTGTAATAAGTGAGACACTGCAATAGCAGAGTGAAGACACGTGTAATAACAGAAGTTGGACGTCAATAACGAAGTAGACATGTGCAATAGCAAGAGATTGAGACACGTTGTAAAAGAAGAGTGAGACATTGCTAGCAGGTGAGACCTGTAATAACGAGAGAGAGACACGTGCAATAACAGTGCAGACATGATGCATATAAGCAAGAGTGAGAAAAAACAGGTGGGTAATAAAGAGAAGTGAGACATGTGCAATAGCAAGAGTGAGAACATGTAATAAGGAGCAGAGCACGTGCAATAACAAGGTGAGACATGTGCAATCAGCAAGAGTGAGACACGTGATCTAGAGAGAGACACGGCAATAGAGTGAACACGTGTAATACAAGATGAGACATTGAATAGCAAAGAGTGAGACACGTTTAATAAAGAGAGTGAGACATGTGCAATAGCAGATGAGACACGTTAAATAAAGAGAGTGGACCATGTGCATAAGCAGAGAGTGAGACCACGTGATAGCAAAGTGAACACCGTTTAATAAGAGAGTGAGACCGTGTAATAACAAGAGTGAGAGCACGTGCCAATAACCGAAGTGGAGACACGTTTTAATAAGAGAGTGGGACATGTGCAATAGCAAAGAAGTGAGACACCTGTAATAGCAAAGAAGGAGTGAGAGACACTGGTATACAGAGTGAGACACGTGCAAATAGCAAGAGTGAGACCACGTGTAATAACAAGAAGTGGAGACACGTGCAATAACGAGAGTGAGACATGTCATAAGCAAGAGTGAGACACTGTAATATCCAAGATGTGAGACAATGTGCAATAGCAGGGGACACGTTTAAAGAGAGGTGAGACACGTGGTAAATAACAAGAGTGGAGACACGTGCAATAACGAGAGTGAAGAACGTTTTAATAAAGAGAGTGAGCACATGTGCAATAGCAAGAGTGAGAACACGTTAAGTAAAGAGAGTGGAGACACGTTAATAACAAGAAGAGTGGGAGACACGTGCATAGCAAAGAGTGAGACACGTGCAATAACGAGAGTGAGACATGTGCATAAGCAAGAGTGATGACACGTGGTAATATCAGAGAAGTGAGACATGTGAGATAAAAGTGAGACACGTGTAATAACGAAGAGTGAGACAGCGGTGCAATGAGCAAAGAGTGAGACACGTGTAATAGACGAAGAGTGAGAGCAAGGCAAGTAAGAGAGGAGACATGTCAATAGCAAGAGGAGAACACGTTGTAATCATCGAAGAGTGGAGAACGACGTTAATAAAGAGAGTGAAAAACGTGTAATCAACACAGATGAGACATGTGCAGATAGCAAGAGTGAACACGTTTAAGTAAAGAGGAGTGAGACACGCTGCAATAACGAGAGTGAGAACACCGGTGTAATAACAAGAGTGAGACACGTGTGCAGTAGCAAGAGTGAGACAACGTGTAATAACAAGGAGTGAGACATGTGCCAGATAGCTAAGAGTTGAGACACGGTGGTAATACAACAGTGAACACGTGTAATAAAGAGCAGGAGACACGTGAATACAAGAGTGAGACATGTGCAAGTAGCAAAAGTTGGGACACGTGCAGATAACGAGAGAGGAACACGGGCAATAACGAAGCAGTGAGGACACGTGCAGATAACCAAGAGTGAGACACTGTAAGTAGAACGAAGTAGTGAGACCCGGGTAATAAAGAGAGTAGACCCGTGTAATAACAAGAGTGAGCACACGTGTATATCAAGAGTGAGACATGTGAGATAACACAGTGAGAGCCCGTGCAATAGCAAGAGGAGACCGTGTAATAAGAGAGTGAGACACGTGGTAATACAAGAGTGAGACATGTGCATACGCAAGAGTGAACACGTTAATAAGAGAGTGAGACGACGTGTAATAACAAAGTGAGACCGTGAATAACGGAGAGGAGACACTGTAATAAGCAGAGTGAGACATGTGCGATAACACGAGAGGTGAGACACGTGTAATAACAAGAGTGAGACATGTGTATAATGAGAGTGGAGACAGCGTGTAATAACAAGAGTGAGACATGCAATTAGCAGAGAGTGAGGACACGTGTAATAACAAGCATTGAGACACGCTGGTAATAACGAGAGTGAGACCTAGCGTAGGTAAGTAACAAGAGTGAGACACCGTGTAATAAGGCAGAGTGAGAGACACGGTGAGATAACAGAGTAGAACACGTTGTGAAGTAACAAGAGTGAGACACAGTGTAAAACGAAGAGAGAGACACGGTGGCCAAGTAACAAGAGTGAGACATACGTGTAATATGCAAGAGGTGAGACATTGGAGATAAGCAAGTGAGACCGTGCAATTAAAGAAGAGTGAGAACACGTGTAATTAACGAGAGTGAGGAAGCGTGTAATAACAAAGAGTGGACATGTGCAAGTAGCAAGAGTGAGAGCAAGCGTGTAATAACAGAGGAAGACACGTGTAAATACACCGAGGAGGAAGACAACGTGTAATAACAAGATGTGAGACACGTGTAGATAACGAGAGTGAGACACGTGAGATACAGCAAGAGTGAGAAGCAGTGCAATAACAATTGATGAGACACGTGTAATAAGAGAGAGTGAAATCACGTGTAATAACGAGAGTGAGACACGTGTATAACTAAGAGTGAAGACATGTTGCAATAGCGAGTGAGAAACGTGAATAACAAAGTGAGACACGTGTAATAACAAGTAAGTTGCGAGACACGTGTTAATAACGAGAGTGAGACACGTGTAATAACAAGAGTGAGACACGTGTAATAACGAGAGTGAGAACATCGTGAGATAACAAGAGTGAGACAATGTGCAATATGCAAGAGTGTATACAACGGTAATAACAAGAGTGTAGACATTGTGCAATAGCAAAGAGTGAGACATCGTGTAATAACAAAGAGTGAGACATGTGGCACTGCAAGAGTGGAGACACGTGTAAAACAAGAGTGCGACATGTGCAATAGCAAGAGTGAGCATGTGCAATACAAGATAGAACACGTGTAATAGAACATGAGTGAGACATGTGAAAATAGCAATGATGAGACACTGCAATAATACAAGAGTGAGACACGTGTAATAAAGAGAGTGAGACACGTTGTAAAACAAGAGTGAGACATGTGTCAATAGCAAGAGTGGACACGTGTATAAACAAAGTGAGACACGTGCAATAACGTAGAGAGAGACACGATGTAATTTAACAAGAGTGAGACCCGTGTAATAAAGAGTAGTGAGACACGTGTAATAAAGAGATGAACAGTGCAATAACAAGAGTGAGTACAGTGTAAATAACAAGAGTGAGACAACGTGCAATAGCAAGAGTGAAGACAGCGTGTGAATAACACGAAGTGAGACTACGTGCAATAACGAGAAGTGAGACATTGTGCAATAGCAAGAGTGAGACTACGTGTAATATCAGGAGTGAGACATGTAGATAACTAAGTGATGACCCGTGCAAATGAGTCAAGAGTGTAGACACGTGCCAATAACAGAGAGTGAGACTACGGTAATACAAGAGTTGAGACCCGTGTAATAAGAGAAGTGATGATCACGTATAAACGAGAGTGAGATCACGTGTAAATAACAATAGTGAGATCATCTAATGAACGAGAGTGAGACACTGTAATAAACAAGAGTTGAGAACACTGTTGCAATAACAAAGTAGTGAGACATCGTGCAATAACAAGATGTGAGACATCGTGTAATAACAGAGTGAGACATGTGCAATAGCAAGAGTGAGACACGTGTAATAACAGTAGAGTGAGTACACTGCAATAACTGCAGAGTGAGACATGTGTAATATCAGAGTGAGACATGTGCAATAGCAAGATGTGAGACACGTGTAATAACAAGAGTGAGACATCGTGAATTAACATAGAGTGAGACCCCGTGTATAAAAGAGTGAGACACGTGTAATAATAAGAGATGAGACACGTGCAATAACAAGAGTGAGACTACGTGCAATAACAAGAGTGAGACACGTTTGCAAATACAAAGAAGTGAGACATCGTGCAATAACATAGTTAGTGAGACACTGTAAAACAAAGTGAGACGATGTGGCAATAAGCAAGAGTGAGTACATCTGTCGTAATATAGCAAGAGTGTAACAGTGCAATAACGAGAGTGAGACTGTGTAATATCAAGAGTGGACATTGGGGAGAGTATACAAGTAGAGCCGTGGGCAATTAGCAAGAGTGAGACACGTTGCAATATACAAGAGTGATACACGTGTAATAAAAGAGTGAGATCCCGTGTAAATAAAGAAGAGTGAGACACGTGTAATAATCAAAGAGTAGAACACGTGCAATAACAAGAGTGAGACACGTGCATTAACATAGAGATGGAGACACGTGCGAATAACAAGAGTGAGACACGCAATATACAAGAGTGAGACACGTGTTAATCAAGAGTGAGACCTATTTGCAATTATGCTAATTGTATGTTGTATGACATCGTGTATAGACAGAAGTGAGACAACGTGCAATCAACGAGAGTGAGACATGTGAAGTATCAAGAGTGATGACATGTGCAATAACAAGAGTGAGACACGTGTAATAACAAAGTGAGACCGCGTGTAATTAAAGAGAGTGAGAACACGTGTTAAATAACAAGAGTGGAGACATGTGCAATAGCAAGAAGTGAGAAACACGTTAATAGAAGAGAGTGGAGACACGTGTAAATAAAGAGAGTGAGACCCGGCAATAGCGAGAGAGTGAGACACGTGCAATACAAGAGTGAGACACTGTAATAACAAGAGTGAGACCCTGTGTAAGTAAAGAGAGTGAGAACACGGTGCAATAGCAAGAGTGAGACCGTGTAATAAAGAGAGTGAGACACGTGTAATAACAAGAGTGAGACATTGTGCAGATAGCAAGAGTGAGACACGTTTAATAAAGAGATGTGAAGCACGTGTAATTAACAAGAGTGAGACAGGTGCAATAGCAAGAGTGAGACATCGTTAAGTTAAAGAAGAGTGAGACCCTGAATAACAAGAGTGAAGACCCGGTAATAAAGAGAGTGAGACCGTGTATAACAAGAGGAGTACAGTGCAATAGCAAGAGTGAGACACGTTGAGAAAAGAGAGTGAGAACGTGTAATAACAAGAGTGAAGACACGTGTAATACGAGAGTGAGACATGTGGCGATGAACGAGAGTGAGACACATGTAATCAACAAGATGAGACACGTGTAATAACGAGAGTGAGACACGGTGTAATAACAAGAAGTGAGACACATTAATGACAAGAGGAGACCGTAAGAACGAGAGTGAACATCGTGTAAAACAAGAGTGAGACATGTGCAATAGCAAGAGTGAGACACAGTGTAATAGACAAAAGTGAGACATGTGGCAATAAGCAGAGTGAGCATGTTTAATAAAGAGAGTTGAAGACACGTGTAATAACAAGAGTAGACATGTGGCAAGTAGCAAGAGTGAGACCACGTTTAATAAACGAGAGGTGAGACACGTGGTAATAACAAGAACGTGAGACACTGCCAATAACCGAGAGGAGACACGTGTAATAACAAGATGACATGTGCGATAACGAAGGAGACACGTGTAATAACAAAGATTGAGACACGTGTAATAACGAGAGTGAGACACGTGTAATAACAAGAGTGAGACATGTTGCAAGAGCAAGAGTGAGAACGTGTAATAACAAAGAGTGAGAACGTGTAATAACGAGAGTGAACACGTGTAATAACAAGAGTGAGGACACGTGTAATAACGAGAAGTGGAGACACGTGAAGATAACGAGAGTGAGACACGTGTAATACAAGAGTGAGACACATGGTAAAAACGAGAAGAACACGTGCAATAAACAAGAGTGAGACACGTGTAATATCAAGAGTGAGCATGTGAGATAACAAGTGAGACCCGTGCAATAAAGAGAGTGAAGACACGTGTAATAACGAGAGTGAGACACGTGTAAATAAAGAGAGTGAACACGTGTATGAACGAGAGGTGAGACACGTGTAATAACAAGAGTGAGACATGTGGCAATAGCAGAGTGAGCACGTGTAATAGCAGAGTGAGACATGTGCAAGCATGAGTGAGACACATGTAATAACGAGAGAGAGACACGTGCAATAACAAGAGTGAGACACGTGTAAATGAACAAGAGTGAGACACATGTAATAACGATGAGAAGAGATCACGTCAATAACAAATGTGAGACACGTGTAATAACAAGAGTGAGACAAGTGTAATAACAAAGAAGTGAGACACGTGCAATAACAAGAGTGGAGAACATGTGCAAATAGCAAGAGTTGAGACCAACACTGTGTAATAAAGAGCAGTGAGACAGACGTGTAATATACTAAGAGTGAGACATGTGCAAATAGCAAGAGTGAGACACCGATGCAATAACGAAGAGAGACATGTGCAATAACAAGAAGTGAGACATGTGTAATAAACAAGAGTGAGACCCGGTGTAAAAAGAGAGTGAGACCCGTGGAAAAAGAGAGTGAGACACGTGCAATAACAAAGAGTGAGACACGTGTAAATAACAGAGTGGAGACACGGCAATAGCAAGAGTGAGAACACGTGTAATAACAAGAGTGGAGACACTGCAATAACCGAAGAAGTAGACATGTGCAAAAGCAGAGTGAGACACGTGTAATATCAAGAGGAGACACGTGTAATAAAGAGAGTGAAGACACGTGTAATAACAAGTGAGACATGTGCCATAGCAAGAGTGAGACACGTTTAATAAAGAAGAGTGAGACACGTGCAATAACGAGAGTGAGACCACGTGTAATAACAAGAGTGAGACATGTGCAATAGCAAAGGAGTGAGAGCACGTGTAATAGACAAAGTGAGACATGTGGCAAATAGCAAGAGTGAGACACGTGTAATAAACAAATGAGTGAGACACGTGTAATAAGAAGTGAGACACGTGTAATACGACAAGAGTGAGACATGTGCAATAGCAAGAGTGAACACGTCAATAACGAGAGAGAGACACGTTGCGAATAACAAAGTGAGACCACGTGCAATAACAAAGTGAGACACGTGTAATAACAAGAGTGACCCGTGTAATAAAGGAGAGTGAGACCCGTGTAATAACAAGAGTGAAGAGCACGTGTAATATCAAGATGAGACAGAGATAACAAAGTGAGACCCGTGCAATAGCAGAGTGAGACACGTGTAATAAAGAAAGGAGTGAGACACGTGAATAACAAGAGTGAGACATGTGCAATAGCAAGAGTGAGACCACTTAATAAAGAGAGTGAGACACGTGTAAAACGAGAGTGAGACACGTGCAATAAGAGAGTGAGACACGTGTAATAAGACAAGAGTGAGACATTGCGATAACAGAAGTGAACACGTGATACAAGAAGTGAGACCATGTTGGTAATAACGAGAAGTGAGACACGTGTAATAACAAAGTGAGACATTTGCAATAGCAAGAGTGAGACACGTGTAATAACAAGAGTGAGACACGTGTAATAACGAAGTGAGACACGTGGTAATAACAAGAGTGAGACACGTGTAATAACAGAGTGAGACACGTGAGATAACGAGAGGAGACACGTGTATAACAAGAGTGAGACACATGTAATAACGAGAGAGAGAACACTGCAATAACAAAGAAGTGAGACACGTGGTAATATCAAGAGTGAGACAATTGTGAGATAACAAGTGAGACCCGTGCAATAAAGAGCGTGAGAACACGTGTAATAACGAGAGTGAAGACACGTGTAATAACAAAGAGTGAGACATGTGCAATAGCAAGAGTGAGACACGTGTAAATAACAAGGAGTGAGACAGCGTTAAATGAATCCGAGAAGGAGACACGTGTAAAAACAAAGAGTGAGACACGTGTTAATAAGAGAGGAGACATCTGAGATAACAAGAGTGAGACACGTGCAATAACAAGAGTGAGACACGCTGTAATAAAAGAGAGTGAGACCACGAGTAATAACGAGGAGTGAACACGTGTAATAACAAGAGTGAGAACATGTGCAATAGCAAGAAGTGAGACACGTGTAATAACAAGATGGAGACACGTGTAATAACAAGAGTGATGACACGTGTAGAACGAGAGTGAGACACGTGTAAATAACAAGAGTGAGATCACGTGTATATATTACTGAGAGTGAGACACGTGAGATAACAAGAGTGAGACATGTGCATAGCAAGAATGTGAGCACGTGTATACAAGAGGAGACATGTGGCGAAAATAGCAAGAGTGAGACCACGTGTTAATAAAAGTAGTGAGAACATGTGCAATAAGGCATGAGTATGACATCGTGTAATAACAAGAGTGAGACATGTGCCAATAGGCAAGAGTGATGACAT
This sequence comes from Neogobius melanostomus, assembly GCA_007210695.1. Taxonomy (NCBI): domain Eukaryota; kingdom Metazoa; phylum Chordata; class Actinopteri; order Gobiiformes; family Gobiidae; genus Neogobius; species Neogobius melanostomus. Next base: position 94,874 of record VHKM01001006.1, on the reverse strand, counting down.
TGCAATAACGCAAGAGTGAGACCACGTGTAATAACAAGAGTGAGACAGTGTGCAATAGCCAAGGAGGTGAGACACGTGCAATATTACAAAGAGTGAGACCACGTTGTAAATAAGATAGTGAGACCTGTAATAACAAGAGTGGAGACAATGTGCAATAGCAAGAAGTGAGACAACGGTATAACAAGAGTGAGACACGTGCAAAACGAGAGAGAGACCACGTGTAAATAACAAGAGTGAGACCCGTGGTAATAAAGAGAGTGAGAACGTGTATAGAGAGTGAGCACGTGCAATAACAAGAGTGAGAACACGTGTAATAACAAGAGTGAGACACGGCAATAGCAAGAGTGAGACACGTGTAAGAAACAAGAGTGAGACACGTGCAAACGAGTAGTGGACATGTGCAATAGCCAGAGTTGAGAACGTGGTAATATCAATGAGTGAGACCTGTGAGATATAACAAGTGATGACCCGTGCAATAGCAGCGTGAGACACGTCAATAACAAGAGTGAGACACGTGAGATAAACAAGAGTGACGACCCGTGTAATAACGAGAGTGAACGTTAATAACGAGAGTGAGACATACTGTAATTAACGAAGAGTGAAGATCACGTAATAACGAGAGGAGACAATCGGTACTTAACAAGAGTGATTACACGTGCAATACAGGTGAGACACGTGCAATAACAATGAAGTGAGACACGTGTAATACATCAAAGTGAGACATGTGCAATAGCAAGAGTGAGACCGTGTAATACAAGAGTGAGACACGTGCAATTAATCGTGTAGTGAGACATTGTGTAATTTTTCAAGGTGAGACATGCAATAGCAAATGATGAGACACGTGTTAATAACTAGAGTGAGACACTGTGTAAACAAGAGTGAGACCCGTGTAATAAAGAGATTGTGAGATCACGTGTAAATAACAAGAGTGAGACACTGTTCTAATTAAATCAATGAGACACGTGCAATAACAGAGTGAGACACGTGCAATAACAGAGTGAGAACGTGCAATACAAGAGTGAGACAACGTGAGATAAACATAGATGAGACATTGTAATAGCAAGAGTGAAGACACGTGTAATTAACAAGAGTGAGACCTGCAATATACGAGAGTGAGAACATTTAATATCAGAGTGAGGACATGTGAGAATAAAGTGAGAACCGTGCAATAGAAGAGTGAGACAGTGCAATAACAAGAGTGAGACACGTGTAATAACAAGAGTGAGACCCGTGTAAAATTGAGAGTGAGACACGTGTATAACATGAGTGAGACCAATGCAATTATACAAGAGTGAGACATCGTTGCAATAATCAAGAGTGTACACGTGCAATAACTAATAAGTGATGCATCGGCATATTTAACAAAGTGAGACACGTTGTAATCAAGAGTGTAGACTGTGCAATTAAGCAAAGTTGATGACACGTGTTAATTAATAATTGAGTGAGACATTCTGTCAATTTATACGAGAGTGAGATCATGTGTAATATCAAGAGGAGACAATCGTGCAATAATCAAGATGATGACACGTGTAATAACAAGAGTGAGACCCGTGTAATAATGAGAGTGTATGCACGGTGTAATAACAAGAGGAGACATGTGCAATAGCAAGAGTGAAGACACCGTTTATAAAGAGAGTGAGACCACGGTAATAAGAAGTGAGACCCGTGCAATACAAGAAGTGGAGACAACGTGCAATAACAGATGAGACACGTTAGATAACAAGATGAGACCCTGTAATAAAGAGAGTGAGACACGTGCAATAGCAAAGTGAAGACCCGTTAAATAAAGAGAGTGAAGACACGTGTAATAACAAGAGTGAACCATTGCAATAGCAAGAGTGAGACACTTTATAAAGAGAAGTGAGACACTGTAATAACAATGAGTGAGACAATGTTGGATAATGCAAGAGTGAGACCGTTTATAAAGAGAGTGAGACACGTGTAATAACAAGAGTGAGACCCGTGTAATAAGAGGTGAGACACGGTGTAATAACAGAGAGTGAAGACATTGCAATAGCAAAGAGTGAGACACGTTTAATAAAGATAGTGAGACACGTGTAATAACAAGAGTGAGACACGTTAATTAACGACGAGTGAGAACATGTGCGATAACGAGAAGTGAGACAACATGTATAACAAGAGTGAACACGTAATTAAACGAGAGTGAACACGTGTAATAACAAGAGTGAAGACACATGTAATGACAAGAGTGACGACACGTAAAACGAGATGAGACACGTGTAATAAAAAGAGTGAGACATGTGCAATAGCAAGATGAGACACGTGTAAATAACAAAGTGAGACATGTGCAGATAGCAAGAGGAGACATGTGCAATAGCAAGAGTCAGACACGAAATAACGAGAGAGAGAGACTGCAATAACAAGAGTGAGACACTGCAATAACAAGAGTGAGCACACGTGCCAATAGCAAGAGTGAACACCGTGGTAAACTCAAGAGTGAGAACATGTGAGATAACAAGTGAGACCCGTGCAAACAAGAGTGAGACACGTGTTAATAGAAGAGTGAGACACGTCAATAACAAGAGTGAGACATGTGCAATAGCAAGAGTGAGCACACGTTTAATAAAGAGAGTGAGACACTTATAACCAAGTAGGACACGGCACACCGAGAGAGATACGTTAATAACAAGAGTGAGACATGTGCGATAACGAGAGTGAGACACATTAATAACAAAAGTGAGACACGTGTAAAACGAGAGTGAGACATGTGCGATAACAGAGTGAGACACATGTAATAACAAGAGTGAGACACGTGTAAATAACGAGAGTGAGACACTTGTAAACAAGAGTGAGACACGTGTAATATCGAGAGTGAGCATCTTTAATAACGTAGAGTGAGACACATGTAAAACAACAAGAGTGAGACACGTGTAATATCAAGAGTGAGCCACTGTAATACGAGAGCTGACGACACGTTATAACGAGAGTGAGACACTTGAATAACGAGAGTGAGACACGGAATAACAAGAGTGATGACACTGTAAATAGCAAAGAGTGAAACACGTGTTAATAAGAGAAGTAAACACTGTAATAACGAGAGTGAGACATCGGTATAAGAGAGTGGACACGTTAATAACAAGAGTGAGACACGTGTAACAAAGATGGACAGCGTTTAATAACAAGAGTGACGACACGTTAATAACGAGAGGTGAGACATGTGCGATAACGAGAGTGAGACACGTGTAATAACAAGAGTGAGACATGTGGCGATACGAGAGTCGAGACAACGTGTAAATAACGCAGAAGTGAGACACGTGCAATAAGAGAAGTAGACACGTGTAATAACGGAGAGTGAGACACTGTATAACAGAGTGAGACACGTGTAATAAACAAAGAGTGAGTACAGTCAATTAGCAAGAGTGAGACACGTTTATAAAAGAGTGAACACTGTAATAACAAGAGTGAGACACCGTGTAATAACGAGAGTGAGACATGTGCGATAACGAGAAGGAGACACATGTAATAACAAGAGGAGACACGTGTAATAACGAGAGTGAGGACATCTGTAATAACATAGTGAGACACAGTAATGACAAAGTGAGACACGTAAATAACGAGAGTGAGACACGTGTAATAACAAGAGTGAGACATGTGCAAATGAGACTAATCGGAGTGAGACACGTGTCAATAACAGAAAAAGAGTGAGACAGTGCAATAGCAAGAGTGAAACATGAGTGAGACACGTGCAATAACGAGATGAGACACGTGCAATAACAGAGTGAGACACGTGCAATAACAAAGTGAGACACGTGCAATAAGCAAGAGTGAGACACGTGTAATATCAAGAGTGAGACATGTGAGATAACAAGTGAGACCCGTGCAATAGCAAAGAGTGAGACACGTGTAATAAAAGAGTGAGACATGTGCAATAAGCAAGAGTGAGACACGTTAATAAGAGAGTGAGACACGTGTAATAACAAGAGTGAGACACGTGCAATAACGAGAGTGAGACACGTGTAATAACAAGAGTGAGACATGTGCGATAACGAGAGTGAGACACATGTAATAACAGAGTGAGACACGTGTAATAACGAGAGTGAGACATGTGCGATAACGAGAGTGAGACACATGTAATAACAAGAGTGAGACACGTGTAATAACGAGAGTGAGACACGTGTAATAACAAGAGTGAGACACGTGTAATAACGAGAGGAGACCGTGTAATAACGAAGTGAGACACGTGAATAACAAGAGTGAGACACGTGTAATATCAGAGTGAGACACTGTAATAACAAGAGTGAGACACGTGTAATATCGAAAGTGAGACATGTGCAATAACGAGAGTGAGACACGGATAACGAGAGTGAGACAGTGCAATAACAGAGTGAGACACGTGTAATATCAAGAGTGAGACACGTGTAATAACAAGAGTGAGACACGTGTATATCAAGAGTGAGACACGTGTAATAACGAGAGTGAGACCATGTAACAACAAGAGTGAGACACGTGTAATAACGAGAGTGAGGACACGTGTAATAACGAGGAGAAGTGTATAACGATAGACACGTAATAACAAGAGTGAGACACGTGTAATAAGCAGAGAGTGAGACACGTGTAATAACGAGAGTGAGACACGTGTAATAACAGAGTGAGACACGTGTAATAACAAGAGTGAGACACGTGTATAACGGAGTGAAGACATGTGCGATAACGAGAGTGAGACACGTGTAATAACGAGAGTGAGACATGCGATAACGAGAAGACACGTGAATAACGAGAAGTGAGACACGTGCAATAAAGAGTGAGACACGTGTAATAACGAGAGTGAGACACGTGTAATAACGAGAGTGAGACACGTGTAATAACGAGAGTGAGACACGTGTAATAACAAGAGTGAGACACGTGTAATAACGAGAGTGAGACACGTGCAATAACGAGAGTGAGACACGTGCGATAACGAGAGTGAGACACGTGTAATAACGAGAGTGAGACACGTGGGATAACGAGTGAGACACGTGTAATAAAGAGTGAGACACGTGTAATAACAAGAGTGAGACACGTGCAAAACAAGAGTAGACACGTGTTAACAAGAGTGAGACATGTGTAATAACAAGAGTGAGACATGTGTAATAACGAGAGGAGACTGCAATAACGAGTGAGAACGGCTGCAATAACACGGATAACAGAGTGAGACACGTGTAATACGAGAGTGAGACACGTGGGATAACAAGGGTGAGACACGTGTAATAACGAGAGTGAGACAGTGTGCGATAAATGAGAGTGAGACACGTGTAATAACGAGAGTGAGACACGTGTAATACAAGAGTGAGACACGTGTAATACAAGAGTGAGACACGTGTAATAACGAGAGTGAGACACATGCAATAACAAGAGTGAGACACGTGCGATAACGACAGTGAGACATGTGCGATAATGAGAGTGAGACACGTGTAATAACGAGAGTGAGACACGTGTAATAACAAGAGTGAGACACGTGTAATAACGAGAGTGAGACACATGCAATAACAAGAGTGAGACACGTGCGATAACGACAGTGAGACACGTGTAATGAAGAGTGAGACGTGTAATAACGAGAGTGAGACACGTGCAATAACGAGAGTGAGACACATGCAATAACGAGAGTGAGACACGTGCAATAACGAGAGTGAGACACGTGTAATAACAAGAGTGAGACCCGTGTAATAAAGAGAGTGAGACACGTGTAATAACAAGAGTGAGACACGTGCAATAACAAGAGTGAGACACGTGCAATAACAAGAGTGAGACACGTGCAATAACAAGAGTGAGACACGTGCAATAACAAGAGTGAGACACGTGTAATAACAAGAGTGAGACATGTGCAATAGCAAGAGTGAGACACGTGTAATAACAAGAGTGAGACACGTGCAATAACGAGAGTGAGACATGTGTAATATCAAGAGTGAGACATGTGAGATAACAAGTGAGACCCGTGCAATAGCAAGAGTGAGACACGTGCAATAACAAGAGTGAGACACGTGTAATAACAAGAGTGAGACCCGTGTAATAAAGAGAGTGAGACACGTGTAATAACAGAGGAGACGTGCATACAAGAGTGAGACACGTGCAATAACAAGAGTGAGACACGTGCAATAACAAGAGTGAGACACGTGCAATAACAAGAGGAGACACACGTGTAATAACAAGAGTGAGACATGTGCAATAGCAAGAGTGAGACACGTGTAATAACAAAGTGAGACACGTGCAATAACGAGAGTGAGACATGTGTAATATCAAGAGTGAGACACGTGCAATAACAAGAGTGAGACACGTGTAATAACAAGAGTGAGACCCGTGTAATAAAGAGAGTGAGACACGTGTAATAACAAGAGTGAGACATGTGCAATAGCAAGAGTGAGACACGTTAATAAAGAGAGTGAGACACGTGTAATAAAGAGAGTGAGACCCGTGCAATAGCAAGAGTGAGACACGTGCAATAACAAGAGTGAGACACGTGTAATAACAAGAGTGAGACCCGTGTAATAAAGAGAGTGAGACACGTGCAATAGCAAGAGTGAGACCCGTGTAATAAAGAGAGTGAGACACGTGTAAAACAAGAGTGAGACATGTGCAATAGCAAGAGTGAGACACGTTTAATAAGAGAGTGAGACACGTTAATAACAAGAGTGAGACATGTGCAATAGCAGAGTGAGACACGTTTAATAAAGAGAGTGAGACACGTGTAATAACAGAGTGAGACCGTGTAATAAAGAGAGTGAGACACGTGTAATAACAAGAGTGAGACATGTGCAATAGCAAGAGTGAGACACGTTTAATAAAGAGAGTGAGACACGTGTAATAACAAGAGTGAGACACGTTAATAACGAGAGTGAGACATGTGCGATAATGAGAGTGAGACACGTGTAATAACGAGAGTGAGACACGTGTAATAACAAGAGTGAGACACGTGTAATAACAAGAGTGAGACACGTGTAATAACGAGAGTGAGACACATGCAATAACAAGAGTGAGACACGTGTAATAACAAGAGTGAGACACGTGTAATAACAAGAGTGAGACACGTGTAATAACGAGAGTGAGACACATGCAATAACAAGAGTGAGACACGTGCGATAACGAGAGTGAGACACATGGGATAACAAGGGTGAGACACGTGTAATAACAAGAGTGAGATTTGGTTAAAGTCGAACTGTGGAAAATGCTAAGAAGTTAAAGTGTTGGACATTTTGCTTCGTCAGCTCCTTATGACCTTTATTTAGCAGCAGGCTGAATATCGGGAGTTGATGAAGCTTTATGGGTTAAAGCACTGATTCAGTTGCTTCATAAAAACCTTATGTGTGGCGTTGCAGGACGTTACTACCGGCGCGGGGAGGTGTTCTGGCTGTCGGAGCGCTGCTCGCAAAGGTGCCGCTGTCTGGACGTGGATAACGAGGTCCGATGCGAAGAGGTGCCGTGCGGGCAGCTGGAGACGTGCGAGCTGCTGGAGGGCGCCTTCTACTGCCAGCCCACGCGCACCAGCACCTGCGTTGTGTTCGGCGACCCGCACTATCACACCTTCGATGGCTTCCTCTACCACTTCCAGGGCACGTGCTCTTACCTGCTGGCGCGGCCGTGCTGGGAGGGCACCGGGCTGCCCTTCTTCAGTGTGGAGGCCAAGAATGAGAACCGCGGGATGGCATCCGTGTCCTGGCTGCGAGACGTGACGGTGGAGGTGTACGGGCACCGCGTGCTGCTGCCCAAGGGCACATTCGGGACGGTCCAGGTGAGACTTGTGTCCTCAGAGTCAGGTTTTCTCCTTCCTTCTGGGTTCGTGTATCGTTCGTTCAATCAATTATCAATTTGAAAACAACAACAAAATTACCCAGAAACGTCTGCTATGTGTGGATCAGGAAGTCTGGGCAGCTCAGACTGCTGCCTCCACGAACGGGCCCCGGAGCGTAAATATTTGGTTTAATCCATTTGCATAAAGCTGTAAGTCCGGCTGTTCGGCTCATAAGGTCAGACCAGTAACACTGGGCTGGCTCATCTTTCTAAAAGGGAGAAACTAAGGCTGAGATTGGAATATGACACCGTAGCTACAATTACGTATGGAGCTAACTACAGCGCTGTCGGTGGGCAATGCGCCCTTAGTTGTGGAGGTGTTCCATGTGAGTAAATGTTGAGAGTCCCTAGCTAGGTGAACAAGAGCTTGTACATCAAGGGGAGAAGAGAGGAGCTCGGGAAGCGCATAAGTTATGTCCCCCGGCCGTGACACCCTCCCAGCTTGCAAACAGCGCATTGACCGCATTGGTAGTTAGATCCATGCGTACTTGTAACTGAAGAGCTATTGGTCCAGTCCATGTCGGAAGGTGTCATATTCCTATCTCCGCCAGTTAGAAAGAGGAGCCAAGTTAAGAAAATCAGTAAAACTAAATAGGGTTAGGGTTAGGGTTAACCCTAATCCCGCCCGGAGCCTGTGATTTCAATTCTAATTTTCCATTTTAAGTATCATATTGAAATAAATAAAAGTGCCATTCTGAGTTATTTTGTTTCATAGCATGAAACAAAAATGCTCATTGCAGACGTTTCTGAGGTATTTCGTTATTGTTTTCGAGTTGATTGAAAAATTGATTGAACGACTGATACACGCCACGGATCCTTCCGGCACTGATCCAGTCCAAACTGTGGAGATCAGAGAGAGGAAAGTGTTCTCTAACAGTTTGTTTTACACACTTCACTGTGATTGGTTGAAATCACCTGTCACTCACCCAGACCCTGACGGATGCTGAGTGGCTGACCAATAGCAGGAGTGGGCGGGGATAGTAGACAGAGCAGATCTAAATCACAATTATAATCTCTACAGACTACAAAAGTCTGTCCTCTTCAAACCGTGATCAGGCGATGATTTCTTAAACACATATTTAAAATTCTTATGCAGGAATTTGTATCTGTGTCCATTAAGCCTCTTAAGTCCCATCATAACCGAGCACATTTTCTCCAGTTCAGCTTTACCCAAATGTAAAAGCTTCTGACCTGGAGCTTACAGGCCATTCTAAGTCTCATTTGAAAGCTAAGACTCTTACAAAAATGATTTTTCCTTGCGTTGTCATCGCTTTTTTGTCGCCTGTTGTGTTGCTTTTTTGTTGCTATTTTGATGCTTTTTTGAAGAAGCTTTTAGATTTGGGTAAAGCCTAACGGGAGAAAATGTGCTCGGTTAAGAGATTATTAAAACAACCTTGACTTGTTTTAATTCCCGTATATTCTCGTAAATGTCCTGGAGTTTTGGGTCTGACGCTGCACTGACTCTTGCCTCACTGTAACATGAGACTGTGTGGCGCCCCCAGGTGGACGGCCTGATGAAGACGCTGCCCGTGCAGCTGCAGCTCGGCGCGGTGAAGGTGTACCAGTCGGGCGTGGCCGTCGCCTTGGAGACGGACTTCGGGCTGTTGGTGACGTACGATGGGCAGCACTACGCCTCCATCTCTCTGCCCAGCTCTTACTTCAACAACACGTGCGGCCTGTGCGGAAACTACAACGACGACCCGGCTGACGACCCGCTGCTGCCCGACGGCTCGCTGGCGGAGAGCGTGGTGGAGCTGGGCGGCGGCTGGCGAGCGGAAGACACGGACTGGCGCTGCACCGACGGCTGCGCGCAGAACTGCAGCGTGTGCGACCCGGCGGCCGAGGCCTTCTACTTCCGCCCGGACTACTGCGGCGTCATCAACAAGACGGACGGGCCGTTCAGGGACTGTCGCGCTGTGGTCGACCCCACCGCCTTCGTCTACAGCTGCGTGTACGACATGTGCAGTAACCGTGACAACATCACCACGCTGTGCCAGGCCATACAAGCGTATGCCCTCGCCTGCCAGGCACTGGGCGTCACCATCCGGCCCTGGAGGACACGCAACTTCTGCGGTGAGAACTCAGACATGCACACGCAAACACACACACACGTAAACACACACACGCAACTTCTGCGGTGAAGACAAGGACACACATACTAACCCCCAGATTCCGCTCAGCTCAGCGCCACCTCTGGACGGCAGTGACATCAGCACCCACTCCCTCCTCTCTGAGGAGCTCGATGTGACTGTGACTGTCACTAGAACGAGTGTCACTTAATTCCAAGTCACTTGAAAGTGAACATCCTAAAAAGCGACACAGACAAATGGCAGACGAGCGTGCAGAGTTGTGTCCTTAAATACGTAGATGTGGCCATTCCAGGTGGAGACACTGGGTTGGTCAGTCACACAGCTGCTGCACCAATCAGAAGGCAGAAGTCAGCAGACCACCGGGACCAATCCTACTGCAGGGATTGAATCAATCCACCAATCAAAGACGAGGGCAGAGGATCTGCCTGGAGGTCTGGGGCCGTAACAAGGAGAAAATATAAATATTTGAGCTAAAACCAAGTCACTTCCTCTAGTGCTGTCCCTGGACCATCAAAACTTAGCTCTAAAGAAAGAAGATTTATTTCATTTCCTGTGTTCAATACTTTTATCTTTTCGATACCAGTAGAACCTAAACTAACCTTTTTAGTTTGACACTATATTTAACGGTACCCAGCCTTAACTCTGAGTCGTATATTTCTCTTGTGTCTGGCACATAGACTGTTAAAAAGAATAGACAACTCCTCCTCACTCCTCCCCGTTTACCATAATGACCACGTTCGAGGGGGAAATCATGGCGGATTTACAGACTCCTCCTCCCCAGCTCTGACGAAGCATGTTCCTAATAAGGGCATAAGGGCGGGATCTTCACTGTAGACTCGGCCCTTGCGTGACGTGTAGCTCGCGCAGCTCCAATGCTAACAGTCCGACCTCCGTTAAGTAGGAGATAAAAAAAAATTATACCCTTTTTACCCTAACCCTAACCCTTTTTTGTGAGTAACCCAGCGTTATGTCAGGAGGAATATGTAGCCGTAGAAAGTGTTAAAAAAATTGAAACCAGGCACAAGTTGTTTTTAACGTGTCTAAAGTCCAATGCTTTTCAATGGGGCCTAGCGATGATATGGAGGTACTACAGCAATGGCGGCCTCCAGTGTTGCGGTCATAAAGCAGAGCAGCCAGCGGCCATTGGTCTGGCAGCGCGGACGTGTCCAGAGTTCAGCGTTCTCTCTGTCGTATATTTCTCCTCTTTATCGTATAAATAACCCTGTGTGTGCTGCATATCTAACCTTTGATATTTCTCCTCTTTATCGTATAAATAACCCCCTGTGTGCTGCATATCTAACCGTCGATATTTCTCCTCTTTATCGTATAAATAACCCCCTGTGTGCTGCATATCTAACCTTCGATATTTCTCCTCTTTATCGTATAAATAACCCCTGTGTGCTGCATATCTAACTTTCGATATTTCTCCTCTTTATCGTATAAATAACCCCCTGTGTGCTGCATATCTAACCTTCGTGTCAAACACGTCTCTGTCTCGCAGCGCTGACGTGTCCAGAGTTCAGCCAATACCAGATCTGCACCAGCGCATGCCCCGCCTCCTGCTCTGACCTCACGTCACAGCTGTACTGCGCTCACCCGTGCACCGAGGGCTGCCAGTGCGACTCAGGCTTTGTTCTGAGCGGCAGCCGCTGCGTTCTGCGCGAGGACTGCGGCTGCGAACACAACGGCGCGTATTACCCGCTGAACGCCACCTTCTGGGCGGGGCCTGCAGGTGAGGAGTGCGGGCTGCGCTGCGTCTGCGGATCCGGCGGAGAGGTCGCCTGCTTTAACGAGTCGTGCAGAGACGGCGAGGTGTGCGCAGCGGAGGCGGGGCTTCTGGGCTGTTACCCGCGCAGGGAGGGCGTGTGCTCCGTCACGCAGACTGCCATGACCTCGTCCTTTGATGGCTCGTACCTGCCGTTCCCCGAGGACAGCGCCCTCTACCTGCTGAAGCTGTGCGGCCCGGTGCCCGTGAACGGCTCCATGGTGGAGGTGAAGATGGCGAGGCGTCTGCTCAACAAAGGCGCGTCCTGGAAACGGCCCGTCATCGTCACCGTCGCCAACGTGGAGGCGCAGATGGGCGGAGCCGACTTCCACATCGTCAAGGCGAGTTTAACCTTTCACATAAACGCCGTCGACTGGACTGGGCTGATTCTGTCTTCAGAAACAGCCCAGTCCAGGCTTCGCCAACATTTTCAAAATCCTTTTTGGAACTATTTGATCACAAACAAAGAAATACAAGTACTTTTGAAGTTAAAGTATTTTTAAAGTATAAGTTAAAAGGCTGCAGAGGATTGTCGTGCTGCGTTCAGTCTGTGCATGTTAAGCCCCGCCCTCCAGACTCCAAAATTCAGTCTTTACCCTAACTAACCCTAACTAACCCTAGCTAACCCGACTCTACTTTCTGAAAATGGAACTGTTTCACTGAGACATGACTTTATTTAATCTGTTAGCATTTGTTCTGTTCTGTTAAAGTTATTTCTTCTGTTCGATCTTTAACCTCTGTGTTTCTGTTGCAGGTGAACACGGCTCTTTCTTGTAACTTTCGTGTTTCTGTTGCAGGTGAACACGGCTCTTTCTTCTAATTTTTGTGTTTCCGTTGCAGGTGAACACGGCTCTTTCTTCTAACTTTTGTGTTTCCGTTGCAGGTGAACACGGCTCTTTCTTCTAACTTTTGTGTTTCTGTTGAAGGTGAACACGGCTCTTTCTTCTAACTTTTGTGTTTCCGTTGCAGGTGAACACGGCTCTTTCTTCTAACTTTTGTGTTTCTGTTGAAGGTGAACACGGCTCTTTCTTCTAACTTTTGTGTTTCCGTTGCAGGTGAACATGGCTCTTTCTTCTAACTTTTGTGTTTCTGTTGGAGGTGAACACGGCTCTTTCTTCTAACTTTCGTGTTTCCGTTGCAGGTGAACACGGCTCTTTCTTCTAACTTTCGTGTGTCCGTTGCAGGTGAACACGGCTCTTTCTTCTAACTTTTGTGTTTCAGTTGCAGGTGAACACGGCTCTTTCTTCTAACTTTTGTGTTTCAGTTGCAGGTGAACACGGCTCTTTCTTCTAACTTTTGTGTTTCCGTTGCAGGTGAACACGGCTCTTTCTTCTAACTTTCGTGTTCCGTTGCAGGTGAACACGGCTCTTTCTTCTAACGTTTGTGTTTCTGTTGCAGGTGAACACGGCTCTTTCTTCTAACGTTTGTGTTTCTGTTGCAGGTGAACACGGCTCTTTCTTCTAACTTTTGTGTTCCCGTTGCAGGTGAACACGGCTCTTTCTTCTAACTTTTGTGTTTCTGTTACAGGTGAACATGGCTCTTTCTTCTAACTTTTGTGTTTCTGTTGCAGGTGAACACGGCTCTTTCTTCTAACTTTCGTGTTCCCATTGCAGGTGAACACGGCTCTTTCTTCTAACGTTTGTGTTTCTGTTGCAGGTGAACACGGCTCTTTCTTCTAACTTTTGTGTGTCCGTTGCAGGTGAACACGGCTCTTTCTTCTAACTTTCGTGTTTCCGTTGCAGGTGAACACGGCTCTTTCTTCTAACTTTCGTGTGTCCGTTGCAGGTGAACACGGCTCTTTCTTCTAACTTTTGTGTTTCAGTTGCAGGTGAACACGGCTCTTTCTTCTAACTTTTGTGTTTCAGTTGCAGGTGAAAACGGCTCTTTCTTCTAACTTTTGTGTTTCCGTTGCAGGTGAACACGGCTCTTTCTTCTAACTTTCGTGTTCCCGTTGCAGGTGAACACGGCTCTTTCTTCTAACGTTTGTGTTTCTGTTGCAGGTGAACACGGCTCTTTCTTCTAACGTTTGTGTTTCTGTTGCAGGTGAACACGGCTCTTTCTTCTAACTTTTGTGTTCCCGTTGCAGGTGAACACGGCTCTTTCTTCTAACTTTTGTGTTTCTGTTACAGGTGAACATGGCTCTTTCTTCTAACTTTCGTGTTCCCGTTGCAGGTGAACACGGCTCTTTCTTCTAACGTTTGTGTTTCTGTTGCAGGTGAACACGGCTCTTTCTTCTAACTTTTGTGTTCCCGTTGCAGGTGAACACGGCTCTTTCTTCTAACTTTTGTGTTTCTGTTACAGGTGAACATGGCTCTTTCTTCTAACTTTCGTGTTCCCGTTGCAGGTGAACACGGCTCTTTCTTCTAACTTTCGTGTTTCAGTTGCAGGTGAACACGGCTCTTTCTTCTAACTTTTGTGTTTCCGTTGCAGGTGAACACGGCTCTTTCTTCTAACTTTCGTGTTTCCGTTGCAGGTGAACACGGCTCTTTCTTCTAACTTTTGTGTTACCGTTGCAGGTGAACACGGCTCTTTCTTCTAACTTTTGTGTTTCCGTTGCAGGTGAACACGGCTCTTTCTTCTAACTTTCGTGTTTCTGTTGCACGTGAACACGGCTCTTTCTTCTAACTTTCGTGTTACCGTTGCAGGTGAACACGGCTCTTTCTTCTAACTTTTGTGTTTCCGTTGCAGGTGAACACGGCTCTTTCTTCTAACTTTCGTGTTTCCGTTGCAGGTGAACACGGCTCTTTCTTCTAACTTTTGTGTTACCGTTGCAGGTGAACACGGCTCTTTCTTCTAACTTTTGTGTTTCTGTTGCAGGTGAACACGGCTCTTTCTTCTAACTTTTGTGTTTCTGTTGCAGGTGAACACGGCTCTTTCTTCTAACTTTTGTGTTCCCGTTGCAGGTGAACACGGCTCTTTCTTCTAACTTTTGTGTTTCTGTTGCAGGTGAACACGGCTCTTTCTTCTAACTTTCGTGTTTCTGTTGCAGGTGAACACGGCTCTTTCTTCTAAGTTTTGTGTTTCTGTTGGAGGTGAACACGGCTCTTTCTTCTAACTTTTGTGTTTCCGTTACAGGTGAACACGGCTCTTTCTTCTAACTTTCGTGTTTCTGTTGCAGGTGAACACGGCTCTTTCTTCTAACTTTTGTGTTTCCGTTGCAGGTGAACACGGCTCTTTCTTCTAACTTTCGTGTTTCCGTTGCAGGTGAACACGGCTCTTTCTTCTAACTTTTGTGTTTCCGTTGCAGGTGAACACGGCTCTTTCTTCTAACTTTCGTGTTTCCGTTGCAGGTGAACACGGCTCTTTCTTCTAACTTTTGTGTTTCCGTTGCAGGTGAACACGGCTCTTTCTTCTAACTTTTGTGTTTCTGTTGCAGGTGAACACGGCTCTTTCTTCTAACTTTCGTGTTTCCGTTGCAGGTGAACACGGCTCTTTCTTCTAACTTTTGTGTTTCTGTTGCAGGTGAACACGGCTCTTTCTTCTAACTTTC
Source organism: Neogobius melanostomus (assembly GCA_007210695.1). Lineage (NCBI taxonomy): Eukaryota > Metazoa > Chordata > Actinopteri > Gobiiformes > Gobiidae > Neogobius > Neogobius melanostomus. Next base: position 79,747 of record VHKM01001006.1, on the reverse strand, counting down.
GTGTTTCCGTTGCAGGTGAACACGGCTCTTTCTTCTAACTTTCGTGTTTACGTTGCAGGTGAACACGGCTCTTTCTTCTAACTTTTGTTTTTTCCGTTGCAGGTGAACACGGCTCTTTCTTCTAACTTTTGTGTTTCTGTTGCAGGTGAACACGGCTCTTTCTTCTAACTTTCGTGTTTCTGTTGCAGGTGAACACGGCTCTTTCTTCTAACTTTTGTGTTTCGTTGCAGGTGAACACGGCTCTTTCTTCTAACTTTTGTGTTTCCGTTGCAGGTGAACACGGCTCTTTCTTCTAACTTTCGTGTTTCTGTTACAGGTGAACACGGCTCTTTCTTCTAACTTTCGTGTTTCTGTTGCAGGTGAACACGGCTCTTTCTTCTAACTTTCGTGTTTCTGTTGCAGGTGAACACGGCTCTTTCTTCTAACTTTTGTGTTTCCGTTGCAGGTGAACACGGCTCTTTCTTCTAACTTTTGTGTTTCGGTTGCAGGTGAACACGGCTCTTTCTTCTAACTTTTGTGTTTCTGTTGCAGGTGAACACGGCTCTTTCTTCTAACTTTTGTGTTTCCGTTGCAGGTGAACACGGCTCTTTCTTCTAACTTTCGTGTTTCCGTTGCAGGTGAACACGGCTCTTGTCTCTAACGTTCGTGTTTCCGTTGCAGGTGAACACGGCTCTTGTCTCTAACTTTCGTGTTTCCGTTGCAGGTGAACGGCGAGCCCGTGGTGCTGCCGTACGTCCACCCTCTGGAGACCGTGATGATCTACCGCGCCTCGGGAAACACCACGGTGGTGGAGTCGCGCGGCCGCCTGCGGGTCAGCTACACCCAGCAGGGCCACCTCAACATCTCGCTGTCCACGCTCTACTACAACGCCACCTGCGGTCTCTGCGGCGTCTTCAACGACAACGCCACGGATGACCTGCGGCTTCCTAACGGCCGGCTGGCAGAGTCGGCCGAGCAGTTTGCTGAGGCCTGGAAGTCTCTGGCGGACGACCTGACCTGTAACGGTGACTGCGATGACCTGTACCGTATGTGCACGGACCTGCGGCTGTACCAGAGCCCCTACATGTGCGGGAGCATCAACGACCCCGGGAACAGCTCTTTCCTAGCCTGTCACACGGTCGTCAACCCCTCGCCGTTCTTCAGGAACTGCCTCTACAACATGTGCGTGAGAGAAGGGAACCGCTCGGCCATGTGTAACTCACTGCAGGGGTACGCCACGGCTTGCCAGGATGCGCACGTGGGGCTGCCGTCATGGAGGAGCGCCACCGACTGCCGTGAGTCACGCTCCCGTTCTTACACTCACAGGTCAACGAGGGGAGAGTTATTTAGTCTGGAACAGAACAGGCAGCGTTCACATGACGTCATAATAGGGATAGACCAGATCTGTCATGGTGTAAAGTCATCTCATGATTTGTTTTTTCTTATAGGTCACAATGTAGATAAAGTACAGACCTCACTGTAGACACTTATAGGGCTTAAGGGAATATTTAGGCAAAAGTTATGCAACAGTGTGTACTTAGTATATTGATTGGCATTTAAAAAATAAAAAGACTTTGATGTTTTCAAGTTCAGTTGCTTGGTTGTTCTATTCAGTGAGGCAAAGGCAGAACGTACAGCGGAATATGAAGGGATGATGACAGTGGGACAAAAACTGTTAAGTTCAAAGTCCTCTCTTCCAGCTCATATGAACTATGGTCTAAATATTTCCTCATAAAGGCGTTCAAGAGTGGAGACAATATTCAAAAACAAAGGACTTTCAGCCATGAGAATAATGTGGCAGGTTTGTGATACATACACATACACACATACACTTTGGTTCAAAGAAGAAAAAAGAAAGATCTGATGAAGGCTAATGCCGAAACGTAATTACTATCATTAAAATTTGGACATCGGCTTATGAGTGTGCGATGTTGTTTTTTGATTCATAAGATTTTCCCCTACATCTGCACCTCGGAGACTACGTCTGGTGTGCGTTGCTTTTCTTTTCTCAGGTTTGTGAATCCAATCACTGTCAAATAATGATCAGGGAAAACATTTGGACTTTTACTTTTTTCTCCCTTAGAGTCATATCGGCTCCTGCTCCGACTGAAACAGAATTCTAGAACATCGTCTTTTAAACAGTTTTGTCTTCTCAGTGTCGTCTTTTAATCTCTTTCATCTCCTCAGCGCTGCCGTGTCCGGAGAACAGCCACTTCGAGGAGTGCACCTCTTCGTGCCCGCTGACCTGTGCCAACCTGGACGAGCCGGAGGAGCCGTGCCCACTGCCGTGCCAGGAGGGCTGCCAGTGCGAGGAGGGCTACGCGCTGCTGGACGGTCTGTGCGTGGCGCGGAGGGACTGCGGCTGCGTGAGCCACGGCCGCCACTTCACCACCAACCAGACGTTCTGGATGGACTGGGAGTGCCGCGAACGCTGCTACTGTAATGGCTCGGACAACAGCGTGTACTGCCAGGCCGCGCCCTGCCACACGGAGGAGTACTGCCAGGAGAGCGACGGGCTGTACATGTGCCGGCCCCGCACCGAGGCGCTGTGCGTGGCCGCGGGATACGGACACTTCCTGCCGTTCGGCGGAGCGGCCTTTGACCTCCAGAGCTCCTGCACGCTGCAGCTGGTCACGTCCCATTGCGGCATCATCACGCGGGAGCAGACGGCCGGCGCCCTGCCGCCCTTCAAACTATCGGCCCGCAACGAGGAGCGCGACACGGCGCAGGCAATCTGGGTCAAGGGCTTCGTGCTGGAGGCCTACGAGTACGAGATTGAAGTGTCAAGGAGCTACAAGAACACGGTCACGGTGAGTAATAAACCACGGAGAGTCAAACACAAAAGTAAGAACAACGTTGCTTTAAAATAATAAATAAGTAAAAAAGTACTTGGAGAAAATGTTACTCAAGTACTGTGAGTATATTTGAGCGAAAAAGCCTGATTTATTTTCAATAACGCCATAAATTCTGTGAAACCAAATAAGTCCTGATATTCACAAAGAAAATTCGGAAAAGCAAAACAATTGTAAAGAACAAAGACGATCTGCATCTGTTTATTGATCAATATGAAGCTTTTGCCGCTTAAATATTTACTCACAGTGGAAAAATAAGCGTATTTACTCGAATAAGAAACAGATACTTCATCATAATTTTACTCGAGAAGAAGTAAAAAGTACTGTATGAAAAAAGTACTTGCAAAAGTACAATAGTTTCAAAAGGTTACTCAAGTACATGTACTTCAGTAAATGTATCAGATTACTACACACCTCTGGTCCAGAATAAAAGAAGAAGAAGAAGAAGAAGAAGATCTTTATTTATATAGCGCCTTTCACAGACATGGTCACAAAGCGCTTTACATGAGAGCATTTTACATTCACTCCATACTTGGTGGTGTTTCCCCTGGGGGAGACTGACAGAAGCGCTGTCGCAATTACACACATCTGCGCCAACGGTCCCTCTGACCACCTCCATGCATTCACACACATCATTCATCCTGGCCTAGGAGTCCACCGTGGTATCAGAGTCCACCGTGGTATCAGAGTCCACCGTGGTATCAGAGCCGATACCAGAAAAAGTATGATATCGAGTATTGGCTTAAAAACACAACTTTCACTAAACCTCAGTGAATATGAACCTGCTGTTTGTCATTTTGAAGCTCAGAACCTGAGAATTAAGTCGCTGAGTTAGTTTTAACCATTGCAAACGTGTTTCTGATTGCCGCACAAAACAACAACAACAGCATGCTAATGCTAATGGGAACTAATCAAGGGTGGGTCAGAAATTATGATAGTGTGCTGATATGTGGTAGAGTTCTCTCACCCAGTGGGCTTGGGGGGTTTTGGGGGTGTGAATGCTGTTCTGGCCCCGGCATCTTGTGTTCGTCCTCAGTCTGTTATCGTCTCTCGAGGAATAAAGTCACGTTCTTTGAACCAGCTTGTGCCTTCTTATTCCTCCCCACAATAGAATCACCTAAAGTCGCCTAATAAAATAAAATTGCTGTGTCACTGTGTTTGTAGTTTATTAAACACTGTTAAAGAATAAATGACATGATATACAGTGTCTTGTGAAAGTACTAATACACCTTGAACTTTTGCACATTTAAACGTAAAGATTTTATTTTTAATTTTTTACTGAAAGTTCACAACAAGTAACAGACAACTGTGAAGTGAAAGCAAAATGATACATGATTCTGTTATTTTTCAAAAAATAGAAAAGTGAAAAGTGGGGCGTGCATAAGTATTCATACAGCATTTTCTGAGTGCATTAAATTGCCTTTATAACATTCCTAATGACTGCAGAATGTTCACACCTTGCCCTAACCATTAAATAGAGGCCACCTGTGTGTAATCTACTCTCAGTATAATTCCAGCTGTTCTGTGAGGGCCTCAGAGCTATGGTCAGAGTGTATTGGTCACTAAACAACATCATGAAGGCCAAGGAGCTCACCAGAGAGGTCAGGGATAAAGCTGTGGAGAAGTTTAAAGCAGCGTTAAGTTATACAAAGATTTCCCAAGATTTGAACATCTCACGGAGCACTGTTTAATCCATCATTCAGAAATGGAAAGAGTATAGCACCACTGCCAACTTACCAAGACACGGCCGTCCACCTAAACTAACAGACCGAACAAGGAGAGCACTGGTCAGAAATGTAACTAAGTGCCCTAAGATAACTCTGGAGGAGCTGCGACGTACTGCCACTGAGCTGGGGGAATCTGTACATGGGACAACTATAAGTCGTACTCTACACAAATCTGGCCTTCATGGACGAGTGGCAAGAAGAAAGCCATTATTGAAAGGAGGCCATAAGAAATCCTGTTTGAAGTTTGCTAGAAGTCATATGGAGGACACAGCTACCATGTGGAAGAAGGTGCTTTGGTCAGATGAGACAAAAACTTAACTTTTTGGCCCAAATGCAAAACGTTATGTATGGAGCAAACCTAACACTGCTCATCGTCCTGAGCGCACCATCCCCAGTGTCAAATATGGTGGGGGGAGCATCATGCTATGGGGCTGCTTTTCCTCAGCGGGGACTGGGAAGATTGTAAGAATAGTTGGGAAGATGGATGGAGCCAAATACAGAGACATTTTGGAGGAAAACCTGCTGGAGTCAGCAAGAGAATTGAGGCTGGGGCGGAGATTCACCTTCCAGCAGGACAATGACCCTAAACACAAAGCTAAATCTACAATGGAATGGTTTAAAAACAAACATATTAATGTGTTAGAATGGCCCAGTCAAAGTCCTGACCTAAATCCTATTGAAAATCTGTGGAAAGACCTGAAAACTGCTGTTCACAAACGCTCTCCTTCTAATGTGACAGAGCTTGAGTTGTTTTGTAAAGAGGAATGGGCTAAAATGTCAGTCTCTAGATGTGCAAACCTTGTAGTCATACCCCAGAAGACTTGCTGCTGTTATTGCAGCAAAAGGGGGTTCCACAAAGTATTAAGTCATGCTGTATGAATATACATACTTATGCACGCCCCACTTTTCACTTTTCTATTTTTTGAAAAATAACAGAATCATGAATCATTTTGCTTTCACTTCACAGTTGTCTGTTACTTGTGTGTGAACTTTCAGTAAAACATTCAAAAATAAAATCTTTGTTCATGGTTATAAACATGACAAATGTGCAAAGGTTCAAGGTGTATTAGTACTTTCGCAAGGCACTCTATTTGTAAAAATCAGATCACTTTATGTGAGTTGTTTATATTAATATAAAACAGCCTGTCCCAAAGATAGTGTAGATAAGCCAGTGATCTTTGTTATATATTTTTCCATTAGTTTATTCAAAGATATAATTGATAATTGAACAACATGAGAAGAAAATATAAGACTTTATTGATAAGGAAGTCTCTTGGTATCGGTTAATATCGGATATCAGCCGATACTCAAAGGATCAGTGTCAGATCGATGCATCTCTAGTCGTAAAAGTCATTGATTAAAAGTGGCTGTACAGCAGCACGATGAGGACAAACCTTCTCGTTGTGAGTCTGTGGCGTTGACAGAACATCTGCACAGCGCCACCTGCTGTTCACAGAGTGTGCTTTATTAGGCTTTTGGACAAATGGACTTTGGAGCCTCTATAGACATTTATTGTCTTAAAACAAAAACAAAACTGTGCTTATCTTATTTATTTACAAATGTCCATCAAACATAGAAATGAGGAATATTATTTTAAATATACGTTATAACCTTATATACGTATAAGTTTCAAATAAACTTAAGAATAATAAAAAACTTATATTTTGGGCCAGACTTTTTGCATTTTTGATGAACTTATGTAAAAATAGGTGAGATATGTCATTATTTTTCCAGAAAGTTAGATTGAATACCAGTTTGAATGTTTTTGAACGACATCTAAGGCCTTAATTTGGGTTTAATGAATTCACTGACTTTCATTGATGCAAAGGCGGTGTGAACTCGGTCACAGTGAGTCAGCGGCTTCGTTCCACATTTCTGGAATATCCCGTAAAGGTCACAGTGAGGTATTCGTGATGAGGCCGATAGAGGCTTTGAGCGACTTACGCGGATCACATTTCAATGGACTTGGCTCAGGGCGAATTTGGCGCCGGTTCATAAATGTGAGAAATGGCACGTGGGTCGGTCACACCTGCACACATGCAGCACCACATGATGCTCCATGTGGGAGGAGCCTCCAGGCTGTCAGAGGAGTTACATGGTACAATGTTTTTATGAAGTACTTTTGCTTTAAGGTCAAACGCGGCAGTGAAACATGCAGTTGCTTTGTGTACGAAATGTGCGGTAACAATAACGTTATGTTAATTCACTTCAGTTCTGCACAAAACTACTAAACTTTGACAACAATATCTAAATATTTAACTATTTTACTGCAAAAAAAAGAAAAAAAATGGCTAATTGTCCATATAAAAAGTGAATATTGTCAGAAATTAGATTTACATTTTAAAACACGCTTGGGTTTGTCAAAGATCAGTAACAACCTTGATTTTGATCGTTTTTTAGTTTAAAGTTGATTTTTCATGTTTTCTCCCCAATGTTACGTTAGTGACTTCCCAAATAACTTAACCCTAAGATACATTTCATCACGCCTGGCTGCCGTGGTAACCGTAGTGACGTGTGCCACAGGTGAATAAGGAGCGCCTGTACCTGCCGCTGAAGCTGGGCCAGGGGCAGGTGAACGTGGTTGCCGTGGGAACGCAGCTGTTGCTGGAGACGGACTTCGGGCTGAAGGTGGCGTTCGACTGGCACACGCTGCTGCTGGTGTCGCTGCCGCGGGCGCTGTTCCAAACAGCCTGTGGGCTGTGCCAGGGAATGCCCCTCACCCCTCCCATCCTCAGCACCACGGACTGGGGCATGGCGTGGGCGGAGCGCGACACCTTCTGCCAGGTGGGCTGCGGCGACGCGTGCCCACGCTGTGGCCTGGGCGAGAAGAGCGGCGCGTCTGACGGCGAGCTGATAACGGCGGACTCAGACGATAACGGTGAGCGGGAGCTGAACACGCGCATCCGCTTCCACATCGGAGACGGGCTGTACGTGTTTGTGGACCCGGAGGCCGTGAGGCTGTGTGGGCTCATCGCGGAGCGTGGAGGAGTGTTCGCAAACTGCCACAGCAAGGTGGCGCCGGCGTTCTTCTACCAGAGCTGCCTCCAGGACACCTGTGTGGACCAGGGCGCGCAGGACACCATCTGTAACTGGCTGCACATGTACGCCACCACCTGCCACGCCCAGGGAGTGTCTGTGAGCGGCTGGAGGAGTGCCACGCCCTGTGGTGAGTAATACACGCTTCATATGAGCGCCCTGTGGTGAGTAATACACGCTTCATACGAGCGCCCTGTGGTGAGTAATACACGCTTCATATGAGCGCCCTGTGGTGAGTAATACACACTTCATATGAGCGCCCTGTGGTGAGTAATACACGCTTCATACGAGCGCCCTGTGGTGAGTAATACACACTTCATATGAGCGCCCTGTGGTGAGTAATACACGCTTCATACGAGCGCCCTGTGGTGAGTAATACACGCTTCATACGAGCGCCCTGTGGTGAGTAATACACACTTCATATGAGCGCCCTGTGGTGAGTAATACACACTTCATATGAGCGCCCTGTGGTGAGTAATACACGCTTCATACGAGCGCCCTGTGGTGAGTAATACACACTTCATATGAGCGCCCTGTGGTGAGTAATACACGCTTCATATGAGCGCCCTGTGGTGAGTAATACACGCTTCATATGAGCGCCCTGTGGTGAGTAATACACCTTCATATGAGCGCCCTGTGGTGAGTAATACACGCTTCATATGAGCGCCCTGTGGTGAGTAATACAGCTTCATATGAGCGCCCTGTGGTGAGTAATACACGCTTCATATGAGCGCCCTGTGGTGAGTAATACACGCTTCATATGAGCGCCCTGTGGTGAGTAATACACGCTTCATATGAGCGCCCTGTGGTGAGTAATACACGCTTCATATGAGCGCCCTGTGGTGAGTAATACACGCTTCATATGAGCGCCCTGTGGTGAGTAATACACGCTTCATATGAGCGCCCTGTGGTGAGTAATACATGCTTCATATGAGCGCCCTGTGGTGAGTAATACACGCTTCATATGAGCGCCCTGTGGTGAGTAATACACGCTTCATATGAGCGCCCTGTGGTGAGTAATACACGCTTCATATGAGCGCCCTGTGGTGAGTAATACACGCTTCATATGAGCGCCCTGTGGTGAGTAATACATGCTTCATATGAGCGCCCTGTGGTGAGTAATACACGCTTCATATGAGCGCCCTGTGGTGAGTAATACACGCTTCATATGAGCGCCCTGTGGTGAGTAATACACGCTTCATATGAGCGCCCTGTGGTGAGTAATACACGCTTCATATGAGCGCCCTGTGGTGAGTAATACACACTTCATATGAGCGCCCTGTGGTGAGTAATACACACTTCATATGAGCGCCCTGTGGTGATAATACACACTTCATATGAGCGCCCTGTGGTGACTAATACACACTTCATATGAGGCCCTGTGGTGAGTAATACATGCTTCATATGAGCGCCCTGTGGTGAGTAATACACTTCATATGAGCGCCCTGTGGTGAGTAATACACGCTTCATATGAGCGCCCTGTGGTGAGTAATACACGCTTCATATGAGCGCCCTGTGGTGAGTAATACACGCTTCATATGAGCGCCCTGTGGTGAGTAATACACGCTTCATATGAGCGCCCTGTGGTGAGTAATACACACTTCATATGAGCGCCCTGTGGTGAGTAATACACGCTTCATATGAGTGCCCTGTGGTGACTAATACACACTTCATATGAGTGCCCTGTGGTGAGTAATACACACTTCATATGAGCGCCCTGTGGTGACTAATACACACTTCATATGAGCGCCCTGTGGTGAGTAATACACGCTTCATATGAGTGCCCTGTGGTGACTAATACACACTTCATATGAGCGCCCTGTGGTGAGTAATACAGCTTCATATGAGCGTGGTGATAATACACACTTCATATGAGCGCCCTGTGGTGAGTAATACACGCTTCATATGAGCGCCCTGTGGTGAGTAATACACACTTCATATGAGCGCCCTGTGGTGAGTAATACACGCTTCATATGAGTGCCCTGTGGTGATAATACACACTTCATATGAGCGCCCTGTGGTGAGTAATACACATTTTGTTTCTTCATATGAGCGCCCTGTGGTGAGTAATACACCTTCATATGAGGCCTGTGGTGATAATACACACTTCATATGAGCGCCCTGTGGTGAGTAATACACGCTTCATATGAGTGCCCTGTGGTGAGTAATACACACTTCATATGAGCGCCCTGTGGTGAGTAATACACGCTTCATATGAGCGCCCTGTGGTGAGTAATACACACTTCATATGAGCGCCCTGTGGTGAGTAATACACCTTCATATGAGCGCCCTGTGGTGAGTAATACACACTTCATATGAGCGCCCTGTGGTGAGTAATACACCTTCATATGAGCGCCCTGTGGTGAGTAATACACACTTCATATGAGCGCCCTGTGGTGAGTAATACACACTTCATATGAGCGCCCTGTGGTGAGTAATACACCTTCATATGAGCGCCCTGTGGTGAGTAATACACACTTCATATGAGCGCCCTGTGGTGAGTAATACACGCTTCATATGAGCGCCCTGTGGTGAGTAATACACACTTCATATGAGCGCCTGTGGTGAGTATACACATTCTATGACGCCTTTGAGTAATACACGCTTCATATGAGCGCCCTGTGGTGAGTAATACACACTTCATATGAGCGCCCTGTATTGTAAACCCGAACAAGTTCATTGAACTCAAAACTTTTGTGGAAACTTTATTACGACAAAAAATTTGAGTTAATGAATTAAATTTTTTACGTTATATCCAATCTATATCTACAAGTTCAGTGCACTCATCCAACGTAGCTTTTTTGAGTTTAGTAGACTTATCCATATTACTTTTTTGACAATTTGAACTTAACATTTTAAAGTTCAACACACTCATTACATTAACTTTTTCCTGACTATTTCAACCTAAAATTTAAAGGTTTAGCAGACTCAATATAATACCTTTTTGCACCCATTTCCACCTAATTTTTTTAAGTTTAGCAGACTCATTATATTAACTTTTGCATGTCTATTTCCACCTATAATTTATAAGTTTAGCAGACTCCACTTAGACAAAAATACTACCAATAATTAAATACAAAAAACATGTATTCAAAGCCATAGAATACATACAATGACATTTATTAAAAATGTACTGCCTTACATTACATAACATTTCTACCATAACAATGCAATGTAAGCATACGGCATTAGCTATCAACGCTCTGTATAATATTTGTATCAGGAGAAAAGTGCATGAAATAACCTTAAACTTGTTAAAAAGGCACACTGCAAAACATTTTGGATCACTGTCAGCAATACAAAACATGCTCTTAATGACCAACTCGACACTGTTAATGCTTCAAATATGTAGTCGGTAATCAAATAATGGATTTGGATGAGAACCTAATCTATTCAAAACTCATATTTGGCTGCTTTTGTGAACATCACTATGGAGATAAGCTGGAGACATCCCTGCTCCCATTAATGGGTTTTTTTGTTGTTGAGATTTTTCAACAATATCAATATCTGTAATGAGATAAATGCATATTATTCTATTTATTGGATGAAATGCTACGCAGTGTGGCTTTAAGTGAACCCCTCAAAAAAATCTGTAATAACTCAAACCCTTAAAACTTTAGAACTGTTGTGAATGTTTTTCAGTTGGCATAATTTTAATCGAAACAGAAAACAAGGTATGATAACCAAGTGGAAAGTGCTCATTTATCAAGGAGAGCAGACATTGTTTCAGAGCTGTGTTCATCTAGGCTGACCACAATCTAAGATGAAGTTAAACAGGGTAACGACTTTCTTTAGGTACTCAATAGAAGTTATGCATAATCCATTGCTATTGAAATATAACTGGAACCTCAAATTGAGGAACAATTCAAAGTATAACAAAATAATAACATTGCAGACATAGCCATGCATAATCTCTATATTAATCACAAAGCAACAAAATCACTTCAGACATAGTTGGACATTCACTCACACTCATTGCAATGCTCCCTTCAGCAACTACCTATAAAGCTGAGGTTTCCTCTCGTCTGCCCTGTCTCACCTGCTAAGAGCAACATCTACGCTGAAGCGACATGAACCCAAGAACAAGAACGCCGCACAGTGCACGTGCGCAAACTGCGCATGTTTGTAGCGTGTCTTGCTGTAAATAGAAAACAAAATGCCTCAGTTCAAACGCTCTGTGGTGGTCGTCTCTGATGTGTGAATTGGATTCTCAGTCCAGTCACCTTTTTATTTCTGTTTAAAGTCCCGGAGAAGTTCATACATTTCCAGCTAGTTGATAAAACAGTGCGTAGCACGTATGGCAAAATCAAAACGAGGGAGTTTTGTGAGTTCGATAACAATAAAACTCTCCTTCCATTTTGCAGCTTATTCAGTGACAAGCCAGTAACACTAGGCCAATCAAACCTCTCCTGGTGCGGCGACAGATGCCAGTTTGACGAATGCAATCGGCCAAAACTAGCTTCACCGACCTCCACAAACCGCTGTCTGTAGCCGATGGTGCTGTCCACACCAAACACACGTGTCCTGATGTCGGCCAGAACCTGCTTGACCACTCCAGACTGGATATTATAGCGTTGAAAAAGCCTTTAGATGTTCCCAGGTGTGAAGAAATCAGGAGAAGCAATGAGAAGGGCAAGGGGACGATCAGCCACATTTGTTTCACCATTTTGCTGCAAAATACAAATTGTGTAATTAATACTGGTGCAAGAAATTAGGCAATAAGTGAAGAAAATAAGGAACTAAATAAGGCAAGCAGATGAGAAAAGGACAGCAAAAAACATACAATGCAAAGACCTGACTGTTCTGTCATTATCTTAGGTTAAAATACACTACACATGTATTCTCCAGATTTAGCTCCCAATTTGACTTTTGGACCCCCCCAGATTATTTTCATCTTCTGGCATTCCTTATGCATGTTAAGACTGTGTGTCTCTGCTCTTCATGTACATTTTAAATGGTAAAAAAAAAAAAGGCAATATTTATAGAGTGCTTTTATTCCTACATTTGGCCTAAATCCCTTTACATGCGTGAAGTATCTTGCACAATGTGCAAGATTAAAACCACTGACCTTCAAGACGACCTGCTCAAACATCTGTGCCACTGTCACCATTGTTAATTGTAAAATGGTCATGCAATTTAAAAATGACATGGGTTACCATTATTTAGGTAATACAGTTCAAAGCCCACTGTAGAATACTAAATTATAATATAAATCATTTGATTAATGTGTGCATTGAACAATATTAAAAAAACTGCTCAATTCAGGTCACTCACACTATCACCACTCCATGTGTGCAGTGCGGCCAGTTTAGAAGCTTTATAAAGATCCACTATGACTTTGCAAAAGGCTGTGTGTTGTGTTTTAGGCAGTGCTTAAATCTAAATAAAATAACTAGTATATTATATTTGGCCAAATTACCCAGCTCTTAATCGTGAGCCTTTATACCTCCACAAACATGCTCTGAAATGCATGTGATTATTGTGCCAGTTAAACAGTTCATATTTCAGTGAATTTTCAGGGGAAATTCATTTTGTCGATGTATGAAGCCCCACCAAAATATGTACAAAGCACAAATATACTTACATTTCAGCATTCAAAGTAATCTGTATCGTCCTCCTTCAGGTAGATGCAAACTCCGCAAAGGCTTCCTTTTGTCATCTTCCTAATGACAAAAAAGTAAATATGAATCATAAAGAAAAACAGATCTGTAAGCTTTCCATGGTGTGCAATGTACATATACTTTTCTTAAACCTACAAAACTTCCAAATCTACTAGGCATAGTCTACCTAAGGAGGAGGAAAGGAGAGAAGTGAAGATGGACCAGGAACCAAAAAAGATAAGCGGATAAAACGGGGAACTATATTGTGAGGCTATCCGCTTAGAAAATCGACATGTTTAATTTTGTGTAACTAGACCTGGATCGTGTAATGTTTCATGTAACTGTATTTAAATATGGAAAACATTTAACAGCTTGGTAGCTTCTAATTTTACCCCAGTTTGGAGCTATACTTATGCTGGGAGAGGCTAAATGATAACATTTGCGTGACTGAGCACACACACACACACACACACACACACACACACAAAGACCAGACAGGTACACATCAACTAGTCTAAACTAAGGTAAGAACATATCTCAGTATGTAAAACGGTGGCCAATTCTTTAAGTAACGAGCGATGTATTTTGATAGTTTGAAGTGCCAAAGTAAGCTGGTAATAGTTACCTTTTCAAAATAGTACCTCATTACTTCAGGTCATCTCCTCTCTCAGGCTCAGGATTTCCCTGTCCCAGTGTGGCCAAAGCAGGTCCAAGGGCACTTTTGCCTGGGCAGCAGAGAGAAGCCGACTGTATCTACAAATACATGAACATGTATTACAAGTATGATACATAACCAAACAGAAAGGACAAGAACATTTGTTACCTGTGATCGATCTGCAGGGCCATTGCATTAGGAGATCCTCTACCTCTACATTCTCTTACAGTCTTGCGTTCATATGAATGTGGATTCACTGGCCAGGTTTTACTCTTTTCATGCCAATGTTGACAACCACCACAGCACAGCCAGATATGGATATCGTGGTACATTAGTTTAAAATATTGTGCTTCGTGCTTTTTGAAGTTAAACCAAGCACTTCCTTGATCTGGAAGACATGGGGGAAATTAGTATGCAATATAAAAGACCAGCATTAACTCATTTCATGTCATTTGTTGTTCTCACCTAAAATCACACAAAGGCAATATGATGGCATAATATTTCAATATGATAGAAATAATTATTGATGTATTGTTAATTAACAGCATATTTTCTATGTCCTCAAAGTGCTCTTTTTTTTTTAACTGTAAATTAAACTAAATTAACGACTAAACAAAAACGTCTAAACCTGGACTAAACCAGGACTAAACAGAAGAATTGGTTTTGGCTCATTGCAGACAAGAATTTTGTATTTTTAGAAGATTTGGCTGCCCCCAGAATAACCTGATTGTCATTGTACCAATGAGCTCGTCCTGCAGACCGCTTCTCTCATCTCCTCCTTCCTAGTCTCTGTCACTCACTGCACCATTTATGCACTTTCATACAACTATTATTACATTACACTTAGTCATGAGAAGAAGAGCTATCGCAACGACCCAGTTCTGACAGACCAACTCCCCGTTTCGGCGCATGTTTCAACACACAGTCACCCGCAGCCGCCACGGCTCAAACCTGAAGCCGAGTCGGTACCTCCGCTAAACCTGCCGCTGGGCGCGGAGTGTACGAAACTCACTGCAACTGTATTCGTGCTCCGCGGTTCTTTACAATGAAGAGAAACGCGGGGCACGAATCTAGCTAGCCGTTCCGTTCCCTTCGCTGCTCGCCTGGGCCAGGGACCTTACAGCGGTTCATTACCGATGGGTTAAACAACCTCACAGCACAGCTTTAACGTTACATAATGTTAAATGAATTTACTTACCAAATTAGACCACGGGATGAGAAGGGCTGCTGCTTGGAGACCAGTGACGATGACGGTGTCTCCTTCCGTGGAGATAAGTTAGCCTTAAACTTGCTATGCTAGTTCTAAAGCACAGACCCTCCGAACACGGCTTCCTTTGACTCTAATTTAACCTTACCGTTATTATAGTCTGAAGAAAAACATCGCGTGGCCAATTATAAGCAAAAGAAACGTTTAAATGTTTTAAATTTCTGTTCTGGACGAGAGCGGGTCCTCTCCGCATCGGGCCGCCATCTTGTTTTTTCAAACTCAGTGCGTCAAAAGCAGGCAATGTTTGGTGACGTCATGACGTTGAATGGACAAAAAACGCAAATGTTTTGAAATGAAGTTTCTAACATTATCTTTATTCAACTTAAATCTCAATCAATCACATTTTGTACTCAAAAGATTAATATTCAGTCAACGAATTGTCTGTTTATGAGTCAGGTGCCTAAAACAATTATGAGTTTGTATGGCTGTTCGGGTTTACAGTGTGTGGTGAGTAATACACGCTTCATACGAGGCCCTGTGGTGAGTAATACACGCTTCATATGAGTGCCCTGTGGTGAGTAATACACACTTCATATGAGCGCCCTGTGGTGAGTAATACACACTTCATATGAGCGCCCTGTGGTGAGTAATACACACTTCATATGAGCGCCCTGTGGTGAGTAATACACACTTCATATGAGCGCCCTGTGGTGAGTAATACACACTTCATATGAGCGCCCTGTGGTGAGTAATACACGCTTCATACGAGCGCCCTGTGGTGAGTAATACACGCTTCATACGAGCGCCCTGTGGTGAGTAATACACCTTCATTGAGGCCCTGTGGTGAGTAATACACACTTCATATGAGCGCCCTGTGGTGAGTAATACACACTTCATATGAGCGCCCTGTGGTGAGTAATACACACTTCATATGAGCGCCCTGTGGTGAGTAATACACACTTCATATGAGCGCCCTGTGGTGAGTAATACACACTTCATATGAGCGCCCTTGCTTATGAGCAAGAGCGCCTGTGGTGAAGTAATACACGCTTCATATGAGCCTGTGGTGAGTATCAGCACTTCATATGGCGCCTGTTGGTGAGTATACACGCTTCATAGAGTGCCCGTGGTGAGTAATACACGATTCATACGAGCGCCCTGTGGTGAGTAATCACACTTCATATGAGCGCCCTGTGGTGAGGTAATCACACTTCATATAGCGCCTGTGGTGAGTAATACAGCGGCTTCATATGAAGCGCCCTTGGTGAGAATACCTTTCATATGGAGCGCCTGTGGTGAGTAATACACATCATATGAGCGCCGTGGTGAGTAATACACGCTTCATATGAGCGCCTGCATTGTAAACCCGACAAGTTCATTGAACTCAAACTTTTGTGGAAACTTTATTACGACAAAAATTTGAGTTAATGGAATTAAATTTTTTACGTTTATATCAATCTAATATCTACAAGTTCAGTGCACTCATCCAACGTAGCTTTTTTGAGTTTAGTAGACTTATCTCATATTACTTTTTTGACAATTTGAACTTAACATTTTAAAGTTCAACACACTCATTACATTAACTTTTTCCTGACTATTTCAACCTAAAATTTAAAGGTTTAGCAGACTCAATATAATACCTTTTTGCACCCATTTCCACCTAATTTTTTTAAGTTTAGCAGACTCATTATATTAACTTTTGCATGTCTATTTCCACCTATAATTTATAAGTTTAGCAGACTCCACTTAGACAAAAATACTACCAATAATTAAATACAAAAACATGTATTCAAAGCCATAGAATACATACAATGACATTTATTAAAAATGTACTGCCTTACATTACATAACATTTCTACCATAACAATGCAATGTAAGCATACGGCATTAGCTATCAACGCTCTGTATAATATTTGTATCAGGAGAAAAGTGCATGAAATAACCTTAAACTTGTTAAAAAGGCACACTGCAAAACATTTTGGATCACTGTCAGCAATACAAAACATGCTCTTAATGACCAACTCGACACTGTTAATGCTTCAAATATGTAGTCGGTAATCAAAGAATGGATTTGGATGAGAACCTAATCTATTCAAAACTCATATTTGGCTGCTTTTGTGAACATCACTATGGAGATAAGCTGGAGACATCCCTGCTCCCATTAATGGTTTTTTTTGTTGTTGAGATTTTTCAACAATATCAATATCTGTAATGAGATAAATGCATATTATTCTATTTATTGGATGAAATGCTACGCAGTGTGGCTTTAAGTGA
The DNA here is from genome assembly GCA_007210695.1 of Neogobius melanostomus. NCBI lineage: Eukaryota > Metazoa > Chordata > Actinopteri > Gobiiformes > Gobiidae > Neogobius > Neogobius melanostomus. Next base: position 62,417 of record VHKM01001006.1, on the reverse strand, counting down.
ACCCCTCAAAAAAAATCTGTAATAACTCAAACCCTTAAAACTTTAGAACTGTTGTGAATGTTTTTCAGTTGGCATAATTTTAATCGAAACAGAAACAAGGTATGATAACCAAGTGGAAAGTGCTCATTTATCAAGGAGAGCAGACATTGTTTCAGAGCTGTGTTCATCTAGGCTGACCACAATCTAAGATGAAGTTAAACAGGGTAACGACTTTCTTTAGGTACTCAATAGAAGTTATGCATAATCCATTGCTATTGAAATATAACTGGAACCTCAAATTGAGGAACAATTCAAAGTATAACAAAATAATAACATTGCAGACATAGCCATGCATAATCTCTATATTAATCACAAAGCAACAAAATCACTTCAGACATAGTTGGACATTCACTCACACTCATTGCAATGCTCCCTTCAGCAACTACCTATAAAGCTGAGGTTTCCTCTCGTCTGCCCTGTCTCACCTGCTAAGAGCAACATCTACGCTGAAGCGACATGAACCCAAGAACAAGAACGCCGCACAGTGCACGTGCGCAAACTGCGCATGTTTGTAGCGTGTCTTGCTGTAAATAGAAAACAAAATGCCTCAGTTCAAACGCTCTGTGGTGGTCGTCTCTGATGTGTGAATTGGATTCTCAGTCCAGTCACCTTTTTATTTCTGTTTAAAGTCCCGGAGAAGTTCATACATTTCCAGCTAGTTGATAAAACAGTGCGTAGCACGTATGGCAAAATCAAAACGAGGGAGTTTTGTGAGTTCGATAACAATAAAAAACTCTCCTTCCATTTTGCAGCTTATTCAGTGACAAGCCAGTAACACTAGGCCAATCAAAGCTCTCCTGGTGCGGCGACAGATGCCAGTTTGACGAATGCAATCGGCCAAAACTAGCTTCACCGACCTCCACAAACCGCTGTCTGTAGCCGATGGTGCTGTCCACACCAAACACACGTGTCCTGATGTCGGCCAGAACCTGCTTGACCACTCCAGACTGGATATTATAGCGTTGAAAAAGCCTTTAGATGTTCCCAGGTGTGAAGAAATCAGGAGAAGCAATGAGAAGGGCAAGGGGATGATCAGCCACATTTGTTTCACCATTTTGCTGCAAAATACAAATTGTGTAATTAATACTGGTGCAAGAAATTAGGCAATAAGTGAAGAAAATAAGGAACTAAATAAGGCAAGCAGATGAGAAAAGGACAGCAAAAAACATACAATGCAAAGACCTGACTGTTCTGTCATTATCTTAGGTTAAAATACACTACACATGTATTCTCCAGATTTAGCTCCCAATTTGACTTTTGGACCCCCCCAGATTATTTTCATCTTCTGGCATTCCTTATGCATGTTAAGACTGTGTGTCTCTGCTCTTCATGTACATTTTAAATGGTAAAAAAAAAAAAGGCAATATTTATAGAGTGCTTTTATTCCTACATTTGGCCTAAATCCCTTTACATGCGTGAAGTATCTTGCACAATGTGCAAGATTAAAACCACTGACCTTCAAGACGACCTGCTCAAACATCTGTGCCACTGTCACCATTGTTAATTGTAAAATGGTCATGCAATTTAAAAATGACATGGGTTACCATTATTTAGGTAATACAGTTCAAAGCCCACTGTAGAATACTAAATTATAATATAAATCATTTGATTAATGTGTGCATTGAACAATATTAAAAAAACTGCTCAATTCAGGTCACTCACACTATCACCACTCCATGTGTGCAGTGCGGCCAGTTTAGAAGCTTTATAAAGATCCACTATGACTTTGCAAAAGGCTGTGTGTTGTGTTTTAGGCAGTGCTTAAATCTAAATAAAATAACTAGTATATTATATTTGGCCAAATTACCCAGCTCTTAATCGTGAGCCTTTATACCTCCACAAACATGCTCTGAAATGCATGTGATTATTGTGCCAGTTAAACAGTTCATATTTCAGTGAATTTTCAGGGGAAATTCATTTTGTCGATGTATGAAGCCCCACCAAAATATTTACAAAGCACAAATATACTTACATTTCAGCATTCAAAGTAATCTGTATCGTCCTCCTTCAGGTAGATGCAAACTCCGCAAAGGCTTCCTTTTGTCATCTTCCTAATGACAAAAAAGTAAATATGAATCATAAAGAAAAACAGATCTGTAAGCTTTCCATGGTGTGCAATGTACATATACTTTTCTTAAACCTACAAAACTTCCAAATCTACTAGGCATAGTCTACCTAAGGAGGAGGAAAGGAGAGAAGTGAAGATGGACCAGGAACCAAAAAAGATAAGCGGATAAAACGGGGAACTATATTGTGAGGCTATCCGCTTAGAAAATCGACATGTTTAATTTTGTGTAACTAGACCTGGATCGTGTAATGTTTCATGTAACTGTATTTAAATAGGGAAAACATTTAACAGCTTGGTAGCTTCTAATTTTACCCCAGTTTGGAGCTATACTTATGCTGGGAGAGGCTAAATGATAACATTTGCGTGACTGAGCACACACACACACACACACACACACACACACACAAAGACCAGACAGGTACACATCAACTAGTCTAAACTAAGGTAAGAACATATCTCAGTATGTAAAAACGGTGGCCAATTCTTTAAGTAACGAGCGATGTATTTTGATAGTTGGAAGTGCCAAAGTAAGCTGGTAATAGTTACCTTTTCAAAATAGTACCTCATTACTTCAGGTCATCTCCTCTCTCAGGCTCAGGATTTCCCTGTCCCAGTGTGGCCAAAGCAGGTCCAAGGGCACTTTTGCCTGGGCAGCAGAGAGAAGCCGACTGTATCTACAAATACATGAACATGTATTACAAGTATGATACATAACCAAACAGAAAGGACAAGAACATTTGTTACCTGTGATCGATCTGCAGGGCCATTGCATTAGGAGATCCTCTACCTCTACATTCTCTTACAGTCTTGCGTTCATATGAATGTGGATTCACTGGCCAGGTTTTACTCTTTTCATGCCAATGTTGACAACCACCACAGCACAGCCAGATATGGATATCGTGGTACATTAGTTTAAAATATTGTGCTTCGTGCTTTTTGAAGTTAAACCAAGCACTTCCTTGATCTGGAAGACATGGGGGAAATTAGTATGCAATATAAAAGACCAGCATTAACTCATTTCATGTCATTTGTTGTTCTCACCTAAAATCACACAAAGGCAATATGATGGCATAATATTTCAATATGATAGAAATAATTATTGATGCATTGTTAATTAACAGCATATTTTCTATGTCCTCAAAGTGCTCTTTTTTTTTTAACTGTAAATTAAACTAAATTAACGACTAAACAAAAACGTCTAAACCTGGACTAAACCAGGACTAAACAGAAGAATTGGTTTTGGCTCATTGCAGACAAGAATTTTGTATTTTTAGAAGATTTGGCTGCCCCCAGAATAACCTGATTGTCATTGTACCAATGAGCTCGTCCTGCAGACCGCTTCTCTCATCTCCTCCTTCCTAGTCTCTGTCACTCACTGCACCATGTATGCACTTTCATACAACTATTATTACATTACACTTAGTCATGAGAAGAAGAGCTATCGCAACGACCCAGTTCTGACAGACCAACTCCCCGTTTCGGCGCATGTTTCAACACACAGTCACCCGCAGCCGCCACGGCTCAAACCTGAAGCCGAGTCGGTACCTCCGCTAAACCTGCCGCTGGGCGCGGAGTGTACGAAACTCACTGCAACTGTATTCGTGCTCCGCGGTTCATTACAATGAAGAGAAACGCGGGGCACGAATCTAGCTAGCCGTTCCGTTCCCTTCGCTGCTCGCCTGGGCCAGGGACCTTACAGCGGTTCATTACCGATGGGTTAAACAACCTCACAGCACAGCTTTAACGTTACATAATGTTAAATTAATTTACTTACCAAATTAGACCACGGGATGAGAAGGGCTGCTGCTTGGAGACCAGTGACGATGACGGTGTCTCCTTCCGTGGAGATAAGTTAGCCTTAAACTTGCTATGCTAGTTCTAAAGCACAGACCCTCCGAACACGGCTTCCTTTGACTCTAATTTAACCTTACCGTTATTATAGTCTGAAGAAAAACATCGCGTGGCCAATTATAAGCAAAAGAAACGTTTAAATGTTTTAAATTTCTGTTCTGGACGAGAGCGGGTCCTCTCCGCATCGGGCCGCCATCTTGTTTTTTCAAACTCAGTGCGTCAAAAGCAGGCAATGTTTGGTGACGTCATGACGTTGAATGGACAAAAAACGCAAATGTTTTGAAATGAAGTTTCTAACATTATCTTTATTCAACTTAAATCTCAATCAATCACATTTTGTACTCAAAAGATTAATATTCAGTCAACGAATTGTCTGTTTATGAGTCAGGTGCCTAAAACAATTATGAGTTTGTATGGCTGTTCGGGTTTACAGTGTGTGGTGAGTAATACACGCTTCATACGAGCGCCCTGTGGTGAGTAATACACGCTTCATATGAGTGCCCTGTGGTGAGTAATACACACTTCATATGAGCGCCCTGTGGTGAGTAATACACACTTCATATGAGCGCCCTGTGGTGAGTAATACACACTTCATATGAGCGCCCTGTGGTGAGTAATACACGCTTCATACGAGCGCCCTGTGGTGAGTAATACACGCTTTATATGAGCGCCTGTGTAGTATACACGCTTTATATGAGCGCCTGTGGTGAGTATACACGCTTCATATGAGCGCCCTGTGTGAGTAATACATGTTATATGAGCGCCCTGTGGTGAGTAATACATGCTTCATATGAGCGCCCTGTGGTGAGTAATACACACTTCATACGAGCGCCCTGTGGTGAGTAATACACACTTCATATGAGCGCCCTGTGGTGAGTAATACATGCTTCATATGAGCGCCCTGTGGTGAGTAATACACGCTTCATATGAGCGCCCTGTGGTGAGTAATACATGCTTCATATGAGCGCCCTGTGGTGAGTAATACACACTTCATATGAGCGCCCTGTGGTGAGTAATACACACTTCATACGAGCGCCCTGTGGTGAGTAATACACACTTCATATGAGCGCCCTGTGGTGAGTAATACACACTTCATATGAGCGCCCTGTGGTGAGTAATACACACTTCATATGAGCGCCCTGTGGTGAGTAATACACGCTTCATATGAGCGCCCTGTGGTGAGTAATACATGCTTCATATGAGCGCCCTGTGGTGAGTAATACACGCTTCATATGAGCGCCCTGTGGTGAGTAATACACACTTCATATGAGCGCCCTGTGGTGAGTAATACATGCTTCATATGAGCGCCCTGTGGTGAGTAATACACACTTCATATGAGCGCCCTGTGGTGAGTAATACACGCTTCATATGAGCGCCCTGTGGTGAGTAATACACGCTTCATATGAGCGCCCTGTGGTGAGTAATACACGCTTCATATGAGCGCCCTGTGGTGAGTAATACACGGTTCATACGAGCACTACTGACCATGTCACACTCTGGGGCAGTGACAGAATTAAGAATTTTAGGACATAAATAAATCCATAATAAAACATCTGGAACCTGCAGCTTTTACGTTTTTTCTGATTAAAAAGTAAAGAGGAAAAAGGAGGATCCACTGTATCACACACGTCACATCTGAGTAGCATCAGTAGAGGTAAAAAATATTATTAAAAACAAGTGGCAACTTTTTAAAACCAGACTGAAAAGTTTCTAAAATGCTGTGTTCATCTAAAAATTACTTCAACTGAACAAAAACAGTTGAGAGAAAGGGGTGTTTAGAAATGTAATTCAACGGCGTAGATGAGTTGAGGTTTTTTTAAGTAAAGGGTGAACTACAGCAGGTTTAAAATGAGCAGGAACAACACCAGTTGACAAACTACAAAAAAAACCTCCTTAAAAAGGCGAGGGGATCATCAGCAGAACCCTAACCATGGCCTTCACTTGCAAGAGAGTCACAGGCTCAAAGTGCTTAAAAGTGCGGGGGCACTGATGGGTCATGGGAGGGGGGCGTAATAAGTGCCCATAAACTCTCAACCTTATTGACAAAACAGGAAAGAACATTTTCACAAATATCAGGACTCAAGATCTGCAGGCTCAGGTACATTCAAGGCTAAATCAATCATCTTAAACAACACACGAGAATTACGACTCTTATTTGTGACAATATCAGAAAAACACATAGATTTGGATAGTTTTCTGATAGTTTTACAGTTTTCTGATAGTGATGCCCAATACAGACCAGCCCTGGTTCAGCTGCTCTAAAAGAAACTAATGTCCTTAAAAGCAAAGGTTTGTATTTAATTGTGACCTTTAAATAATGTCTCTGATATTGCCCTCAGCCCTGAGCTGCCCGGTCAACAGTCACTACACCCACTGCATGCCCGCGTGCCCGCCCCAGTGCGCGCCCGCCCGCGGGCAGAGGAACTGCAGCCAGGACTGTGTCGAGGGCTGTCAGTGCGACCAGGGCTACGTCCTCAACGGCAAAGGCTGCATCCTGGCGCAGAACTGCGGCTGCTACACTGACGGCAAGTACTTCGAGGTCAGTCCCAAAACCGCCACCAAAACAGCAGCCCCTAGCCAGGAAGAGCAGCCCCTACCCGGGAAGAGCAGCCCCTACCCAAGATAGAGCAGGCCCCGTACCTTGGCAGAGCAGTTACTACACAGGAAGAGCAGTCAGAGAAACAGGAAGAGCAGAGTTTATTTTTATACATGAATTCCTAACATCACAGATCTTGCAGCATTTACTTGATCTTATATTGATATCAGTATAATCTTCGGATGTTTCACACTGATATCTTTGAATGTATTTCAGCATGTTTCCTCTTAAGACCCTCTTTAACGCTTTACCCAAATATAAGGGTTTATTGACCAGAGAGTTTACAGACTGTAGGGCCGGTGTAACTTCTTATTTTAAAGCATTTTTGAGCATTTTTCCTAATTTTTGTCGCATTTGTGACACATTTTGTTCACACTTTTGTGGCTTCATCACAGTTACATCACATTGATGAATAATATGAGGCCCAAAACAAGGAAGAAGTTTAGATGAGTTTGGTAGGTCTTAGCTTTCAAATACCCTGGCCTATAGGCTGTAAGCTCTCAGGTCAAGAAGCTTTTAGATTTGGGTAAAGCTGAACTGGAGAAAATGTGCTCAGTTACGGTGGGGGTTAGAGGTTAAAATGCAGTGACATCAGATGAGTGACTGTGTCCCGTTTCAGCCGAAGCAGCTGTTCTGGAACGCAGACTGCACCAAACGCTGCCAGTGCATCGGCCGTAACCTGGTGCAGTGCGACCCACGGCGGTGCAAGGCAGAGGAAGAGTGCGGTCTGCGTCACGGTGTGAGGGGCTGCTTCGCACGACGCTCGCAGCACTGCGTGGCCTCAGGCGGAGGCGTGTTCCGGACCTTCGACGGCGCTTCGCTGCGTCTGCCCGCCTCCTGCTCCTTCGTCCTCTCCACCAACTGCCACAAACTGCCCGACCTTTCCTTCCAGCTCATCGCCAACTTCGACAAGTGGAGCACGCCCAACCTGACCACCATCTCCCACGTCTATCTGTACATCAACGAGGAGAACATCCTGATCTCCGGCAGCACCGTCAAGGTGACGCACACGGGACACACGCAACACACATTACATACACATGACGCACATGTGTACCTAGGTGACGCACACGGCACACACGCAACACACATTACACACACATGACGCACAAGTGTACCTAGGTGACGCACACGGCACACACGCAACACATTACACACACATGACGCACAAGTGTACCTAGGTGACGCACACAGGACACACACAACACACATTACACACACATGACGCACAAGTGTACCTAGGTGACGCACACGGGACACACGCAACACACATTACATACACATGACGCACAAGTGTACCTAGGTGACGCACACAGGACACACGCAACACACATTACACACACATGACGCACATGTGTACCTAGGTGACGCACACGGCACACACGCAACACACATTACATACACATGACGCACAAGTGTACCTAGGTGACGCACACAGGACACACACAACACACATTACACACACATGACGCACAAGTGTACCTAGGTGACGCACACGGGACACACACAACACACATTACACACACATGACGCACAAGTGTACCTAGGTGACGCACACGGACACACGCAACACACATTACATACACATGACGCACAAGTGTACCTAGGTGACGCACACAGGACACACACAACACACATTACACACACATGACGCACAAGTGTACCTAGGTGACGCACACGGGACAGCTTACTACCCAGTACTCGATACCAATACCGGAACGATACTCAAATATTTAGTCGATCCAGGAAACAGAACGATAATGTGTGAAAGATCTGAAGACTACCAGACTGGTTTCGTTTAATGGTACCCAGCCCTATGTGTGCCTGTACAGCAGCGAGGAGAACATCCTGATCTCCGGCAGCACTGGCTCAAATGAGTTTCTGTTGATTTTCCCTTAAGAGCCATAGCGTTGACTCCGGTGAGGAAATGTTGTTCAAGCTCCAAGATTTTTCTAAATTGACTTTTCCAATCTTTTGAGTCGAGACGCTCCAAACAGACCAAAGTCTTCCTTTACCACTCAAACAACTGGACTTAGGTTTAAAAAGGAGACAGTATTGCTGCTCATCCAGGCAGCTTCTTCAGAACCGACTTGGATCCAGGCCGTGTTTGGGGCCTCCTCTGGATGGCTCTATCCCAGGTGTTGGCCTCCTCAAGCAAGGCCATGAGAACCGAAGGTGCTAAGGGTGCTGAAGCACTCCCTGGTGGATGGTTTTATTGCAGGCAATATTAATAAACAGGAATTAGGCACTTTTACGGGGTTATCTTGTCCCTCAGCACCACAAACCAAAATGCGGCTCTGTTCTGATATAAATATGAGAAAAATGTAGTGCATGTTTTCTGTCATTTTATGTTTTCATATAAGAATAAGGCATTTTCTGCATGAAAATGTCCAAAATTGCAGATATTTTCAGCGACAAAATGTAAATAACAGACAGACCCAGGTTTAAATTTCAAGTGATATTTTGTGATGTATTAGTAACCAAGATTGTGGATCTTGTTTAGTTTTTGAATAAGCTAAACATAAGTGAAAAAAAATCTGTGAAAACTAAAATTTTGCCTTGTTTTTTGGGGGTTCAAATAAATAATAAATAAATTAGGCTTTTTTAGATATTAAAATATCTATCCATCCATCCATCCATTTTCTTCTGCTTTATCCGGGGCCGGGTCGCGGAGGCAGCAGTCTAAGCAGAGATGCCCAGACTTCCCGATCCTCCACCTCCTCCAGCTGTTCTGGGGGGACCCCGAGGCGACACCAGGCCAGCTCGGAGACATAGTCCACCAGCGTGTCCTACACGCTAACCCCAATTGGACATGCCTGGAGCACCTCCCGAGGGAGGCGATCAGGAGGCATCCGGAACAGATGCCCTAGCCACCTCAGCTGGTTCCTTTCGATGTGAAGGAGCAGCGACTCTACACCGAGCTCCTCCCGGGTAACTAAGCTCCTCACCCGATCTTGGAGGGTGCGCCCAGCCACCCTGCGAAGGAAACTCATTTCGGCCGCTTGTATTCGCGATCTTTTCCTTAAAATATCTGTCTGATAAAAACCTTAAAATATTGTTCAGTCCAAGATTGGAAAGTGGAGTCTGTTGGAGCAACTAAAGTGGTGACAGTGCATGACTGGAACAAAATGCTGATTTGGAGAAAAACAGCCCTAACGTTTTATAATGTGTGTGAGAACATTTCTCCGCTCTTCCATACAGAGCGTCTCTCGCAGAAGGAAATGACCATATTTGGATAAAAGCGAAATCTCGTGGAGCGTTCAGGACATGTCGATATAAAATATGCCGATATTTGTGAATTAATGTGAGATGTTAGAGTTACTTCGGAATATCTCCGCTTCGCTTACGACAAAACAACCGAAAAATAAGCATCGTATGGGATAACTTTAGTCTTTTTCATACTCTGACATGGAAACTAAGATGTGCTTCCTGCCTCTTTATTTGCTTTTTAATCAATCTAATTTTGGGCACATGTCTTGGATATGATTTTATTCTCTTTTTTAAGTGAACCAAGGGTTTTAATCATTTTTTTCAACCCTTTTTTACAACTCATTTGACGAGCCAAAGACGACAATCTTGTCAACATGGCTGAGGCAGTAACGCAAACATCTCCTTGTGAAAGCTGTCGGATGTATCAACAAGAAATTCGCCTACTACGGGACAAGATTCGTCCCTTAGAGACGGAAAAAGAACTTAATGACACGCTCCCTGTGGAACCCGGTAATAAGACTGGAAAAACGGATACTTGCAACCTAAAGCTAAACGATACCATAAGATTTCCAAAACTTAACAGACAACTTGCTGTTAGGCCAAAGCAAAGACAACATGCTCGTAAAATTCACCTGGAATAAAGTTAACAAACAGATTTTCACCTCTCTCAGAGAATGAGTTTAACGAACAGAAAAAGTCAGAGAGAAACAGAGAACAAGAAGTCAAAACAAAGATGGAGAGAAAAACTGTGCCAAGTGTCAAGGCCAGAGATATCCTGGTGCTTGGAGACGGAGCCATATCTAATATAAACAATGAGATAATGACTACAAGCAGCTATCTATTCGCCACAGTTTCTGACATCATAGAAGTTCTAAACAAGGAAATTACAAATAACCCTGGGATTAATAAACTAGTTTTACATGTTGGTGCTGTTGACATAAAAAACAGAGAGTCTGAAGGCCTGAAAGAAAAGTTTAATGAACTTTTTGAGAGACTTGATTGTCTAAATAAAGAGGCTACACAAATTTTCATGAGTGGACCTATCCCAAACATCGACGGGAGAATAAACACATTCTCCCAGCTGTTTCAGTTGAATACATGGCTGTCCAAAGTGTGTGAGTCAAGAGGACTGTATTTCATAGAGAACTTTTATCTTTTCTGGAAACGCAACGATCTGTCTAAAGGAAATGGACCACATTTGAGCAGAGATGGAGTGAGACGGCTGATGGAAATCTCCTCCATGCTCTGCAAAATCAGTGGAGGCCTGAGCAACAAGAGAGAGCAGAGAGGAGCATGAGAAGAGCTCCTGGCTCGCCAGCAAAGGTTTCGCCTGCATCCCCAATAAAAGATTCAGTCGAAGCTGCATCATCTGCACCTACAGTAAAGGACTCAGCCACAGTTAAGGGTTCAGCCACAGCAGCACCTACAGTAAAGGACTCAGCTGCAGTTAAGGGTTCAGCCACAGCAGTACCTACAGTTAAAGGTTCAGCTACAGCAACACCTACAGTAAAGGACTCAGCTGCAGTTAAGGGTTCAGCCACAAGCATCACCTACAGGTAAGGACTCAGCCACAGTTAATGTTCAGCCACGAGCAGCACTACAGTTAAGGACTTCATGCGGCATGTTAATGGTTCAGCCACCAGCCAGCACTACATAAGGTTCAGCCACAAGCAACACCTACCACGTAAAGACTGTCAAGCTCAGTTTAAGCGTTCAGCCACAGCCAGCAACCTACAGTTAAGGTTTCAGCCACCAAGGAGCACCTACAGTTAAGGACTCAGCACAGGTTAAGCGTTCTAGCCACAGCGCACCTACAGTAAAAGATACTCAGCCACAGATTAAGGATTCAGCCACAGCGCACCTACTGTAAAGTATCAGCGCAGTAAGGTTTCAGCACAGCGCACTCTTACAGTGATGTACTCAGCCACAGTAGGATTCCCGCCATCAGATCACCAACCGCCATCTCTGGAAACATTATCATCATCGTCAGCGCGCCACCTGCATACGCATTCCGGGAAAAAGTCTCAACTTCAGTACACCTGCATCTATAGTAAATGATTCAGCCGAAGGAGCACTTTCATCAACTCCACCACAGGCCTTGAGCCCGACTGCTACATCTACACCCTCCAGAGATTTTTCTGAATCATTCCCATCTCCAAAGTCACCTATGGGATTCCCCAACCATTTTGAACCCTTGATAAAACAAGGGATTAAAATGACTCCAGGCCTGTCAAGACGAAGGCTTTCATCCCCAAAGAAGTATCATGCCCCTCTCCCACCTCCGCCTTTTTCACCAACCAAGGTCTCCCCAGCTCAGCCCCCACCACAGGTGCCACAGCTGTTATCTCCAGCAGCTTCACTGCTGCTGTCTAGGACATTAGGGGCCTCTCCATTGCTACCATGCATAGCAAACTCAAAACCAATCAGAGGTCCATAGTCCCTCTATGGCCCTCAGGTGTGTTCTTCTGAAACATTTAGTACTGTCAAACAACATTAGATAAGAGAGGGACAGTCAGACCGTCCAATCAAAGAACTCTAATCCATATCCCTTGCAAATAGATTCCATCCACTCAAACACAGATACATTTCAAACATGCTGTACTCAATGTCAGATCATTAAAAAACAAGTCCTTTTGAATAAATAGTTTATTTCCTCTTATAATCTAGATTTTATGTTTTTAACTGAAACATGGATTGACAAAAACACTGTTAACGCCATTTTGATTGACTGTAGTCCATCAAATTTCAATTTTGTGTCTGAAACATGCCAAAACCAAAAGGGCGGGGGTATCTGTGCAATATTCAGGGACAATATAGTCATCCACAAATTGTCATTTGGGGTTTTTCTATCATTTGAATATGTGTCTGTTAAGAAATCCGGGGAGAACGCAAGAGCAGAACCAAGCCAAAGGTTTAAGAATATTTATTTAAACAAGAAGGGGGAGCAGGAAGGTATCAGGCCGGATGTTCAGGGAGCGCAGGTAGGTGTCTGGCCAGAGATCCAGAGGGGAGCAGGTAAGTAAGTGTTGGGGGCTGGTGGCGCAAAGGTGAAAACCTCTGAAAAACGAAGGAAACTATCAAAAACAGGACAATGGAAAAGATAAAAAAACTGATTGCAAAAAGTCTCAGGAGCCGTAGTCTAGTTACCACTTTCGTAGTATGACGAAGTGGCGAGGTGTGGAAGTAGAACCGGAGTATATGAAGACTGTTGGATTGTATATGGCTTGAGGTGAGAGGTGATCAGCTAGCAGCTGGGAGAGTCACACACACAGACACACACACACACGCACACACACACACACACACACACACACACACACACACACACACACACACACGCATGCACGGGCACGCACGCACGCACGCACACACACACACACACACACGCACGCACACGCACGCACACACACGCACGCACACACACACACACACACACACACACACACAGCATGAAGGGGAGGGGGAGAGGAGGACAGCCAGGATATGACAGTGTCTTTCAAAATACAGATAAGACAATCCTGCATACTTTATATGACTATTTACAAACCACCACAGAATTGTTTATCGAAGATTTTGCTGAATTACTTTCATTTATATGCACTGATTTTGATTGTTTAGTAATTTCAGGTGATGTGCATGTGGGTGTGACCAATGACAGGCATGCAAAATAACTTAGTGCTGTTCTTAGTGCTGATCAAGGTGACAAATGATAGTTTTAGTTCTGCTGGACCTGAGCGCTGTCTTTGACACAGTGGACCACGGGATCTTACTTCACAGGTTAGAAAACTGGGTGGGAATCTCTGGTACTGCTCTAAACTGGTTCAAGTCCTATCTCGAGGATAGGACGTACTTTGTCGAAATTGGCAACTGTGTCTCAGACAACATTTCCATGACCTGTGGAGTCCCCCAGGGGTCAATCTTGGGACCCCTCTTATTCAACTTGTACATGCTTCCATTGGGTCAGCTAATAAACAGCAACAATGTGTCGTACCACAACTACGCAGATGACACTCAGATCTATGTGTCACTGACGGCAGGTGAACATGAGTCTGTAGATACTCTCTGTCACTGATACAGGTGAACATGGGCCTGTAGTTACTCTCTGTCACTGATACAGGTGAACATGGGCCTGTAGATACGCTCTGTCACTGATACAGGTGAACAAGGGCCTGTAGATACTCTCTGTCACTGATACAGGTGAACATGGCCTGTAGATACGCTCTGTCACTGATACAGGTGAACATGGGCCTGTAGATACTCGCTGTCACTGATACAGGTGAACATGGGCCTGTAGATACTCTCTGTCACTGATACAGGTGAACATGGGCCTTGGTGTGACCAATGACAGGCATGCAAAAGAACTTAGTGCTGTTCTTGAAATGTTTGGTTTAACTCAGCAAGTGAGTGAGGCAATTCACAACAAAGGTCACACTCTAGATCTAGTTATTACAAAAGGTATTAATATATCAAATGTGAATGTTGTTGATATTGCTTTTTCTGATCATTTTTGTATCTTCTTTGACTTGTCTGTTACACCCAAACCAGTGGTTGGGCCTGGAGTTATTCAAAGAAGACACATAAATGATACAAATAGGACACAGTTTATGGAAATGAACAGATCTGTTGGACTCTTATACGTCAAGCGTCTTAAATGTTTTGGATACTATTGCTCCTGTCAAGGTTAAAATGGTTAACAATAGACAAAAGGCACCTTGGAGAAGTGAAGATTCGGTCAGGGCACAGAAAAGGGCGTGCCGAAAAGCCGAACGGAAATGGCGCAAGTCAAAGCTCCAGGTTCATTTTGAGATATACAAAGAAGTGCTTTGTGAGTTCAACCAGACTTTGCGTGGAGAAAGGGAGAAGTACTTCTCTAAAATCATCGCAAACTGCAGAAACAATTCTCGTGTTCTGTTTTCCACAGTAAACAGATTAACTATCCCTCCAGTTTCACTGCCCTTAGAACTAATCTCTACATCTACCTGTAAGTGCAATCAGTTTGCAATTTTTTTATGACAAAGTCCAAGGCATTAAAAATGCCATAATTTCCACAACACAAATGGCAACCCTGCCACCAGATAAACACCTTGAACTGACACATTTCACTCCTGTTACTGACAAAACAATCGAAGAGGTCATCTCCGGTCTGAGTTCATGTACATGCTGCCTTGATGAATTACCCACTAGATTTCTGAAGTCTGTGCTGATCAGCTTGTTACCACAACTTGTTCAGTTAGTTAACATCTCATTTGAGACTGGAGCATTTCCAAAGGCCTTGAAAACCGCGGTCATTAAGCCTCTTCTAAAGAAGAGCAGCCTTGATCCCAAAGTACTGAACAACTACCGGCCCATATCAAACCTACCGTTCTTAGGAAAAGTCCTAGAGAAAGTAATATATCAACAGCTCACTTACTTTCTCCTATCTAACAATGTGTTTGATACTTTCCAGTCAGGATTTAGGCCCCACCACAACACTGAGACAGCTCTGATCAAGGTGACAAATGATATCCGTATGAACACAAACGCAGGTAAGGTCTCAGTTTTAGTTCTGCTGGACCTGAGCGCTGCCTTTGACACAGTGGACCACGGGATCTTACTTCACAGGTTAGAAAACTGGGTGGGAATCTCTGGTACTGCTCTAAACTGGTTCAAGTCCTATCTCGAGGATAGGACGTACTTTGTCGAAATTGGCAACTGTGTCTCAGACAACATTTCCATGACCTGTGGAGTCCCCCAGGGGTCAATCTTGGGACCCCTCTTATTCAACTTGTACATGCTTCCATTGGGTCAGCTAATAAACAGCAACAATGTGTCGTACCACAACTACGCAGATGACACTCAGATCTACGTGTCACTGACGGCAGGTGAACATGGGCCTGTAGATACTCTCTGTCACTGATACAGGTGAACATGGGCCTGTAGTTACTCTCTGTCACTGATACAGGTGGGGAAGTGAACATGGACCTGTAGATACTCTCTGTCACTGATACAGGTGAACATGAGCCTGTAGATACTCTCTGTCACTGATACAGGTGAACATGAGCCTGTAGATACTCTCTGTCACTGATACAGGTGAACATGGGCCTGCAGATACTCTCTGTCACTGATACAGGTGAACATGGGCCTGCAGATACACTCTGTCACTGATACAGGTGAACATGGGCCTGTAGATACTCTCTGTCACTGATACAGGTGAACATGGGCCTGTAGTTACTCTCTGTCACTGATACAGTGAACAAGGCCTGTAGTACTCTCTGTCACTGATACAGTTGAACAAAGGCCTGTAGATACTCTCTGTCACTGATACAGTTGAACAAAGGCCTGTAGATACTCTCTGTCACTACATCGAACAGATCAGTTTGTGGATGCAAAACAACTTTCTCCAACTACACTCAGACAAAACTGAGATCATTGTTTTTGGCCCACAGACACAAAGACAAAGTGTTATCAGTCACCTTGAGTCTCTAGCTCTAAAACCAAAAAATCAGGTTAGAAATCTAGGAGTAATCATGGACTCAGACCTGAACTTAAACAGCCACATCAAAGCAATAACATCATCAGCTTTTTACCATCTGAAAAAACATGGCTAAGATCAGAGGAATAGTGTCAAAATTGTGGCACGGTAGCACAGCGGTTAGCGCTCGTGCTTCACAGCTAGAAGGTCCGGGTTTGATTCCCACGTGGACGGGGCCTTTCTGTGTGGAGTTTGCATGTTCTCCCCATGTCTGCGTAGGTTTCCTCCGAGTACTCCGGTTTCTCCTACCACTAAAAACATGTACAATAGGCCAGGATGAATGAGAGTGTGTTTGAGAGTGCGCATGGGGGACAACTGATGCAAATTAGCCCCAGGCTACAATCCGGTGTGGCTTGTTGATATGCATGAGACCCATGTATGTTCATTAACATGCACTGTCCTGACCCAATAAACCAATAAATAAAAAACAGACTTAGAGAGACTCATCCATGCATTTGTCTCCAGCAGGTTAGACTACTGTAACGGCTGCTCACTGGCCTTTCTAAACCAGCTGTTAGAGCTGCAGAACATCCAGAACGCTGCTGCTCCAGTCCTGACAAGAACCAGGAAATACCACCACATTAGTCCAGTGCTCGGTCTCTGCACTGGCTTCCTGTCACTCAGAGAATAGAATTTAAAACAGCTCTGCTTGTGTACAAGTCTTTTCATGGTTTAGCACCAAAGTCCATCTCTGACATGTTAGAGCCGTATGAACCATCTCAGGGAGGGGTCTCCTGGTGGTTCCCAGAGTCAATAATAAACACGGTGAGGCTGCGTTTCAGTTTCATGCAGCTAAAATCTGGAACAGTCTTCATGAGGATGTGAGACAGGCCTCAACTCTGACAATGTTCAAATCCAGGCTGAAAACAGCTCTTTTTACCCGTGCATATGAAAACTGAAAGTATTTTATCTGCACGCTTGCCTTTTACTGTAATTGATTAGCTTTATGTTGATGTTTTATTGATTTTATCTGTTTTCTTGTAATTTCATGCAACTGTGAAGCACTTTGAATTGCCTTGTGTATGAATTGTGCTATACACAAAAAACGTGCCTTGCCTTGCCTTACCTTGCCATGTTGAGGATAAAAGTAGCCAAAATATAAATACTTTCACCTGCAGCATCTCGTCTTAAAGCGCAAGTAT
>VHKM01001006.1:0-40000 GCA_007210695.1 Neogobius melanostomus | reverse complement strand
TGTAAGCCACGCCCAGTATTTTTATGTAAAGTGTGGGTTTTGTGTCAGGTGATGATGACATCATCCAGCGCAGTAAGGTCACCTTAAACAATGTCCCAGATGGAGGTGTCCATTCCTCCAAGTGTAATGCCTCTTCGCCTGCTTCGGATTTGAAGCGTGAGGACGTGCGGTCAATGACCAGCACTGCGCCGGCATCGAGGGCGAGGACTTCATCAGCTTTCCATAATCCAACACACCCAACAAAAGGCTCACTGCGGCTAACATCGTCCAGTGTACCACCTCAAGGGGCCACATATTCAGGACCAACACATCGTATAACAACCAACACAGGGCCACTGCGGCTCCATCGTCCAGGGTACCATCTCAGGACCACATACAGGACCACGACACATATAAACGCAACACCAAAGGGCCCTGCGGCTCCATCGTCCCATGAGCATGGCCTAAGGTAGGACCTCGAAAGGCCGCTCACCAGTCAGTCCTTTCTCCTGACCAACATTCACAACAATATTAAGTTACAAACCAAACCGTCCCACTGGACCCAAACAGAAGTAATGCAGTCATGATGTAGCTGCTCAACACCGTTTTCGAAACTCTCAGTCAATGTCACTGTTCAGCAAACTGCTCTGCACTTCTCCTCCCTCAGTGTTTATTGTCTCATTTGTAACTCTCTCCCTACTCCTCAGTGTTTTGGTCTCATTTGTAACTCTCTCCTTCTCAGTGTTTTCTGGTCTCATTTGTAACTCTCTCCTCCTCAGTGTTTTGTCTCATTTGTAACTCTCTCCTCCTCAGTGTTTTGTCTCATTTGTAACTTCTCCTTCAGTGTTTTTTTTTTTTTTTTTTTTTTTGGTCTCATTTGTAACTCTCTCCTCCTCTGTTTTGGTCTCCATTTGTACACTCTCTCTCCTCCAGTGTTTTTGGTCTCATGTTGTAACTCTCTCTCTCCTCAGTGTTTGTTCTCATTTGTAACTCTCTCCCCTAGTGTTTTGTTCATTTGTAACTCTCCTCCCTCATGTTTTGGTCTTCATTGTAATCTCCTCCTCAGTGTTTTGGTCTCATTTGTAACTCTGCTCCTCACTCAGTGTTTGTCTACATGTTGGTAACCCTCTCTCCTCCTCAGTGTTTTGTCTCATTTGATAACTCTCTCGCTCCTCAGTGTTTTTGTCTGCATTTGTAACTCTCCTCCGTGATCAGTGTTTTGTCTCATTTGTAACATCCACCTCCTCAGTGTTGTCTCATTTGTAACTTCTCTCCTCCTCAGTGTTTGTCCTTCATTTGTCACCTCCCTCCTCAGTGTTTTGTCTCATTTGTGAACATCTCTCTCCTCAGTGTTTTTGGTCTCATTTGAACTCTGCAACTCCTCAGTGGTTTTGTCTTCATTTGCACTGCTCTCCTCAGTGTTTTGTCTCATTTTGTAAGCTCATCTCCTCCCCAGTGTTTTGTCTCATTTGTAACTCTTCTCCTCGCTCAGTGGTTTCTGTCTCAGTTTGTAACTCTCACATCCTCAGTGTTTTGTCTCCATTTGATAAACTATCACTCTCCTCAGTGTTTTTGTCTCATTTGTAACTCCTCTCTCAGTGTTTTGTCTGCATTTGTAACTCTCTCCTCCTCAGATAGTTTGGTCTCATTTGATAACTTCTCTCCTCACGTGTTTTGTCTATTGTAACTCTCCTCCTCAGTGTCTTGTCTCATTTGTAACTCTCCTCTCTCAGTGTTTTGGCCATTGTAACTCTCCTCCTAGTTGTTTTGTCTCATTTGTAACTCTCACCTCCTCAGTGTTTTGTCTCCTTGTAACTCTCTCTCCTCAAGTGTTTTGTCCCTCATTTGTAACTCTCTCCTACCATGTTTGTCTCATTTGTATTACTCTCTCCTCCTCAGTGTTTTGTCTCATTTGTAACTCTCTCCTCTCAGAATAGTTTTTGTCTCATTTGTAAACTCTCTTCCTCAAGTGTTTTTGTCTCATTTGTTAACTCTCACCTCCTCAGTGTTTGTCCTCGATTTTGTAACTCTCACCTCCCTCAGTTGGTTGTCTCCATTTGTAACTCTCTCCTCATGTTTTTGTCTCATTTGTAACCTCTCCTCCTCATTGTTTGGTCTCATTTGTAACTCTCCTCCTCAAGTGTTTTGTATCATGTTGTAACTCCTCTCCTCATGTTCTGTACTCCTTTGTAACTCTCCTCCTCAGTGTTTTGTCTGCATTTTGTAAACTCTCACCATCCTCAGTGTTTTTGTCTCATTTGTAAACCTCACCTCCCTCATTGTTTTGTCTCATTTTGTAACCCTCCTCCTCAGTGTTTTTCTCATTTGTCAAACTACTCATCCCCTCAAGTGTTTTGTGTCTCATTTTGTGAACTCTCTCCTCAAGTGTTTGTCTCATTTTGTAACTCTCTCGCTCCTCAGTGTTTGGTCTCAATGTTGGTGACTCTCTCCTCAGGTTTGTCTACATTGTTAACTCTCCACTCCTCCTCAGTGTTTTGCGCATTTGTAACTCTCTCCTCAGTGTTTTTTTTTTGTAACTCTCTCCTCAGTGTTTTGTCTCATTGTAACTCTCACCTCCTCAGTGTTTTGTCTCATTTGTAACTCTCACCTCCTCAGTGTTTTGTCTCATTTGTAACTCTCTCTCAGTGTTTGGTCTCATTTGTAACTCTCTCCTCAGTGTTTGGTCTCATTTGTAACTCTCTCCTCAGTGTTTTGTCTCTTTGTAACTCTCCTCCTCCTTAGTGTTTTGTCTCATTTGTAACTCTCTCCTCAGTGTTTGGTCTCATTTGTAACTCTCTCCTCAGTGTTTTGTCTATTTGTAACTCTCTCCTCCTTAGTGTTTTGTCTCATTTGTAACTCTCTCCTCAGTGTTTGGTCTCATTGTAACTTCTCACCTCCTCAGTGTTTTGTCTCATTTGTAACTCTCTCCTCCTCAGTGTTTTGTCTCATTTGTAACTCTCTCCTCAGAGTTTTTGTTTCATTTGTAACTCTCTTCTCTGTTTTTTTGTCTTGTTTCTCCTCCTCAGTCGAACGGGACGCACATCATGTACAAGAACACGGTTTGGATCGAGAGCGTGAACAACACGGGGAACGTCATCACCAGAGACAAAACCATCAATGTGGAGTTCTCCTGCGCCTACGAGCTGGACCTGAAGATCTCCCTAGAGACGGTGCTCAAACCCATGCTCAGGTGAAGAGTCTGACTGACAGGGTTAGTTTAGTTTAGTTTAGGTTTGTGCTGCGTTACAAGCCGCTGTCACTGTCTGAATGGCTAGAACATTACAGTCTGCAGAGTCTTATAGTGCCTAAAGCCGAGGACACTGCGTGACTTCTGCGATGAGTGATCTGTCATTGTGGGGAAAGTCTACAGTGAGACAGAGACAAAGATCAGTAGACGAGTGGTTATTTGTATTTGTATTTTCCCCACCACTAAAAACCTGTACAATAGGCCAGGATGAATGAGAGTGAATTAGGCTATAGCTACAATCCGGTGTGGCATGTTTACATGCATGAGTCTGGTAAACCTTTGTCATAGTGACGATTCTCTTTGAAACATTGCACAGTGGAGATAGTTTTACAACAAGACCTTACAGTTTATAACCCTGTAGTTCAGAGCTCTACAAATAGTCTCAGAGTCAGATGAAAATGTTTGAAATGTGTGGACTGACAAATAAAAAAAAAAAAGATATGATTAATTTTCATTTATACATATGGATTCAGTTGAATTTCATTGCTAAAGAAATATATTTTCACTGGCGCTTGGACAATTAAGGTTAAGGTATATTCTTTTAACGCCCATTAGGGGAATTTGACCTCTGCATTTGATCCATCCCCAAACCTTTGGGGCCACCTGTAGGAGCAGTGTGGGCCGGCACTCAGGGACCCATAGATGTGGTTAACTGCTCAGAGCTAAATATGTTTTATTTATTTTTTGACAGGGACATTGCAAAACAAATGTGTTGCACAGACCAGAGTTGGCTACAAGCTAATTTTCATCTACGGTCCCTGGGCAGAGACAAAGTGAGGTTTATACAGTGGACAATGAGCATTTTTACTTAGTCCTTTCATAATATAAAATAATACAGGTAAAGCACTGGCAAAAGGATCACCTCATTTAAATGCAATATTTACAGTATTTGCACTTGCACTTACAATTATTTACAGTTTTAAACATTTTACCCTCTTACATTGTTAATAATCCTCTGATTAACCAGGTTTGTGCTAATGTTCACAAATCTCTCTCTTTCAAACACTTCTTCAGGTTAAGTTTAAACTGTTGTAAGGTGCTACTCTCTCGCACTGTTAATGGCAAAGAGTTAAAGAGAGAAGCTTTTGTCCAAAGGAAGAGGACCTAAGGTTCACTTCACAGAACAGTCTCTTCTGAATCAGGCTCGTGTTGTTATAAGTCCTGCCTCTACGCAAGATTTCACAAACATTCTCAGGGGAATGTTATACTAAACTTGCATTCGAAAACAGAAGGACATTTTCAAACATTAATTATTGATATTTCTTCACATGGTTTCAGCAGTGATTCTGAGAGCCTGTTTATACGGCCAGCTGAGAGCCTGTTTATACGGGCAGCTGAGAGCCTGTTTGTACGGGCAGCTGAGAGCCTGTTTGTACGGGCAGCTGAAAGCCTGTTTGTATGGGCTGCTGTTTGTACGGGCTGCTGAGAGCCTGTTTGTACGGGCTGCTGAGAGCCTGTTTATACGGGCTGCTGAGAGCCTGTTTGTACGGGCTGCTGAGAGCCTGTTTGTATGGGCTGCTGAGAGCCTGTTTATACGGGCTGCTGAGAGCCTGTTTGTACGGGCTGCTGAGAGCCTGTTTGTACTGGCAGCTGAAAGCCTGTTTGTATGGGCTGCTGAGAGCCTGTTTATACGGGCAGCTGAGAGCCTGTTTATACGGCGCTGAGAGCTGTTTTAGGGCTGCTGAGACCTGTTTGTACGGGCTGCTGAGAGCCTGTTTATACGGGCTGCTGAGAGCCTGTTGTATGGGCTGCTGAGAGCCTGTTTGTACGGGCAGCTGAGAGCCTGTTTATACGGGCTGCTGAGAGCCTGTTTGTACGGGCTGCTGAGAGCCTGTTTGTACGGGCTGCTGAGAGCCTGTTTATACGGGCTGCTGAGAGCCTGTTTATACGGGCAGCTGAGAGCCTGTTTGTACGGGCTGCTGAGAGCCTGTTTGTACGGGCTGCTGAGAGCCTGTTTATACGGGCTGCTGAGAGCCTGTTTGTACGGGCAGCTGAGAGCCTGTTTATACGGGCAGCTGAGAGCCTGTTTGTACGGGCTGCTGAGAGCCTGTTTATACGGGCTGCTGAGAGCCTGTGTGGTCAGTGTCTTTACAAAGCTCCAGTAATGGCTTCTGTCCGCAGTGTGATCAACCTGACGCTGCCGACGCAGGAGGGGAACTTCATCACCAAGATGGCGCTGTACAAGAACGCGTCGTACCGCAACCCGTACCGCGAGGGCGAGGTGGTCCTCAGCACGCGGGACGTCCTGTACGTGGGTGTGTTCGTGGAGGGCGCCGACGAGAACCAGCTCATCCTCATCGTCAACATGTGCTGGGCCACGCCCTCACGCTTCAGTGGCGACCGTCTGCGCTACATCATCATCGAGAGAGGGTCAGTGACAAAACATGTACAATAGGTCCCCTTCAGCGGCGACATCATCATCGAGAGAGTGTCAGTGATAAAACATGTACAATAGGTCCTCATTGAGAGGGGGTCAGTGACATATACAATAGGTTGCGTTCTAGAATTGGATGATGTCATAATGTCAGGAGAGGCATGAAGTTGTTGTAAAAAACTTTGATTGAAGTTCCATCCATCCAAATCATTTTCTTCCGCTTTATCCGGGGCCTGGTCGCGGGGGCAGCAGTCTAAGCAGAGATGCAGAGACTTCCCGATCCACGCACACCTCCTCCAGCTGTTCTGGGGGGACCCCGAGACGACACCAGGCCAGCTCGGAGACATAGTCCCTCCAGCATGTCCTGGGCCTTCCACGAGGCCTCCTCCCAATAGGACATGCCTGGAGCACCTCCCGAGGAAGGAACAGATGCCCTAGCCACCTCAGCTGGCTCCTTTCGACGTGAAGGAGCAGCGACTCCACACCGAGCTCCTCCCGGGTAACTGAGCTCCTCACCCGATCTCGGAGGGTGCGCCCAGCCACCCTGCGAAGGAAACTCATTTTGGCCGCTTGTATTCGCGATCTTGTCCTTTCGGTCATTACCCAGATCTCATGACCATAGGTGAGGGTGGTGATTGAAGTTCTGTGCATTTTTAAATTTCAATAATAACTGTAGCTTGATTTGTTTCTGCTGTGATGGAAACGAAGTCGTGAGAAAATTAAGCAGATTGTTTAGTAAAAGTGAAAACCCAGGACACGAACCTTGGACTCTGAGCTCCCTGTTATATTACTGAATGTGGCAGAAACGTTTACTGAATGTGGCAGAAACCGTTATATTACTGAATGTGGCAGAAACCGTTATATTACTGAATGTGGCAGAAACCGTTATATTACTTTATTTTCATTTATTTATTATTTTGCTCTTCACCATATACATGGTATGGAGCACAAACTTAAACATGTCTTACTGACAGGCAAGGTAATCAAACAAAACAAATCAAAGCAACACACTTCACTGATACAGTGGGAGACCCCTCTTTAAGAAGGCGCCAAGGTTACAGATGCTCTTTGTGCTTTTTGACTGAAACAACAGCACCAACTTGAACATAGATAGATAATTAAAATAATACTTAGGCAGATATGTCTCTCTGAAAACCGATATCTCATTGTTTGTACACTCTAATATGACATGTAATTCATCTCTAACCCTAACCCTAACACAATTATTGACACATAAATTACATTTTCTCATATTTCTTTCCAGCCCTTTGTACCTACCAATGACCTTAGGAATCCTTGAATTATTTGTTGCCACTGAATGTGGCAGAAACCGTTATATTACTGAATGTGGCTGAAGCCGTTATAATACTGAATGTGGCAGAAACCGTTATAATACTGAATGTGGCTGAAGCCGTTATATTACTGAATGTGGCAGAAATGTGTTTGGTTTGACGTGGTTGTCATGGTGATCTGTGTAGATGCCCGAACACGAAGGACAGCACGATTGGGATGGCGGAGAACGGCGTGGGAATGACTTGCCGCTTCCATGTCACTGTCTTCAAGTTCATCGGAGACTACGACGAGGTGCACCTCCACTGCGACGTCACGCTGTGCGACTCGGACACTAACGCCTGTAAAGTGGTAAGACTTTCACTGTGCATGAACTGACCACTATGGGGCGCTACTGCACACACCCCTAAACAGACAAAAGGAAAAATCTTCTTGACTCTTCTGTTTTCAAAACAACAACCATCAAAACAACCCAGTTATTGTTTTATCATAAATGGAGTTAATGTTGTTGACTAAGTTCAGGAGCAGGACCACGCCTCAATCAATCATTCTCTGCTTACCAACCAATCCTGCATTCACCTCAACACGCCTCTAATTAACCACGAGCTATATATACTCACCAGGCCAAGCCTTCATTCCTGTCTGTTTGAAAGTGTCGACCCCACCCTCCCTCCCTCTACATCTGTTTTGTTTCAGCACTGTTTCTCCTGCTTCGAGGGGGGGTCTGAAGAGCTGGGCTTATCGAGACGGAGTCCCCCACCCACAGTCTCGCCCAGTTCACTCTACAATCCTTAACTAATTAAACTCTTTAATAGCACTTTGTTGTGGCGTGGTCCTTGCTAGTGAAATGAGCTAGATACAAACATTTGAAAACACCACATTGGTGCAAACAGCTTTGTATTGTGTAAAGCTGCTTCTCCAATGGAGTAATTTCTTGCGGATTTTTCTTTTGTTTTCAGATTCATCAGGACACCTTTGTCGTTTTTTAGAAACACAAATATCAAGTGCACCTGCTTTTTTCTCCACTTTAGTTCACTCTACCGTGTTTGTATGTATTAAAACGCTTGGTAAATGACCCCTTGGAGCGCACAGATCTGTTTATGTACGACATTAGCTTTTAATCTGCTCCACTGAACAGATGCATGAATTTATTACTTAATTGATCAAATAACCGTTGCACTGACTACTTTTCAGAACTGTCCTCACAAGAGGAGGATGTACTCAGAGAGGAGCGACCTCAAAGAGCACATCCTGTCAGTGGGACCAATCCGCAGGAGAGGTAACTCTATATATACTGTTTAGTTAGTTAGTTAATTATTAGTTTATTTGAGCAGCAAACAAGGTACAGACAACAGATGTTTTCACAGAAAAAGGATAACATTTGCACACTCAAAAGGAGTAGGTTGAAGTTCATAGAACTTATGTGAAACCTACCCCTGACTTATCATACTTGAAGTTGCAGTTTGTGACAGACATTTTTAGCTTTACAAGAGTTGTTTACAGTTAACCCCTGATGGGCACAGGTAAACTCTTGATAGACACCAGGTACAAATAGATGGTGGCATCTATTTGTACTTGTGTACTGTTTATGAGGATAACTAATGTTTATGAAGATACATAAGGAAACACAAATGTTTATGAGGATAAATGAGGATAACTCCAATGTTCATAAGGATAAATGAGGATGACTCTAATGTTTATGAGGATAACTCTAATGTTTATGAGGCTAAATGAGGATAACTCTAATGTTTATAAGGATAAATGTGACCGATCACGAGAACGGGGGACACAACTCGGTTTTAGGGCATTTTTCAGTTGGACATAGATTATGAAAGTGTCGTCTCTAAAGCTTCCAACAATGTGTAACACATGGAAATCTGATAGTATTTGGAGAAGATGTGGCAATTTGAATGTAGGAACTCAAAGTATCTCAAACGTAAGAAAACTGTCTCTAAAGTTTGGGCAGTTCTCACCTCTCTCTGCTGCTCGGAGTGACAATCGGACTCATTTACATCTCATTTAGAAAAGCCATACCCCTGTAAAGCTCCCCTGTCATGTCATGTGTGTGTGGTTTCAGTCCTCAGGCCTTGAGTTCACTCACTCAAACGCACATTTATTTATTTATTTATTTTTATTTATTTATTTATTTGTTTGAGCAGTTAACCTGCTCAAAGGGAGTGGGCCGAAGCCAAAGGCTTATAAGCACCTACCCCAAAAATAAAAACAATAGCATATACATTTAAAAGGTAGCAAATCATAAACAAGGAACATTGGGCAAAGTAACAATATAATGAGGAACAATAAAAAACAGCAACAAAATAAAGAAACAACAACAAAAGAATGTACTATAAGTCATATCTAAGAAAGCTACATTAGCACAGACCAACTTACAAACTCACAAAACAACATTTGAACTGTTTATATAATTAATTGAAACGAAGCACAACTACAGCAACGATCTTGTTTCATGTACGATGTCTAGTACAAAGCAATTAAAATGTGATCATTAATATATTTCTTTCAGGCTGTTACCCGTGCCAAACATTACCAAGAGTTACTTTTATGTTATAAAGGTACAGTAATACATATTATACTCCGAGATCTTGCTACTTCCCAGTTGTTATTACCATCTTCAATATAATTTAAATTTGGGTTTTATTATTATTATTATTATTATTATTATTATTTAATTGAGTTATATGTGAAGTGTGATGTAAGCCCTGCATAATGAGGTGCATTAAAAAGCCAGGGTGTAGAGCGGGCCAGTTGAAGAGGGCAGTAACTCCCCCTCAACAAACCCCCACCCAGCTGCCCTAACAGCTGATTTGTAGATGATGTTCCTATGCTGAGTGGTGCATTAAAAGACAAGGTTTTGAGCCCGTTGGGAGGGTCCCTCTCAACAGATTCATAACTTGCCTACCCTAATTCTCAATTTGTAAATTTGAGCAATAGAATGACAACCGTTCCAAGCAGCAACACTCTTCCTTCATTATAGAGGGAAAAAACACACATAATTGTTATTACTGCTCCCCATAGTGGCAACGCATTTCTTCTTCTCTGTATATTTCAAAAGTATTTTGCTTGTATTTATATTTGAACAGGTTGATGTTTGGACATTGTTTCAATTCCATCTTCAGTTTATTCCACAATTGTACACCATTAACTGACTAAAACTTTTCAAAGTTGAGCTATGTTTCTGAGTCCTAAAGTTTAATTCATCACGTAATTCATAACAACCAGTACGTTCTTGGAACCTTCTTTGTATTTGGCCCGGTAACAGTTTGTACCTTGCTTTGTATAACATCTGTACAGTTTGTAACTCAACAATGTCACAAAACTTGTCATAAACTGATCAACAATAGGCATATGTATAAAACTGCCTTTTGTGCGTGGCATTTGTTTGCTAAAGGATGTGTCAACAACGCAAATGAAAGCAGCGGTGCCTCCTCCCCAAACAACAAAAGGAAACACGCGACACATGACGATGGAGATGAGCATATTCTAACGTGGCAACTGCGAGACATCAGATATCAACTCAAACGCAAAACCCACTGTAAAAAAAGAGATACTACAATTACACTTTGGTGCTTTGCGAGAAGCTTTTTTTTAATGCTGAAGCTGCCACGAGGAAAGTCTTGTCCTGTCTGGGGAGAAAAGAAAGCAGTGCGTACAAATTGATGAACATGTATCAGGACGAAGGAACATAGTATGCGGAGTCCCCCAGAGGTCTATATTAGGACCTCAATTGTTTGGGTTCCGGCAAAGATCTACAACTGCTTGTCTCAGAGGTCACAACAGAATTATATAAATTCAAAGAATGGTTTAATAGAAATAAACTTTTGCTTAACATATCAAACTAAAATGATTCTATTTGGTAAACGGAATAGTGACACTCAGATTCAAATCGATATTGACAATACTCGAATAGAACAAGTAAAGGAATATATATTTCTGGGTGTGAGCCTCAGTCATAAGGTTAGCTGGAGACCACAAATAGATAACATTCGTGGGAAATTGGCGAAAAATGTGGCCATAATGGGCAAGTGTAGATTTTTTCTGGACCACAAGGCTCTCTTTACCCTGTACTGTTCCTTAATCCTACCGTATATAAATTATTGCTCTGAGGTCTGGGGAAACACCTTCAATAGTCATTTACAGGCTTTATTTAGACTCCAAAAGAAGGCTATTAGAATTGTTCACAATGTCCGATATAGGGACCATACAAATATACTGTTCTTAAAATCTAACACCATGAAACTTGATGACCTCATACAATATAATACTTTGTTACAGATATATAAAGCTGTAAACAACCATCTCCCAAACAATATACAACAAATGTTTGGTAAAAGAGAGGGAAGTTATGATCTAAGGGCCACTCATAATCTGAAAGTACAATGTATTCATTCTACCTTAAAAAGTCACTGTATCACCTGGAGAGGTGTAAATCTGTGGAATAATCTTGAGGAATCCTTAAAAGGTGCTGATAGTCTACAGCAATTAAAAAAACAGTATAAGAGAAGTGTGTTTGAGAAATATGCTAAAGACATGTGACCTTGTTCTTATTAATTACTTGTAATTTTGTATTACTGTGAACCTGTTTAACAATATCATTGCTGATAGAACCAATGTCACCGACCTCTAAGTTTAAGTTGTTATGAATTATAGGAACTGAGAGAAATGAATAAGTAAAAGCTAATCACAATGCTGTAACAGCCTGTTTCCACTGGTCACTATTAAACATAGTGACCAGTGACCAGACCGCCATTTCAACAGGTTCATAAATCTTGTCTTTTAATGTACCACCCAGTATAGGGCTCAGAACTGTCTCACAACAACAACTAGTTAGGGCAGCAGGGTGAGGGCTTGCTGATGGGGGGCTAATGCCCTCTACCTACTGGCCATATTACACCCTGGCTTTTTAAGGCACCTCACTAAACAAGGCAAACAACAAAAATAATAAGTTTATTAGTTTATTTATTTATTTATTTAAAAGGGATCATGTACAATTATAACATAAATGTTGCCATTTGATGCATTGTACCAGAGTTAGCCTGAGGCTAATTTACATCTGCAGTCCCTGGCAGGGAACGGACAACCCATAACAGAAAAAGACAAGATTCACAAGACAAGGGGTTGACCAAGAAAGACAAACCACATACAACATTACAGATTCATAAAAACCCTTCGCCCTCCCATACAACCAGACAAGACACATCAACATCATCAGTACCAGAGGGAGTGTAAAACCAAAGAGGGCTGGCATGGCTAGTGTGTACAATGCTACTACTTTTTAGATGCTTTTTGAGTTCAGTTTTAAAGCCCTTGATGGTCGTGCATGTCTTTATATTGTCAGGTAGTTTGTTCCACAGTTTAGCCTTCACTGCAAACGCTGATTGACCAAAAGTGGAATGACGGAAAGGTACAATGCAATCATGTGGAGAAGCTGCTCGAGTGGATCTTAAAGAACTCCCAGAGCGCTGTCGCACAAAGGTTTGTAAACAGCCAGGAGCCAAGCCCTTCAGGATCTTAAAGACCAAACATAGATATGAGAAAGTTCTAAAATTTTCAAAACTCAAGAAATTGTATTTTGTCAGGATGTTACAATGATGATGGTTAAATGGCTTTTTATCAAAAATCTTTAGGGCTTGCTTGTACACAGACTCTAACGGTCTAATTGCGGTTTCTCCAGCCTGTCCCCAACAGGTGATGCAGTAAGACAAGTGGGAGAAAATAAGAGCGTGCATGAATAAAAAATAAAACAATCACAACCAATATTTTACAGTGGAAATGGGAATTACAATAATAATGGGTCGTGTTGACTATGTAATACTTATTATAACTAAATTAATTTAGTTATTTATTATAACTAAATTACAATTAATAGAATGGTGACTGGTGACTGGTGCTCAAAAGTAATGATTGGTAATGGTTATAATGTGAACGGGAATGAAGAATAAGAAAAGAAAAAGTACAAATTGTAAATAAAAATAAGTAATTCAGGAATTTGTATGTAAAGTGTAACATGAGATGTTGTATTACTGTAACCAGATTGTAAATTTAATCTTGAATATGGGGTAGGCACTTATAAGCTTTCTTGCTTCGGCCTACTCCTTTTGAGTTTTTTTTCTTTCTTGCTTTGTTTGTTTTCTGCACTGTAATAATTGTTGTTAAAAATCACTCAAATAAATCCAATCATCAATCAATCAATCAATCAAAAGCGTCTCTGTCCCACTGCCGCTGCATTGCTATCAAGGCTTTTTATGAGGAAGCAGCGCCAAATATCCGTGATTAATAAATCCACTTCTTTCTTCTTCTTTGTGAGGTTTTATGGCGGCGACAACTTAAGAAAAAAGTGCAAATCCACTTCATATTGCCTCATTCGGATAGAACATGCATAACAAGTAGCCACACAGGGCCCCTGGAGGGCGAGCGCAAAGACAAGGAGACAAAAGCCGCTTACTGGTATGCAAATACACACACGCCCCCAGAATCTGAATGAAAAACAAGGAGAGTTATACTGAAAATTGTACGCTTTTAAATATACCAAAACTGGGTTCTCAAACATAGAGAGGCTTCTTCGTGATCTTGACTAAAAGAATCTGCAAAAAAGCGAAAATCACCAATTATCAAAAGATAACCATCTTTCTCCATTTGCGAGAAAGTGAGTCAGCCGACTTGTGTCCCTTGTTCTCGTGACGGTTCAAAAATGAGGATAACTCTATGATTATCATGAGGGTAAATGAGGATAAGTCTAATATTCATGAGGATAAGTCTAATGTTCATAAATGAGGATAACGTTAATGTTCATGAGGATAACTAATGTTTGTGAGGATAAATGAGGATAACTGTGTTGTTGCAGGGGCGGACTGGTGTGAGGAAGCAAACGGCGGCTGTGAGCAGATCTGCAGCAGTAAAAGCTCGGGTCCCGTTTGCAGCTGCGTCACTGGGATGTTACAGCGAGACGGACAGAGCTGCCGCTGTGAGTTCCCCTGCTCTTATTCTGGAGAAAACTAATTCCTGTGAAGTAAATCCTGTTCCTGGGCAGCTTTTGATGGAATCAGGGTTAAAAGTTGACATCTTCAGACCTGTCCCCTTAACAATGATTATTATTGTTATGTGTCTCTTGCAGCGGTGAACAGCAGCAGCAGCCCGTCTCCTGTGATGCCACTGCTCAGCACCAGCGCCGCCCTGTCCCTCCTCCACAGCCTGGCTCTGCTCTCGTAACACCTCCTTCATCTCCCCCAAGACCTCCAACATTTCCCCCAAGACCTCCAACATCTCTCCTAAAGCCTCTTACATCTCCCCTAATATCTCCTACATCTCCCCTAATATCTCCTACATCTCCCCTAATATCTCCTACATCTCCCTAATATCTCCTACATCTTCCCTAATATCTCCTACATCTTCCCTAATATCTCCTACATCTTCCCTAATATCTCCTACATCTCCCTAATATCTCTACATCTCCCCTAATATCTCCTACATCTCCCCTAATATCTCCTACATCTCCCTAATATCTCTACATCTCCCCTAATATCTCCTACATCTCCCCTAATATCTCCTACATCTTCCCTAATATTTCCTACATCTTCCCTAATATGTCCTACATCTCCCCTAATATCTCCTACATCTTCCATAATATGTCCTACATCTTCCATAATATGTCCTACATCTGCCCTAATCCCTAAAGCAGCAGTGTAACCAGACGTCCCGCGGCAGAGACTCACCTTTAATGATCGATGAGACAGAGTTTGTGAATCCAAAAGGTTTAACGTTACACTGGAGACTCAGAGCCAGGTCTTGCATTTGGACATATCTTTCTAAGAATGTGTCTCTCTCTCTCCTCCAACTCACATGATCACATGATGTTCTAGAAACGCGGCTGCTTAAACTCAGTCTACGTGAGGACTCCAGATTAGACTAGACGAGAGCGTTACAGACGGAGATATTCTGTAAAAACCAAAGAGAGAGACTTTATTCAAAAGTATGTGACGCATCAGACAAAAGTGTCACTGAAACATAGTTCAATTCTGCTCAAATGTTTTCCTAGTTTTCTCTGGTTTAACATTTTGTGTGATATTTATTATTGCACTTTCTTATTGGACACTTATTTTTAACTGTTGTCGTGCCAACCATCCCTACCAATGAGAAATGAGTAAATAAAATCACTTTTATAAAGACATTTTACCAAATTTAAATGATCCTCTATAAAAAGCCAAAATGTGTCCAGATCATTGTGCGAAGATGTGTTGAATTTGTTTTTTCTTTAGCTTTTGTGTTAGTCTTTCTCATTTCTGCTAATCGTCGCTGCAGTGAAACTTCTGGTCAATCTGTATAGAATGTTGTATCTACATTTGACTGTGTACAGAGGATGTACATATGTAGCTAACTGACAGTCTGTTTTAATTGTTAAAATGATTATTTTTGTTGTTGATAACAGTGAATAAAGCTGTTCTCAAAGTTCTTTTGGGTCCAGGTGTTTTTGTTTGTTTTGGGGGTTAGGGTTAGGTTAGAGCAGTGGTTCTCAAATAGTGGGGCGTAGAGCGATGCCAGGGGTGGCGCGTGTGACCGTGTGTTACTGTATCTAAAACGTGGGCAGTGTAGACAGCATGAAGCTAAATAAATGAAGGCGTCACTTGAAGACTTTACTCCCCAGTCACGCTGATAAGCCGCTTGAGTTTCTTGTGAAAACATGCTGAATATCACCAACAATCATCCCGCTTTGTAAAAGCGTACATAAGTGTGCGCACCGGCGTCAGTGCAGCTGCAGCCCGCACCTCAAAGTCGAGGGGATCCCCGGTAATTCAGGGGAAATAATGCACATTAACTGTTAAGAGATCCCACAGTGCTACACTGCTCCTCGTGCTCTAAAATCCTGGTGTTGACCTTCAGAGCCTTGCATGGTCAGGCTCCCTCCTACATTAGTGATTTGTTGTGTCCTTATACCTCCTCTCGGAGGCTGAGGTCTCAGGATCAGAACCTTCTCATGGTCCCTCGTACCCGTTACAAGACCAGAGGAGATCGCTCCCTCCAGGTGGTCGCCCCGACGCTCTGGAATGATCTTCCGCTTTCCTTGCGCTTACTTGATTGAGTTGATGTTTTTAAGAGTAAACTGAAAACCTACTTGTTTGAAAAAGCGTTTTAATTCCAGTGGGAAAAGGGTTGTTTTATGACCACCATGTTTTGTGATTGTAAATGTGCTTTGTATTTCTATTTGTATTTTTTGTGAAGCACTTTGTGACCTCTGTCTGTGAAAGGTGCTATATAAATAAACATTACTCACTTTGTTACTCGAAATCGGTGCTTATTTGGTGAAGATTGGTCAAATACTCGCATATGGTCATTAAATGGCACAGCGAAGGCAGGATCGACTCGTTCTTCCGGACAGTGGTAGACTCAAAGCTAAACTTTCTCGGCAAACTGTAAATGTTTAATGACAGTACACATCGGGAACACCACTGAAGAAAGGCTCCAACAGAGCGATGCATAAGAGGCGCCCGGACAGACACACAAGCGCGGTAAGACCAATAAATACACTCAAAAGCAAACGCGCCGCCACGGGTAGGCCTGTTATCTGTCTCCCACCCTACGGTCCCCATCATTCAGTGTTCACTGCCTCTCCCAGGACAGAGGCAGCTCCAGGACCACGGGTAGGCCTGTTAAGTTAGAGGAATATCCCGATGACCTCCCTGTTCATTCCATGTGAATGAACAGTTAAGGAGAGCCAAAGGTATTGTTTATTGGTTTATTTGGTAGGGACAGTGCAAGTTAATGAACAAGCCACACCGGATTGTAGCCTTGGGCTAATTTCCATCCGTCGTCCCCCATGCGCACTGTCAAATTCATCCTGGCCTATTGTACATGTTTTTAGTGGTAGGGGAAACCGGAGTACCCGGAGTAAACCTACGCAGACACGGGAGGACATGCAAACTCCACACAGAAAGGCCCCGTCCTGGTGGGAATCGAACCCCGGACCTTCTAGCTGTGAAGCACGAGCGCTAACCGCTGTACTACCGTGCCGCCCTGGCCCACGTACGTCATCCGCAGTCCCCCGTTCCACTGCATTATGTTAGATTGGTTCCAAGTGTAGACGATCCATACACCTGAAAAAGAAGGTGTGGCAGTAGTAGGTGCAAAAAGAAGGGAGGAAAAGGAGTGGCTGTGGTGATGAAGAAGGAGAGGAAGAGCAAAGGAGTAGAACCCTTGTCCAGGGTCGAGCCACTCCCCCACCTGTCCAGGCGCGTAGGGTTAGGGTTAGGGTTAGGGTTAGGGTTAGGGTTAGGGTTAGGTATGTGGATAAAAGTTGCTTTGGCCCTGCTGCTGCTTGGCCCTCATTTGCATATGAGCATTTCACGTTTCAGCCAGTAGAGGGAGGCAGGCGGGGAGACAGGACGGGTTATAAATGGTTATATTTTAAAGTCATTTAGAAGTCATGAAGTAGCACAAATATTAGTTGAGTGAATTTGTTCAAATCATATCTAATGTAACTGCATTCATAGCCAAAAACAACACACACACAGACGGATCCTGGACATGAGCCATAGTCCCCTTGTTGAAGCATACTGGTCTTACACAACTCCTCAGCAGTTAAGGCAGTAATTGAAGCAAAGGGGGCCAAAACTAAGTACTAAGTACACATGCATAATTATAGTTTTCAGAGGATCCACATTTCTTTGTTTAAAATCTTTTTTATTATTATTATTATTGATTACATGCAATATTCTAATTTTCTGACATTTTCATTTGTTTTTTTACAAGCCGTAAGCCCTAATTTTCAAAATTAAAACAAACAAAGGCTTGACATATGTCACTTTGCATGCCATGAATCTATATCATGTATTAGTTTCACATTTTAAGTTGTCAAATCAATAGAATGACATTTATTATAAATATACTGCCTTACATAACATTTAAACTGTAACAATGCAACTTTAGCATATATTGCATCAAAGCTCTGTATGATATTTACATCAAGAGAAAAAAGTGCATGAAATAACCTGTATTTAAATGTAGTTATTTGAGTATTGGCCAACTCCTTTACACAGAGCTTATTTAAGATTTGGAATTTAAGGTAAGCGTGATGTCTGTAGCATGCGTCTTTCTGTAAACAAAATGCCACAGTCCCCGTTCGATGCTCTTTGGTTGTCGTCTCTGGCCCCGTGAATTGTTTTCTCAGAGGGTCCAGTCGAAGTTTGTCTGTAGCCGATGGTTGTGTCCACCCAATGTCAGCCAAAACCTGTTCACAGGTCCGAAGAAATCAGTAAGGGGATGACCAGCCACATTGCTGCAAAATACAAATGTTTTCATTAAGACTGGAGCAATAAACTATGCAATACATGAAGAAAATAATAATGCAGGCACAGGACGGCAAGAAACATATACAAAGACCTGACTACAGAATACATTGAACAATATAAAACAAACAAAAAGGCTAAATTCAGATCACTGGCACTATAGACAGACATGTAGCTGTGGTGCGGGCACTGTGTATCTGCTGCCCTCGTGTGTAGAACATGAGAATTACATTGGGCGTATAAACATAAAACCTATTCTGATTCTTAAACATCCACTACAACTTTGCAAACGGCAGTGTTTTAGGCAGTGCTTAATTGAAATAAAATGAAGGATTATATTATATTTGGCCAAATTGCCCAGCCCTTAATCCTGAGCCTTTATACTTCCACAAACATGCTCTGAAATGCATGAGATTCCTGTGTCTGTTCAACAGTTCATATTTCAGTGATGTTTCATTTGCTCGAGGTATGAAGCCCCACCAAAGTATTTACAAAGCACAAACGTATACTTACATTGCAGCATTCTGAGTCATCTGTATTGTCCTCCTTCAGGTAAATGCACACTTCGCAAAGGCTTCCTTTTGTTATCCTCCTAATAACAAAAGAGAAAATATGAAGTCAGACAGAATAATACAATCAGATTTGTAAGCTTTCTAAAGTGTGCATATACTTTTCTTAAAGGAGTTTAGTTTTGTAAAGTAACGAGTGACGCATTGTGATAGTAGTTACTTTTTCAACATAGTACCTCATTCAGGTCATCTACGCTGGCAGTCTTAGGATTTCCCCGTCCCAGTGCGGCCAAAGCAGGTTGGAGAAGCAGACTGCATCTACAAATACACAAACATGTATTACAGTGATGACACAGAACCAAACATAAAGGACAAGAACATGCGTTACCTGTGACTCAAGCTTCAGGGCATTAGGAGATCCTCTATCAGATGTTCTACATTGTCTTGTAGTCTCACGTTCTTTCTATGAATGTGGCTCGACTTGCCAGGTTTGGTGGCAATGTTGACAGCCACCCCAGCGGAGGCAGAAATCCATATTGTGGTACAGTCGTTTCAAATCTTGTGCTTCATGCTTCTTTGCTTTTCTTCCTCAAGCTGCAAGACAGAAATTAGCATGCATTTAAAAGACCAGCACCAAATCATGTCATGTGTTGTTCTCACCTAAAATCACACACAGGATTTACACAAATATGATAGCAAAATATTCCAATATGATGGAAATAATTATTGAGGTAATAGATACTTTCACCTCTTAACCCCCACCTGAACTGAGCACATTTTCTCCAGTGTTGCTTTACCCACATCTAAAAGCTTCTGGGAAGAAACAGTGACAAAAGAGAGGATGAA
This sequence comes from Neogobius melanostomus, assembly GCA_007210695.1. Classification (NCBI taxonomy): domain Eukaryota; kingdom Metazoa; phylum Chordata; class Actinopteri; order Gobiiformes; family Gobiidae; genus Neogobius; species Neogobius melanostomus. The sequence goes on along the minus strand of VHKM01001006.1, from coordinate 20,458 downwards.
AAAGTGGGAAAAAAAAGCAACAGAAGAGCGACAAAAACACAATAAAAAAAGTGATGAAAAAGGCAAAAAAGAGCCACTTACAAATTGAACAAAAACATGTGGCTAAAGCAACAATAATGGTAAATGGTCTCAACTTATATAGCACTTTTCCACCTACATTAGGCACTCAAAGCACTTTTATAGCAAGGATCCACTCACCCAGTCATACACCAATATACGCAGACACTGGAGGCAAGGTGGGTGAAGTGTCTTGCCCAAGGACACAACGACAGCATGCGCCTTCAGGAGGCGGGATTGGAACCCCAACCTTCCGATCATGAGACGACACGCTCTACCATCTGCGCCACCGTTGTCCCGACACTGCAATAATAAGAGACAAAAACGTGAGTAAAGAAAATGAGAAAAACGTGATGAAACCACGACAAAAAAAGTGTCAGAACCCCAATTGAAAAAAATACACACAAACCAGACAAGACAAAGACCACAACACGAGAAAAATTCGATCCGTTTTGTAGGTCTTGGCTTTCGAATGAGGCGTTACACTGGCCTGATGCTCCAGTGGAGAAGCTTTTAAATTTGGGTAAAGCTGAACTGGAAAAAATGCACTCGGTTCAGGTGGGGGTTAAGAAGTTAAAGCCTATTTTCTATGTCCTCAAAGTGCTAATTTTCACTGTAAATGAAACTAAATTAAAAAGTAAACACTAAGCAGAAGAATTGTTCAATGGATTTACTGACCAAATTAGATGAGAAGGGTTGCTTTAGCGAGAGCAGTGACAATCACGGTGTCTCCTTGTAACGTCTGTGGAGACGTAGTTAGCCTTAAACTTGCAATGCTAGTTGGAAAGCACGGAGGCTCCAGACACGGCTTAGTTTGACTCTAATTTAAACTTCCTGTTATTATAGTCCGAAGGAAAACATCGCTTGGCTAATTTTAAGTCAAAGACACGTTTAAATGTAGTCAATTTCTCTAATGGATGAGAGCGGTTCCTCTCCGCCGCGGGCCGCCATCTTGGTTTGGTGACGTGATGACGTTGAACGGAAAACCATCTGTATTCAAGCAAAATCTCAATTAATCACATTTTAATTACGCATAAGATTAATATTCAGTCAACACATTTTCTGTTACGAGTCAGGTGCCTCAAAAAAATATGAGTTTGTATGGCTGTTGGGTTTTAATATTAACGTTTTTTGAACTGAAGTTAATTGAATTGGATTGAATTGAAAGTCAAAGTAAAGCATGTGCGCTACTGCTGTACACACTACAATAGTTAATATATGGAAAAGCAGTCAAATATTTGTCTAATCCATGTGTTGTCTATCAGCCTGTAACAGCATCTGACCTGCAATATCAGCACCTTCCACTAGGGGTAGTTCCCTAGGGTTTTCGGTGTTACGAGAGCTGTAGGTTAGGGTTAGGGTTATTAGGGTTAAGTATACAGATACAAGTGCCTTTTGCCCTGACAAGTCTTTTGCCCTCATTTGCGTTTGACAACATTTCCTAACCCCATCCACTAGGAGGAGTTCCTTAGGGTTTTGGCCTTAAGGGTTTGAGTTAGCCCCAACTTGGCTTATGCACGTGCTATACCTTAGTTACTCATCCCTTGAGCTAGACTCCAATGAGTTTGACACACGAAAATAAGAAACTAACGTAATTCCAAATGCAAAACTGATAATATATGTCAAACAGAAATTGTCCTTCCAAAAAATTAGGTTTAGGCATTAGTCCACTGACCTTAAGGTTAGGGCCAAGGGTTGGATATGGCTCTCTAATCCAGAACACAACTTGGTTTAATGGAGAAATGAATAGAAAAACATTATAATGTTAAGTGAAATGAAATGTCAAATTGATTGAAAACTTGGCTAAATAGATACTGCTGTACACACTACAATAGTTAATATATGGAAAAGCAGTCAAATCTTTGTCTAATCCATGTGTTGTCGATCAGCCTGTAACAGCATCTGACCTGCAAAATCAGCCCCTGCCACTAGGGGAGTTCGTCAGGGTTTCAGGGTTAGGGTTAGGGTTATGTAGCACGCTTACGTTGCCGTATAGGTAAAATAATAGGGTGACTAGGAAGATGCAGGGGTAGATTCGTCTCAGAGGAAGGGACCAGCACTTAATAAAACACAGGAGAAAGATATGCCAAGCACCAAAATGTATTATAAGGAAAGAGTTATATACAACATGTACAATATTTACACTATTCACAAGAGTGCACTTTGGGAATTATAATAAAGTTCATGAGGTGTCGGATTGACTCTTCGGACACAGTTCATTAAGTCCACTTGAACACAGCGCGCAAGGTTTATAGACAGTCCAGGTTAAGCAGAATGAACCAAAACAAAAAAACGTGTAGTGATAGTAGGTCCAAGCGCGTGTAGAGTGAGTGGAGAACGAACGTGTAGTTCGGCTGCAAAGCCTCCTACCTCACAGTAGATCAAGATGACTTGAGCCTTAGACGTTACTGTCCATGTACGCAGAATCAGGTCCAGCACAGCGACCTAGCCTGTGCAATGAAAGCTAATATCAGTATACATGTATACACTTTTCCCAAAATCATAACGCCCGATAAGAGCTTCCTTTCATCCACGAAAGCACAAAATCAATACATTCATTCACAGCGACTATAATCAAAAAGCATCAATTCATTACATTCTCAATAACCACGGTCATGGCAGTGACCGCAGCTAACGCCAAAACATAGCAGCCATCAGTCACAGACAATAATAGTTCACAGTAGCTACATCATAAAACATCTAAAAAATAATGTGACGACATCTTCACACTATAGGCATTTAAACCAATGGCACAGGGAAACTTACAGCAGCATGTGCCATGGAAACATATAAAACAACGAAAACGGCAGTGGCTACGCTGACTAGCCTCAGCACATTAGCTTACCAATTCCTTTCATTCACAGCACACGGATCAACAGCGTGGCTTGATTGCGGTGTAAAGCATCTGCAAGTCGAGGAGCACATATCTTAAAACGAGTACATGAAATGTGAAAGAAGAGGCTCATATAGATATTAAATGCGTTCTACCTGCAGCCGAACTCCGTCCTGGCTTCCCACCCACTGATGCGCGCCGCCATGTTTAATCCCGCACAGGGCTAAACTCTCACATGGGTGACGACGGAAGTACCGCGAGATATAAAGGTAACCACGGTAACGGAGTTTGCAAGCAGACAGAGGGTGAACTAGCAATGGATTTTACAGCTGGGTTACAGTTAGCTAACCCTAACCCTAATGCAAAACTGATAATATGTCAAACTGAAATGGTCCTTCCAAAAAATTAGGTTTAGGCATTAGTCCACTGACCTTAAGGTTAGGGCCAATGGTTTGATATGGCTCTCTAATCCAGAACACAACTTGGTTTAATGGAGAAAAAATTTATAGAAAAAATATATAATATTAAGTGAAATGAAAGGTCAAATTGATTGAAAACTTGGCTAAATAGATACTGCTGTACACACGACAATAGTTAATATATGGAAAAGCAGTCAAATCCATGTGTTGTCGATCAGCCTGTAACAGCATCTGACCTGCAAAATCAGCCCCTGCCACTAGGGGGAGTTCGTCAGGGTTTCAGGGTTAACGGTAGCTGTAGGTATGTGGATAAAAGTTGCTTTGGCCCTGCTGCTGCTTGGCCCTCATTTGCATATGAGCATTTCACGTTTCAGCCAGTAGAGGGAGGCAGGCGGGGAGACAGGACGGGTTATAAATGGTTATATTTTAAAGTCATTTAGAAGTCATGAAGTAGCACAAATATTAGGGTTAGGGTTAGGGTTAGGTTAGGGGAATATCCCGATGACCTCCCTGTTCATTCCATGTGAATGAACAGTTAAGGAGAGCCGAAGGTATGCACTGGCCCACGTACGTCATCCGCAGTCCCCCGTTCCACTGCATTATGTTAGATTGGTTCCAAGTGTAGACGATCCATACACCTGAAAAAGAAGGTGTGGCAGTAGTAGGTGCAAAAAGAAGGGAGGAAAAGGAGTGGCTGTGGTGATGAAGAAGGAGAGGAAGAGCAAAGGAGTAGAACCCTTGTCCAGGTCGAGCCACTCCCCCACCTGTCCAGGCGCGTGCTCCACCAAACCTACCCACCACACACATCCAAAGAAGAGGTATGGGGAAGGAGAGGGGGAAGAAATAAAGAAAAGGAGGGGAAGCGGGAGAGGAAGAGCAAAGGAGTAGAACCCTTGTCCGGGGTCGAGCTACTCCCCCACCTGTCCAGGCGTGAGCTCAACCCCTACCCCTCAACCCACACAACCCAGGAGGAGGCATGGGGGAGGGGAAGGGGGGAGGAAGTGAAGAAGATTTGTATTAAAGAGGCTGAAGTTCAGCCATGTGTTCCCAATGATTAGGTTTAGAGTAATGGTCGAGATTAGGTATATAAAAGGAGCGGCTTGAATGAGTGCTGCCTTAAGTCCTAGGCTTAAGGTTAGGCATGGGTCACTGAAATTAGGTTTAGGTCAAGTGTTTGGGTTGGGATTATTTAAAATGTGGTTGGGATGAGTGATGCTTTAGAGTCCTAGGCTTAAGATTAGGCATGGGTCACTGAAATTAGGTTTAGGTCAAGTGTTTGGGTTGGGATTATTTAAGATGTGGTTGGGATGAGTGATGCTTTAGAGTCCTAGGCTTAAGATTAGGCATGGGTCACTGAAATTAGGTTTAGGTCAAGTGTTTGGGTTGGGATTATTTAAGATGTGGTTGGGATGAGTGATGCTTTAGTGTTAGTCCCCAGTAGTTGGGTTTAAAGTAAGGTTTTTAGGATAGGTTTTTTGTTTAGAGTCTAAATTTGAGACACATCATCAGCAGTAGACCTTGGCGTCATCGAGTGTTTCGGCCATTTAACTCTGAACACTCTCTTCCAAGGCTGGCCCCACGAAGAGTGATCAAGTCTCGTGGTGTGTCCCTCAGCCAATTAGAAGTAATGTCTGTCAGCGACAGTTGACATGTGCGGAGTTTTGACTTTGAGAATTAAAGTGGTTTTGAAAGGTAAGAAATAGCTCTTGTAGTTAGATATGTTTATTCTCATCTCCTTCTAAAATGGAGCAGAGGGGATTGTGGGTAAATAGTATTTGTAGACACGCCCTTTAACATGACAATTTTTATGTAAATTTAGGATTTACTTTGGATCTGAAATAATAAAGAGATAATACAAATAGTTGCACTCACACCTGTAGGTAGAAGTGTCCCGTTGCTATGGCAACCACATTTTGTCCAGGCGGAGCCAGTTGGGTTTGACGACCTGGGCTGTAGGGGGCCTCACGCGCACAGGCCTGTACACCAAGCTCCAGTGTCCCAAATACACCGCACGACCCCTGGAGTGTGTCAGATTTGGCAGATCTCTGTGAAGCCTCTGGTGGCATTGATCTGCACACAGGTCTCAGTCATGGTGCAAACGCATGTTTTCAAAATGTTGATTATTAAGATAGAATAAGATCAAATATTAGAGCTGGGATAAAGACGAGTCCAACGATGTCTGTATGAACCCTGTGTGATGTTTGGTTACGAAGATATGAACCAAAACGTTCATAGTTGTTTAAATTATGCGTCCAACAGGATTGTGGGTAAGCAAACGTATTATTAAGGATATTCCTGCAAGGGAATATGCTACAGAGAAGGGATTATGCTACAGAGAAGGGATTTGGGTCCAACCAGGGGTTTCTTGGGGCGGGGAATCCATTGGTGCCATCCATATTGCTGTAACTACAGCGCAAGGGGGCGCAATTTGATGAAAAGTGTATCAAATGCCATGTTTATCAATGAAATTGGCTAAATTGGACTGTTTTAAAATACTGGAGGTTGGAATGGAGTAAATGTGTTGTAATTAGGATAATTTTAACTTGAATAGAGTAATTTTGCTTCGTATTTACCAATCTTTCTGTATTAATGTGAAGTGGAGCCGTTGTAAAACTTTAGATGAGTCTCACAAGCCCATACTTACCTGTTCTTCTGCATTAGTTAAATGAAGCGAATTTAAACGTGACTCGAGTCACCCAGTCTCAAACTTACCTGTTCTTATGTATTATAGGTACTATATTGTAAGATATATACTTAATGAGGTATAATACTTGAATGTCACTGGCCCACACCAGCCAGCCTCCAATGAAGCCATGTCGGAGGTCCACACCTGCGAAGAGTTTAAGCCACGCCGAGCGTGAGCATCTGGGAAGATAGCCCAGGGCACTCCGGTGTATGTAGAGCGGGTCTCCCCTGGACCCCAACCTAGGCCACAAAGAAGTTCAGCGGCGACCACCAGCTCCATTCAAGTCATACCTAACTGTCCGTCTGCATTAGAGTTAAATGAAGCGATATTTAATGTGACTTTGGTTTTCCAGTCTCATACTTACCTGTTCTTATGTATTATAGGTACTATGTTCTAAGCTTTACACTGAATATGGTATAGTACTTAAATGTCACTGGCCCACACCAGCCAGACTCCAATGAAGCCATGTGGAGGTCCACACCTGTGCAGGGCTCCAGCCACGTTGAGCGTGAGCAGCTTGATAGGTACTCGGGAATATGTAGACCGGGATTTCCTTGGACCCCAACATAGGCCCAAAGAAGTTCAGCGGCGACCACCAGCTCCATTCAAGTCACACCTAACTGTCCGTCTGCATTAGAGTTAAGTGAAGCGATATTTAATGTAACTTTGGTCTTCCAGTCTCATATTTACCTGTTCTTATGTATTATAGGTACAATGTTCTAAGCTTTACACTGAATATGGTATAGTACTTAAATGTCACTGGCCCACACCAGCTAGACTCCAATGAAGCCATGTCAGAGGTCCACACCTGTGCAGGGCTCCAGCCACGTTGAGCGTGAGCAGCTTGATAGATAGGTACTCGGGAATATGTAGACCGGGATTTCCTTGGACCCCAACATAGGCCCCAAAGAAGTTCAGCGGCGACCACCAGCTCCATTCAAGCAATACCTAACTGTCCGTCTGCATTAGAGTTAAATGAAGCGATATTTATGAAAGTTAAGGTGCTTTATTTATGTGAGTTGAGTTCTAGTCCTAGACATATACGCCCCTTTAAAACGAGGGGTTGGTGAAGGAGGAGAAGAGAGGGACGAAGAAAAGTGGCAGGAGTGAGTGGGAGGTGGCAGAGCCAGGAAGTGTAGACTCTGACCGGCGTCAAAAGAAAAGTTGAGTTGTCGAGTTGTTGGGTTTTCAAGCAGATTTGTAAGGATGTTACTTCTCAGTTTTGAAATCCAGGATGAGATGAATAACTTCTGGAATTAAATAAATGCTCTGGATTACAAGGAAACCCGCTGTCCGGTGGCAGCTGGCTAGTTAGGTTAGGGGAATATCCCGATGACCTCCCTGTTCATTCCATGTGAATGAACAGTTAAGGAGAGCCGAAGGTATGCACTGGCCCACGTACGTCATCCGCAGTCCCCCGTTCCACTGCATTATGTTAGATTGGTTCCAAGTGTAGACGATCCATACACCTGAAAAAGAAGGTGTGGCAGTAGTAGGTGCAAAAAGAAGGGAGGAAAAGGAGTGGCTGTGGTGATGAAGAAGGAGAGGAAGAGCAAAGGAGTAGAACCCTTGTCCAGGGTCGAGCCACTCCCCCACCTGTCCAGGCGCGTGCTCCACCAAACCTACCCACCACACACATCCAAAGAAGAGGTATGGGGAAGGAGAGGGGGAAGAAATAAAGAAAAGGAGGGGAAGCGGGAGAGGAAGAGCAAAGGAGTAGAACCCTTGTCCGGGGTCGAGCTACTCCCCCACCTGTCCAGGCGTGAGCTCAACCCCTACCCCTCAACCCACACAACCCAGGAGGAGGCATGGGGGAGGGGAAGGGGGGAGGAAGTGAAGAAGATTTGTATTAAAGAGGCTGAAGTTCAGCCATGTGTTCCCAATGATTAGGTTTAGAGTAATGGTCGAGATTAGGTATATAAAAGGAGCGGCTTGAATGAGTGCTGCCTTAAGTCCTAGGCTTAAGGTTAGGCATGGGTCACTGAAATTAGGTTTAGGTCAAGTGTTTGGGTTGGGATTATTTAAAATGTGGTTGGATGAGTGATGCTTTAGAGTCCTAGGCTTAAGATTAGGCATGGGTCACTGAAATTAGGTTTAGGTCAAGTGTTTGGGTTGGGATTATTAAGATGTGGTTGGATGAGTGATGCTTTAGAGTCCTAGGCTTAAGATTAGGCATGGGTCACTGAAATTAGGTTTAGGTCAAGTGTTTGGGTTGGATTATTTAAGATGTGGTTGGGATGAGTGATGCTTTAGTGTTAGTCCCCAGTAGTTGGGTTTAAAGTAAGGTTTTTAGGATAGGTTTTTTGTTTAGAGTCTAAATTTGAGACACATCATCAGCAGTAGACCTTGGCGTCATCGAGTGTTTCGGCCATTTAACTCTGAACACTCTCTTCCAAGGCTGGCCCCACGAAGAGTGATCAAGTCTCGTGGTGTGTCCCTCAGCCAATTAGAAGTAATGTCTGTCAGCGACAGTTGACATGTGCGGAGTTTTGACTTTGAGAATTAAAGTGGTTTTGAAAGGTAAGAAATAGCTCTTGTAGTTAGATATGTTTTATTCTCATCTCCTTCTAAAATGGAGCAGAGGGGATTGTGGGTAAATAGTATTTGTAGACACGCCCTTTAACATGACAATTTTTATGTAAATTTAGGATTTACTTTGGATCTGAAATAATAAAGAGATAATACAAATAGTTGCACTCACACCTGTAGGTAGAAGTGTCCCGTTGCTATGGCAACCACATTTTGTCCAGGCGGAGCCAGTTGGGTTTGACGACCTGGGCTGTAGGGGGCCTCACGCGCACAGGCCTGTACACCAAGCTCCAGTGTCCCAAATACACCGCACGACCCCTGGAGTGTGTCAGATTTGGCAGATCTCTGTGAAGCCTCTGGTGGCATTGATCTGCATACAGGTCTCAGTCATGGTGCAAACGCATGTTTTCAAAATGTTGATTATTAAGATAGAATAAGATCAAATATTAAAGCTGGGATAAAGACGAGTCCAACGATGTCTGTATGAACCCTGTGTGATGTTTGGTTACGAAGATATGAACCAAAACGTTCATAGTTGTTTAAATTATGCGTCCAACAGGATTGTGGGTAAGCAAACGTATTATTAAGGATATTCCTGCAAGGGAATATGCTACAGAGAAGGGATTTGGGTCCAACCAGGGGTTTCTTGGGGCGGGGAATCCATTGGTGCCATCCATATTGCTGTAACTACAGCGCAAGGGGGCGCAATTTGATGAAAAGTGTATCAAATGCCATGTTTATCAATGAAATTGGCTAAATTGGACTGTTTTAAAATACTGGAGGTTGGAATGGAGTAAATGTGTTTTAATTAGGATAATTTTAACTTGAATAGAGTAATTTTGCTTCGTATTTACCAATCCTTCTGTAGTAATGTGAAGTGGAACCGTTGTAAAACTTGAGATGAGTCTCACAAGCCCATACTTACCTGTTCTTCTGCATTAGTTAAATGAAGCGAATTTAAACGTGACTCGAGTCACCCAGTCTCAAACTTACCTGTTCTTATGTATTATAGGTACTATATTGTAAGATATATACTTAATGAGGTATAATACTTGAATGTCACTGGCCCACACCAGCCAGCCTCCAATGAAGCCATGTCGGAGGTCCACACCTGCGAAGAGTTTAAGCCACGCCGAGCGTGAGCATCTGGAAGATAGCCCAGGGCACTCCGGTGTATGTAGAGCGGGTCTCCCCTGGACCCCAACCCAGGCCACAAAGAAGTTCAGCGGCGACCGCCAGCTCCATTCAAGTCATACCTAACTGTCTGTCTGCATTAGAGTTAAATGAAGTGATATTTAATGTGACTTTGGTCTTCCAGTCTCATACTTACCTGTTCTTATGTATTATAGGTACAATGTTCTAAGCTTTACACTGAATATGGTATAGTACTTAAATGTCACTGGCCCACACCAGCCAGCCTCCAATGAAGCCATGTCGGAGGTCCACACCTGCGAAGAGTTTAAGCCACGCCGAGCGTGAGCATCTGGGAAGATAGCCCAGGGCACTCCGGTGTATGTAGAGCGGGTCTCCCCTGGACCCCAACCTAGGCCACAAAGAAGTTCAGCGGCGACCACCAGCCCCATTCAAGCAATACCTAACTGTCCGTCTGCATTAGAGTTAAATGAAGCGATATTTAATGTGACTTTGATCTTCCAGTTTCATACTTACCTGTTCTTATGTATTATAGGTACTATGTTGTAGGCTTTACACTGAATATGGTATAGTACTTAAATGTCACTGGCCCACACCAGCCAGACTCCAATGAAGCCATGTCGGAGGTCCACACCTGCGAAGAGTTTAAGCCACGCTGAGCGTGAGCATCTGGGAAGATAGCCCAGGGCACTCCGGTGTATGTAGAGCGGGTCTCCCCTGGACCCCAACCTAGGCCACAAAGAAGTTCAGCGGCGACCGCCAGCTCCATTTCAAGCAATACCTAACTGTCCGTCTGCATTAGAGTTAAATGAAGCGATATTTAATGTAACTTTTGTCTTCAAGTCTCATACTTACCTGTTCTTATGTATTATAGGTACTATATTCTAAGATATATACTTAATGAGGTATAATACTTGAATGTCACTGGCCCACACCAGCCAGCCTCCAATGAAGCCATGTCGGAGGTCCACACCTGCGAAGAGTTTAAGCCACGCCGAGCGTGAGCATCTGGGAAGATAGCCCAGGGCACTCCGGTGTATGTAGAGCGGGTCTCCCCTGGACCCCAACCTAGGCCACAAAGAAGTTCAGCGGCGACCACCAGCTCCATTCAAGCAATACCTAACTGTCCGTCTGCATTAGAGTTAAACGAAGCGATATTTAATGTGACTTTGGTCTTCCAGTCTCATACTTACCTGTTCTTATGTATTATAGGTACTATGTTCTAAGCTTTACACTGAATATGGTATAGTACTTAAATGTCACTGGCCCACACCAGCTAGACTCCAATGAAGCCATGTCAGAGGTCCACACCTGTGCAGGGCTCCAGCCACGTTGAGCGTGAGCAGCTTGATAGATAGGTACTCGGGAATATGTAGACCGGGATTTCCTTGGACCCCAACATAGGCCCCAAAGAAGTTCAGCGGCGACCACCAGCTCCATTCAAGCAATACCTAACTGTCCGTCTGCATTAGAGTTAAATGAAGCGATATTTATGAAAGTTAAGGTGCTTTATTTATGTGAGTTGAGTTCTAGTCCTAGACATATACGTCCTTTAAAACGAGGGGTTGGTGAAGGAGGAGAAGAGAGGGACGAAGAAAAGTGGCAGGAGTGAGTGGGAGGTGGCAGAGCCAGGAAGTGTAGACTCTGACCGGCGTCAAAAGAAAAGTTGAGTTGTCGAGTTGTTGGGTTTTCAAGCAGATTTGTAAGGATGTTACTTCTCAGATTTGAAATCCAGGATGAGATGAATAACTTCTGGAATTAAATAAATGCTCTGGATTACAAGGAACCCGCTGTCCGGTGGCAGCTGGCTAGTTAGGTTAGGGGAATATCCCGATGACCTCCCTGTTCATTCCATGTGAATGAACAGTTAAGGAGAGCCGAAGGTATGCACTGGCCCACGTACGTCATCCGCAAGGGTTAGGGTTAGGGTTAGGGTTAGGGTTAGGGTTAGGGTTAGGGTTAGGGTTAGGGTTAGGGTTAGGGTTAGGTATGTGGATAAAAGTTGCTTTGGCCCTGCTGCTGCTTGGCCCTCATTTGCATATGAGCATTTCACGTTTCAGCCAGTAGAGGGAGGCAGGCGGGGAGACAGGACGGGTTATAAATGGTTATATTTTAAAGTCATTTAGAAGTCATGAAGTAGCACAAATATTAGGGTTAGGGTTAGGGTTAGGGTTAGGGTTAGGGTTAGGGTTAGGGTTAGGGTTAGGGTTAGGGTTAGGGTTAGGTATGTGGATAAAAGTTGCTTTGGCCCTGCTGCTGCGTGGCCCTCATTTACATATGAGCATTTCACGTTTCAGCCAGTAGAGGGAGGCAGGCGGGGAGACAGGACGGGTTATAAATGATTATATTTTAAAGTCATTTAGAAGTCATGAAGTAGCACAAATATTAGTTGAGTGAATTTGTTCAAATCATATCTAATTTAACTGCATTCATAGCCAAAAACAACACACACAGACGGATCCTGGACATGAGCTTCAATGGCCTTGTTGAAGCATACTGGTCTTTCACAACTCCTCAGCAGTGCCACACCGCATTAAGGCAGTAATTGAAGCAAAGGGGGCCAAAACTAAGTACACATGCATAATTATAGTTTTCAGAGGATCCACATGTCTTTGAAAATATTTTTAAATTTTTATTATTATTGATTACATGCAATATTCTAATTTTCTGACATTTTCATTTGTTTTGTTTTACAAGCTGTAAGCCCTAATTTTCAAATGAAAACAAAGGCTTGACATATGTCACTTTGCATGCCATGAATCTATATCATGTATTAGTTTCACATTTTAAGTTGTATTACAGAAATAAATGAACTTTTTCACGATATTCAAACTTTCTGAGTTTCACCCATATACCCCAAAAGTGATCCAAGCATTCAAAGCCCTCAAATCAATAGAATGACATTTATTATAAATATACTGCCTTACATAACATTTCAACTGTAACAATGCAACTTTAGCATATATTGCATCAAAGCTCTGTATGATATTTACATCAAGAGAAAAAAGTGCATGAAATAACCTGTATTTAAATGTAGTTATTTGAGTATTGGCCAACTCCTTTAGACAGAGCTTATTTAAGATTGGGAATTTAAGGTAAGCAAGATGTCTGTAGCATGCGTCTTTCTCCATGTTGTAAACAAAATGCCTCAGTCCCCGTTCGACGCTCTTTGGTTGTCGTCTCTGGCCCCGTGAATCGTTTTCTCAGAGGGTCCAGTCGAAGTTTGTCTGTAGCCGATGGTTGTGTCCACTCGATGTCAGCCAAAATCTGTTTCCAGGTCCGAAGAAATCAGTAAGAGGGGGATGCTCAGCCACATTCGGTTCACCATTTTGCTGCAAAATAAAATGTTGTCATTAAGACTGGAGCAATAAACTATGCAATACATGAAGAAAATAATAATGCAAGCACAGGACAGCAAGAAACATATACAAAGACCTGACTACAGAATACTAAATTATCATATAAATCATTTGATTAACGTGTGCATTGAACAATATAAAACAAACAAAAAGGCTAAATTCAGATCACTGGCACTATAGATAGACATGTAGCTGTGGTGCGGGCACTGTGTATCTGCTGCCCTCGTGTGTAGAACATGAGAATTACATTGGGCGTATAAACATAAAACCTATTCTGATTCTTAAACATCCACTACAACTTTGCAAAAGGCAGTGTTTTAGGCAGTGCTTAATTGAAATAAAATGAAGGATTATATTATATTTGGCCAAATTGCCCAGCTCTTAATCCTGAGCCTTTATACTGCATGCTCTGAAAATGCATGTGATTCCTGTGTCTGTTCAACAGTTCATATTTCAGTGATGTTTCATTTGCTCGAGGTATGAAGCCCCACCAAAGTATTTACTAAGCACAAAAGTATACTTACATTGCAGCATTCTGAGTCATCTGTATTGTCCTCCTTCAGGTAAATGCACACTTCGCAAAGGCTTCCTTTGGTTATCCTCCTAATAACAAAAGAGAAAATATGACTCATAAAGCCAGACAGAATAATACAATCAGATTTGTAAGCTTTCTAAGTGTGCATATACTTTTTCTTAAAGCTACACAACCTACTATGCCAATGGCATAGTCTAACAAAGGAGTTTAGTTTTGTAAAGTAACGAGTGACGTATTGTGATAGTAGTTACTTTTTCAACATAGTACCTCATTCAGGTCATCTACGCTGGCAGTCTTAGGATTTCCCCGTCCCAGTGCGGCCAAAGCAGGTTCGAGAAGCCCACTGCATCTACAAATACACAAACATGTATTACAGTGATGACACAGAACCAAACATAAAGGACAAGAACATGCGTTACCTGTGACTCAAGCTTCAGGGCATTAGGAGATCCTCTATCAGATGTTCTACATTCTCTTGTAGTCTCACGTTCTATGAATGTGGCTCGACTTGCCAGGTTTGGTGGCAATGTTGACAGCCACCCCAGCGGAGGCAGAAATCCATATTGTGGTACAGTCGTTTCAAATCTTGTGCTTCATGCTTCTTTGCTTTTCTTCCTCAAGCTGCAAGACAGAAATTAGCATGCATTTAAAAGACCAGCACCAAATCATGTCATGTGTTGTTCTCACCTAAATCACACACAGGATTTACACAAATATGATAGCAAAATATTCCAATATGATGGAAATAATTATTGAGGTAATAGATACTTTCACCTCTTAACCCCCACCTGAACTGAGCACATTTTCTCCAGTGTTGCTTTACCCACATCTAAAAGCTTATGGGAAGAAACAGTGACAAAAGAGAGGATGAAAAAGTGGGGAAAAAAGCAACAGAAGAGCGACAAAAACACAATAAAAAAGTGATGAAAAAGGCAAAAAAGAGCCACTTACAAATTGAACAAAAACATGTGGCTAAAGCAACAATAATGGTACATGGTCTCAACTTATATAGCACTTTTCCACCTACATTAGGCACTCAAAGCACTTTTATAGCAAGGATCCACTCACCCAGTCATACACCAATGTACGCAGACACTGGAGGCAAGGTGGGTGAAGTGTCTTGCCCAAGGACACAATGACAGCATGCGCCTTCAGGAGGCGGAATTTGAACCCCAACCTTCCGATCATGAGACGACACGCTCTACCATCTGCGCCACCGTTGTCCCGACACTGCAATAATAAGAGACAAAAACGTGAGTAAAGAAAATGAGAAAACGTGATGAAACCACGACAAAAAAAGTGTCAGAACCCCAATTGAAAAAAATACACACAAACCAGACAAGACAAAGACCACAACACGAGAAAAATTCGATCCGTTTTGTAGGTCTTGGCTTTCGAATGAGGCGTTACACTGGCCTGATGCTCCAGTGGAGAAGCTTTTAAATTTGGGTAAAGCTGAACTGGAAAAATGCATTCGGTTCAGGTGGGGGTTAAGAAGTTAAAGCCTATTTTCTATGTCCTCAAAGTGCTCATTTTCACTGTAAATGAAACTAAATTAAAAGTAAACACTAAGCAGAAGAATTGTTCAATGGATTTACTGACCAAATTAGATGAGAAGGGTTGCTTTAGCGAGAGCAGTGACAATCACGGTGTCTCCTTGTAACGTCTGTGGAGACGTAGTTAGCCTTAAACTTGCAATGCTAGTTGGAAAGCACGGAGGCTCCAGACACGGCTTAGTTTGACTCTAATTTAAACTTCCTGTTATTATAGTCCGAAGGAAAACATCGCTTGGCTAATTTTAAGTCAAAGACACGTTTAAATGTAGTCAATTTCTCTAATGGATGAGAGCGGTTCCTCTCCGCCGCGGGCCGCCATCTTGGTTTGGTGACGTGATGACGTTGAACGGAAAACCATCTGTATTCAAGCAAAATCTCAATTAATCACATTTTAATTACGCATAAGATTAATATTCAGTCAACACATTTTCTGTTATGAGTCAGGTGCCTCAAAAAAATATGAGTTTGTATGGCTGTTGGGTTTTAATATTAACGTTTTTTGAACTGAAGTTAATTGAATTGGATTGAATTGAAAGTCAAAGTAAAGCATGTGCGCTACTGCTGTACACACTACAATAGTCAATATATGGAAAAGCAGTCAAATATTTGTCTAATCCATGTGTTGTCTATCAGCCTGTAACAGCATCTGACCTGCAATATCAGCACCTTCCACTAGGGGTAGTTCCCTAGGGTTTCGGTGTCACGAGAGCTGTAGGTTAGGGTTAGGGTTATTAGGGTTACGTATACAGATACAAGTGCCTTTTGCCCTGACAAGCCTTTTGCCCTCATTTGCGTTTGACAACATTTCCTAACCCCATCCACTAGGAGGAGTTCCTTAGGGTTTTGGCGTTAAGGGTTTGAGTTAGCCCCAACTTGGCTTATGCACGTGCTATATACCTTAGTTACTCATCCCTTGAGCTAGACTCCAATGAGTTGACACACGAAAATAAGAAACTAACGTAATTCCAAATGCAAACTGATAATATATGTCAAACAGAAATTGTCCTTCCAAAAAATTAGGTTTAGGCATTAGTCCACTGACCTTAAGGTTAGGGCCAAGGGTTGGATATGGCTCTCTAATCCAGAACACAACTTGGTTTAATGGAGAAATGAATAGAAAAACATTACAATGTTAAGTGAAATTAAATGGTTAGGGTTAGGGTTAGGGTAGGGTTAGGGTAGGGTTAGGGTTAGGGTTAGGGTTAGGGTTAGGTATGTGGATAAAAGTTGCTTTGGCCCTGCTGCTGCGTGGCCCTCATTTACATATGAGCATTTCACGTTTCAGCCAGTAGAGGGAGGCAGGCGGGGAGACAGGACGGGTTTAAATGATTATATTTTAAAGTCATTTAGAAGTCATGAAGTAGCACAAATATTAGTTGAGTGAATTTGTTCAAATCATATCTAATTTAACTGCATTCATAGCCAAAACAACACACACAGACGGATCCTGGACATGAGCTTCAATGGCCTTGTTGAAGCATACTGGTCTTTCACAACTCCTCAGCAGTGCCACACCGCATTAAGGCAGTAATTGAAGCAAAGGGGGCCAAAACTAAGTACACATGCATAATTATAGTTTTCAGAGGATCCACATGTCTTTGAAAATATTTTTAATTTTTATTATTATTGATTACATGCAATATTCTAATTTTCTGACATTTTCATTTGTTTTGTTTTACAAGCTGTAAGCCCTAATTTTCAAAATGAAAACAAAGGCTTGACATATGTCACTTTGCATGCCATGAATCTATATCATGTATTAGTTTCACATTTTAAGTTGTATTACAGAAATAAATGAACTTTTTCACGATATTCAAACTTTCTGAGTTTCACCCATATACCCCAAAAGTGATCCAAGCATTCAAAGCCCTCAAATCAATAGAATGACATTTATTATAAATATACTGCCTTACATAACATTTCAACTGTAACAATGCAACTTTAGCATATATTGCATCAAAGCTCTGTATGATATTTACATCAAGAGAAAAAAGTGCATGAAATAACCTGTATTTAAATGTAGTTATTTGAGTATTGGCCAACTCCTTTAGACAGAGCTTATTTAAGATTGGGAATTTAAGGTAAGCAAGATGTCTGTAGCATGCGTCTTTCTCCATGTTGTAAACAAAATGCCTCAGTCCCCGTTCGACGCTCTTTGGTTGTCGTCTCTGGCCCCGTGAATCGTTTTCTCAGAGGGTCCAGTCGAAGTTTGTCTGTAGCCGATGGTTGTGTCCACTCGATGTCAGCCAAAATCTGTTTCCAGGTCCGAAGAAATCAGTAAGAGGGGATGCTCAGCCACATTCGGTTCACCATTTTGCTGCAAAATAAAAATGTTGTCATTAAGACTGGAGCAATAAACTATGCAATACATGAAGAAAATAATAATGCAAGCACAGGACAGCAAGAAACATATACAAAGACCTGACTACAGAATACTAAATTATCATATAAATCATTTGATTAACGTGTGCATTGAACAATATAAAACAAACAAAAAGGCTAAATTCAGATCACTGGCACTATAGATAGACATGTAGCTGTGGTGCGGGCACTGTGTATCTGCTGCCCTCGTGTGTAGAACATGAGAATTACATTGGGCGTATAAACATAAAACCTATTCTGATTCTTAAACATCCACTACAACTTTGCAAAAGGCAGTGTTTTAGGCAGTGCTTAATGAAATAAAATGAAGGATTATATTATATTTGGCCAAATTGCCCAGCTCTTAATCCTGAGCCTTTATACTGCATGCTCTGAAAATGCATGTGATTCCTGTGTCTGTTCAACAGTTCATATTTCAGTGATGTTTCATTTGCTCGAGGTATGAAGCCCCACCAAAGTATTTACTAAGCACAAAAGTATACTTACATTGCAGCATTCTGAGTCATCTGTATTGTCCTCCTTCAGGTAAATGCACACTTCGCAAAGGCTTCCTTTGGTTATCCTCCTAATAACAAAAGAGAAAATATGACTCATAAAGCCAGACAGAATAATACAATCAGATTTGTAAGCTTTCTAAAGTGTGCATATACTTTTTCTTAAAGCTACACAACCTACTATGCCAATGGCATAGTCTAACAAAGGAGTTTAGTTTTGTAAAGTAACGAGTGACGTATTGTGATAGTAGTTACTTTTTCAACATAGTACCTCATTCAGGTCATCTACGCTGGCAGTCTTAGGATTTCCCCGTCCCAGTGCGGCCAAAGCAGGTTCGAGAAGCCACTGCATCTACAATACACAAACATGTATTACAGTGATGACACAGAACCAAACATAAAGGACAAGAACATGCGTTACCTGTGACTCAAGCTTCAGGGCATTAGGAGATCCTCTATCAGATGTTCTACATTCTCTTGTAGTCTCACGTTCTATGAATGTGGCTCGACTTGCCAGGTTTGGTGGCAATGTTGACAGCCACCCCAGCGGAGGCAGAAATCCATATTGTGGTACAGTCGTTTCAAATCTTGTGCTTCATGCTTCTTTGCTTTTCTTCCTCAAGCTGCAAGACAGAAATTAGCATGCATTTAAAAGACCAGCACCAAATCATGTCATGTGTTGTTCTCACCTAAAATCACACACAGGATTTACACAAATATGATAGCAAAATATTCCAATATGATGGAAATAATTATTGAGGTAATAGATACTTTCACCTCTTAACCCCCACCTGAACTGAGCACATTTTCTCCAGTGTTGCTTTACCCACATCTAAAAGCTTCTGGGAAGAAACAGTGACAAAAGAGAGGATGAAAAAGTGGGGAAAAAAGCAACAGAAGAGCGACAAAAACACAATAAAAAAGTGATGAAAAGGCAAAAAAGAGCCACTTACAAATTGAACAAAAACATGTGGCTAAAGCAACAATAATGGTACATGGTCTCAACTTATATAGCACTTTTCCACCTACATTAGGCACTCAAAGCACTTTATAGCAAGGATCCACTCACCCAGTCATACACCAATGTACGCAGACACTGGAGGCAAGGTGGGTGAAGTGTCTTGCCCAAGGACACAATGACAGCATGCGCCTTCAGGAGGCGGAATTTGAACCCCCAACCTTCCGATCATGAGACGACACGCTCTACCATCTGCGCCACCGTTGTCCCGACACTGCAATAATAAGAGACAAAAACGTGAGTAAAGAAAATGAGAAAAACGTGATGAAACCACGACAAAAAAGTGTCAGAACCCCAATTGAAAAAAATACACACAAACCAGACAAGACAAAGACCACAACACGAGAAAAATTCGATCCGTTTTGTAGGTCTTGGCTTTCGAATGAGGCGTTACACTGGCCTGATGCTCCAGTGGAGAAGCTTTTAAATTTGGGTAAAGCTGAACTGGAAAAATGCACTCGGTTCAGGTGGGGGTTAAGAAGTTAAAGCCTATTTTCTATGTCCTCAAAGTGCTAATTTTCACTGTAAATGAAACTAAATTAAAAAGTAAACACTAAGCAGAAGAATGTTCAATGGATTTACTGACCAAATTAGATGAGAAGGGTTGCTTTAGCGAGAGCAGTGACAATCACGGTGTCTCCTTGTAACGTCTGTGGAGACGTAGTTAGCCTTAAACTTGCAATGCTAGTTGGAAAGCACGGAGGCTCCAGACACGGCTTAGTTTGACTCTAATTTAAACTTCCTGTTATTATAGTCCGAAGGAAAACATCGCTTGGCTAATTTTAAGTCAAAGACACGTTTAAATGTAGTCAATTTCTCTAATGGATGAGAGCGGTTCCTCTCCGCCGCGGGCCGCCATCTTGGTTTGGTGACGTGATGACGTTGAACGGAAAACCATCTGTATTCAAGCAAATCTCAATTAATCACATTTTAATTACGCATAAGATTAATATTCAGTCAACACATTTTCTGTTATGAGTCAGGTGCCTCAAAAAATATGAGTTTGTATGGCTGTTGGGTTTTAATATTAACGTTTTTTGAACTGAAGTTAATTGAATTGGATTGAATTGAAAGTCAAAGTAAAGCATGTGCGCTACTGCTGTACACACTACAATAGTCAATATATGGAAAAGCAGTCAAATATTTGTCTAATCCATGTGTTGTCTATCAGCCTGTAACAGCATCTGACCTGCAATATCAGCACCTTCCACTAGGGGTAGTTCCCTAGGGTTTCGGTGTCACGAGAGCTGTAGGTTAGGGTTAGGGTTATTAGGGTTACGTATACAGATACAAGTGCCTTTTGCCCTGACAAGCCTTTTGCCCTCATTTTGCGTTGACAACATTTCCTAACCCCATCCACTAGGAGGAGTTCCTTAGGGTTTTGGCGTTAAGGGTTTGAGTTAGCCCCAACTTGGCTTATGCACGTGCTATATAACTT
>VHKM01001005.1:0-278894 GCA_007210695.1 Neogobius melanostomus | reverse complement strand
GAAGAGTTGCCGCAGACAGAGCTTGACCGGGCTATGTCGGAAGTATTAGAATCGGAAGATGTCAACATGCACGAAAAGGCAAAAAAATATTCGAGTATTTGCAACGTTATCTCTCTCTGACGAAACAAGAAGAACGCGACAAATCTGTTTTGACATTGTCATTGCCGGAGACTCAGACTAGTGGCATCGGTGTTACGACTGAAACTACCGCTGCAGGCTCAGACGATATCGCGTTGTCTGATGTTTTGAGACATTTACCCAAAAAAAGTCACGCTATCGATACAGGAGACATTGTGTTGTCTGATGTTTTGAGACATTTACCCAAAAGAAGTCAAAAAAACGCTGAACACGTTTTAAACACCATCAAGCGTGACGCGGGTAAACTCACATGGGATAAGATGGTCAAGTCATTATGAACGGACAGAGTATCAGAGGCAGTCACATTTTTGATTTAATTAAAAGCGTGACAACATCTCATAATGTATCAGATACAGCGAGACCTACAGGCTGGAGCATGTTTTTGAAAACGTTAGCCGATGTAAATATTCCTCTGTCTGTAGTACCAAACAAGGCTGTGCGTAGTGCCATATCTGATATGAAAAATGCTGTGGAATCAGATAATGGTGTTAGTGTTGACAAACAAAGTTTTGTTAAGCGTAAATATTCTATGTCGCCAAAGTTCAGCACGCCTTATAAGTCTCCCAGAGTTGATCAGGAATTAAAATGGACATCTTTTTGATTGTGTTGTTATATGTGTGTATTCTCATGTTTTAAAAACTGTTTGAATATGATTTGCTGTAATGTTTTAAAAACACTTTAATGTTTTTCTGAATAAAAACAAAGAAACAAACTTATTTTCTCACTGGTATTTATTTATGTCTGAACACTGAACACATACAAAATTGAATCTCTGACACAGTATTGGTCGTATTCTCTTAACAAAATGACATACCATAGCATCATTACGCGTCAGATTCTCTGAATACATACACATGAACTTTCGATAAGACATGCCTGTTTGCATATTATGTAGAAAAAACACACAATGCTGGCCACATGTCATGGAAAGATTACTCTGAACTTGTTTAGACGAGTGAGACATTGTGGCACAATTTTTAATAAGGAAGTTTCTGATTTTAGACGGGAAATTCTTATAGCTGGGGGCATTACCAAAGCTGTCGAAAAAATAACCGTGTCTATTGGCTGTAATGTAGACTGCCAACCAATGCTCTCCAGGTTTGTTTGCCGGGTGTGTGTTGATAATAGCCATTGCTGGAACTTTCATAAGACGTTTGGCTGGCAACATGTCACACGCCAGTACTCCCAAAAAGTCTGTTCCTCTTTTAACACGTTTCCTCATAACGTTAGTCAACTCAACTGTGTTCATTTTGTCAAGATTAGTAGTAGTCCAACAGAACTTGTCTCCTGTTCGATATCTCAATAATTGAGTCAAAAACAGCATAACATATTAGATTAACAGTTCTCGGAAGAGGCACTCTAAACCGTACTTCAAGCTGCACATTGCCAGTCTTAATTAGAGACACATTTCCACCATGGCCTTCGTCGGGCTCCAGATTGAAACAAAACAGCGTATATCCTTCTCCATACTCGCCACGCGTTATTGCCATAGGTCTGTCTTTAAGATGACGGCCTGTTGTCTGAACTAATTGATAATATTCACGCACATATTGTCCTCGTTGAAACACAGGCTGGAAAGGCTTCCCAGGATAAGGGTGTCCGTCGGCATGCAAAGTCATAAACTCGGTGTCTACATGTTCAAAATTAAAAGGGTTGCGAACATAGCTACCTGTGTATGCATCGTTGTCAACAAATGCTACAACTAGAAATTTCGGAATTTGCCCCAGGTATAAATTGTCCTGGTTGCAGACTCTAGTTCCGGCAGGGATAGAGAATGTTTTTAATGCAACACGATCAACTGAATATTTAGCGTTTGTATGTTGAAGCGCTCTGCCGTGCGCTAAACGTATAGTAGGGGCTACAGAAACCTTTTTAATGAACAAGCTTGCCGATATGATTTTTACACAGAAAGCAGCATTGTTAACAGGCGACATTAGGGCAAACTCATTTTTTGATCTAATAAATTTCAGTGACATATCCACCCCGTTTAGCATAAGCTTTTCCTGAAAGAATAAATCAGCATGAATAGGCCCAATTAATTCTACAATCCTACCGCCATCGGTATATGTTCCTCTCTCGTTTAAACCCTGATTATCACCCGTCACAGACGTTGCATTCATTTTTCCAGCCGTGTCCTTGTAAAATAAAGCTGTGCTGAATTGAGTGTTTAGCGTAGCTTCGGAATAATTTAACAAACATTCAATAATTCCTCTATATGCGTATGTGTTCGAGGATTGAGTGATCAGTCTATCTCCCAGCATTATGTCAATCTGTGAGAACAAAGCACATGTCGGATAGTTGACAAGACCCACGTCAGTGCCTAGAACAGGTGTCGTCCCGTCTCCATTAACTATTTTTACACGGAGGTATAGATACGAGTCGTTGAGGTCCAAATAATTTTCGCCGGATCCTGTCAAGAAAAATTCTATGGGTCCAGAATCTGTTAGCGCTGAAACAGGAGGTATTTCAATGAATGTAGACTTTTCCACGGATGTCTGCGTGAACGGTAACGAGAATAAATCCAATTCCGTCTTGACACATTCGGCCGATTGGTTATGCAATAACGACATTATTTAAATATGTCTACAGAGAAAGCTCCTGAACGCGTGCTCTTGGTTCTGCTTCCTCTGCCAAATGAATTCTTTGTCGAGGTCTTGCGTCTTTTAGTTTTGGGTTTTTAGACGTCCGATCACGCGGCACAGACCTGGTTCCGGGGGGTCTTTTCCGTCCTCTCTTTGACGTAAATGCCAAACCGTCGCCATCCTGTTTATTTGTAAAAGCTGATCTTGTGATGTTCGACATTACTTCTCCGGCTATGTTTTTAACGGCTGTTTTCAGATGGGGTTTTGCTATATTCACGCCTCTTTTTAAAAGCGGTATAGCCATTCTGTACAGGGATCTAAAATTCCGGCTATCCCTGAACCGTATTGTGTTCTAGCACCGATGAAACCATTTAGATCACCGCCAGCTTGGTTCATGTAATATGCTGTATACGCAGCATCGTCACGTACGTACGGGGTGTGCATATTTTTTTTTTTAGAAATAATTCTTTATGGGTTTAAAGTGCAACTTTAAAATCACCTTTCCGTAAAGAAATGGTATGAGTTCGTTCTGATCGTTCTTAAGAGATATTTCTATGTCGTCGAGCGTCGTCTTACAAATAGGTGCGTAGTGAGGCTTGTCGTATGTTAGAGTGGGGATGCTGCGTGTGTCGTTACATATATTTATACAGCGCAGTAGCTGTGCCCGGCTATCACCCACCAGATGAAAAGTGTATAATCCCATGCTCTGTCATTAGCTGTTTGAAATGTTTATTATAAAACTCAGTGCCTTGGTCTGTCTGAAGTTTATCAGGGATGCGTCCTTGACTCAAAATGTCTTTAAATGCATTTGAAACAGTAGGTCCTGTTTTGTTTTTCAGACATCTCACCCATGCGTATTTAGAGAATATATCTATACATGTTAACAAGAATCGCACATCGTCATTGTCTGCCCTATATTCTGACATGTCAACTAGGTCTGCTTGAAACTGCTTGTTTATACCGCCGACTAGCACTCTATTCCTAGGAAACCGTTTGAGCGCTCGTGCGTGCAAAGTGTAGACATCATCCCCTTGTAGAAACGTTGTGACTGACTCTATCGAAGGCTGTGTACCGGTAGCCTCCTTTGCTGCTTTTTGAAGATTAATGATGCCACTTAGACCCCCAGGGTGTGTCGGGTCATGGTATAGCTTTTGTAATGTCTTATCCATAATGACAACAAAACACGAATGAGTCAATGCATTCATATACAGTCTCTTTTTATTCGGAAAGAAACGGTCTCAGCTTATATCAAGTGTAAAAAAAAGACAGTTAAAACTTATATACAGTGTACAAAAAAAAGACAGTTAAAACTTATATACCGTGTAAAAACATGATAGTTTAAACTTGTATACAGTGTAAAAAAAGACATTTAAAACTTATATACAGTGTAAAAAAAAACATGATAGTTTAAACTTGTATACAGTGTAAAAAAAACATGATAGTTTAAACTTGTATACAGTGTAAAAAAAAGACAGTTTAAACTTGTATACAGTGTAAAAAAAAGACAGTTTAAACCAGTTTTAACGACGGCCTCTCATGCTTCTAAGCGCTTGTAGCACATTGGCTTTATACCAGTCACCATTGACTTTTTCATACGTTTCATTAAACGTCTTGTGTATGTTTTCCACACATTTCAGTTCATATAAGACTGTCTCGGCAGCCCCTTGCACCCTTCCTGTTGTGCCATAGACACCACATGTGTTCAGAAAACGTGTAATCGAAGATGAAAGTCTTCCGTTCCATAGCTTGACCATTAGCTTATCAAAACGGTCCTGATAATAAGATTCTGGAAAGGGGTAGAGACAGGTGTGCTGCCGTTGGCTGGGGTGATCCACCTGACATCCGTTGCACTCCTCTTTCCAGACGTCATGTAAGGCATGGTTGACGATGTGAACAACTGCGATCTTGACAAAATGTACAAACTTCTCAGATAACACTCCGGGGCAGGTCTGATCGCCTCGCCCTCCGTCATCATTCTCGAGACGACCTTCGATCGCTTTTCCTGCCTCTTTCGCAATCCACTCCGGACCACCGTAGTCGTGTTCTAAGTCAGGAGACACCGTTGGAGGTACCGGGTCTTGAAACAAAACGAGATTGGCCATCTGGTCTTGAGTCAAAGTCTGAAATGTCCATGTTTCCTCAGGAATAGAACCCAAGACGGCTATGACAAAAACAAAAACACATATGAGAACATGAGAATAAAAGCAAAATGTATATCCTCATAAATACCCACCGTCTGTTTTTTCAAGCAGGACTTTGTCTTTTTCGCATAACACATGAAAACAGTCTACCGACTAGACGGCGAATTGTCAAAAACAAGACGTTTCCTAACAACCTCCAAATGACCTTTGATTCTGTCTCGCTCGACCGTCCTGTCAACTTGTCTAAACATTCTGCGAATGTATCTCCAGTCTCGCTGTTGTATACAAAAAAGGGTTTCAAAAAACGGTTTAGACTTATCGTCAAGGAGAGAAGGACAAAATATGTTGATCTTGGGTTCTTTTTCTTTTAACAACATGTCTCTATCCGGACAGACAGATACACGAATAATACCCTCTGTCTTTCCGACACCGCCGTATGACACTACATGGTACATTTCGGGCCCGGTTACACTACCCCATTGACAGACATAAGGATCCCGGCCGAAACCCATCAAATCAATCTCATAAACACAAGTCATTAACCATTTCCAGTCCATGAGAGACATAGAGTGCACCCTTTCAATCCTACGACACGCATCGTGACAAGCGCCACTTTGTAACGTGGCGCAAGCCACAAGCCAGAGTGTCTGGCTTGTGGGACGAATGGCTCCCTCTAGTGACTTAGAGCGGAGGTGACAGGGGAGGGTGGGAGGGAGGGGGGCGAATGGCTCCCTCTAGTGACTTAGAACGGAGGTGACAGGGGAGGGTGGAGGGAGGGGACGAATGGCTCCCTCTGGCGACGCAGAGCGGAGGTGGCAGGGAGGGTGGGAGGGAGGGTACGAATGGCTCCCTCTGGTGGCGTAGAGCGGTAGTGACAGGGGAGGGTGGGAGGGAGGGTACGAATGGCTCCCTCTGGTGGCGTAGAGCGGTAGTGACAGGGGTGGTGGAGGGAGGTGGGCGGGAGGGGGCGGGGTTTAATTAGCATATTTGCATATGCTAATTAAAAAACAAAATGGCGGAAAAAGGACCCCCTTATTACTACTAGCGCGGGAGGCGGGTGTTGTCGGTGACGTCAAGCATTTGCGCCACATTTACTGGTTGTAGTTCAGCAATGGCGGCGGATACGAACGTAAAGGAAGCTCTTCAATCCGTTGTGGCTCGGCTCCCAAATATCCAGAAATTAAAACTGAAGCCTTCGAATGCACAAGGAATGCTCCCAAGAGTTATGATAGAGCTATGATAGAGCTATGATAGAGCTATGATAGAGCTATGATAGAGCTATGATAGAGTTATGATAGAGCTATGATAGAGCTATGATAGAGCTATGATAGAGTTATGATAGAGCTATGATAGAGTTATGATAGAGCTATGATAGAGCTATGATAGAGTTATGATAGAGCTATGATAGAGCTATGATAGAGCTATGATAGAGCTATGATAGAGTTATGATAGAGTTATGATAGAGTTATGATAGAGCTATGATAGAGCTATGATAGAGCTATGATAGAGCTATGATAGAGTTATGATAGAGCTATGATAGAGCTATGATAGAGCTATGATAGAGTTATGATAGAGCTATGATAGAGTTATGATAGAGCTATGATAGAGCTATGATAGAGTTATGATAGAGCTATGATAGAGCTATGATAGAGCTATGATAGAGCTATGATAGAGTTATGATAGAGTTATGATAGAGTTATGATAGAGCTATGATAGAGCTATGATAGAGCTATGATAGAGTTATGATAGAGCTATGATAGAGTTATGATAGAGCTATGATAGAGTTATGATAGAGTTATGATAGAGTTATGATAGAGCTATGATAATGATAGAGTTATGATAGAGCTATGATAGAGCTATGATAGAGTTATGATAGAGCTATGATAGAGCTATGATAGAGCTATGATAGAGTTATGATAGAGTTATGATAGAGCTATGATAGAGCTATGATAGAGTTATGATAGAGCTATGATAGAGCTATGATAGAGCTATGATAGAGCTATGATAGAGTTATGATAGAGTTATGATAGAGCTATGATAGAGCTATGATAGAGCTATGATAGAGTTATGATAGAGCTATGATAGAGTTATGATAGAGCTATGATAGAGCTATGATAGAGTTATGATAGAGTTATGATAGAGCTATGATAGAGCTATGATAGAGCTATGATAGAGCTGTGATAGAGCTGTGATAGAGTTATGATAGAGTTATGATAGAGCTATGATAGAGTTATGATAGAGTTATGATAGAGCTATGATAGAGCTATGATAGAGCTATGATAGAGCTATGATAGAGCTATGATAGAGCTATGATAGAGTTATGATAGAGTTATGATAGAGCTATGATAGAGCTATGATAGAGCTATGATAGAGTTATGATAGTGTTATGATAGAGTTATGATAGAGCTATGATAGAGCTATGATAGAGCTTATGATAGAGTTATGATAGTGTTATGATAGAGCTATGATAGAGTTATGATAGAGTTATGATAGAGCTATGATAGAGCTATGATAAAGCTATGATAGAGTTATGATAGTGTTATGATAGAGCTATGATAGAGCTATGATAGAGCTATGATAGAGTTATGATAGAGATAGAGCTATGATAGAGCTATGATAGAGTTATGATAGAGTTATGATAGAGTTATGATAGAGCTATGATAGAGCTATGATAGAGCTATGATAGAGCTATGATAGAGTTATGATAGAGTATGATAGAGTTATGATAGAGCTATGATAGAGTTATGATAGAGTTATGATAGAGCTATGATAGAGTATGATATTTTGTAGTTATGAGTTATGGTTATGATAGTGTTATGATAGAGTTATAGTTATGATAGCTGCTTCACTCATTACATACATCACGACCAAATGCTAGCGAAAATCAGATCCAATCATTTCAGCTCAATTGTGAAAATCCAGACCCTTGTATGAAATGAAATGAGTACGAGGGTCTGGTAAAACCAGGCTAGTTTAGTAGTAAATTGTAAACAAAATGCCTCAGTCTCTGTTCAAACGCTGTGTGGTGGTCGTCTTTTAATGTCACAAAGAAGTTACGTTTAGTAACTAGCTGATAAAACATTGTGCTGCCCGTGTGGCAAAATTTGCGCGAGGAAGTCAAATTTAGAGAGTCAAAGTCAAAAACACAGGAGTGAAGCTCTCCTTCTGCTCCAAGTGCGGCGACAGGGAGACTATGGGAGACGACGATTTGACAAACGCAATCAGACAAACTGGCTTCACCGACCTCCACAGATTGACTTTAGTGACCACTTTCTGGGCCCGATCTGCCTCATGGCATAACAGCTTTGGTCCCGACGAGAGCGTCATCTTGTGTTAAACAAATGCTGCGTCAGTGCCTGCGGCCAGTGGCCTGAGGGCTTCAATTAGAAAGAAGGTGTCGACTGTGGCAACGAACGCTAAAGCTGCTGCTTTTCCTTCGCAGTCTCTCCCCATCTTTACGTTAACATTGTGCTACATTGAAAACCGCCCCAAACATATTCAAACCCAGGTTCAACCTACTTGGATTTCACTGAGCGCCCCTCGTCAGCGCCAAAGTCTAGTCACACTCAGTGTTTAGAAACACAAGATCAGGCTCTCTGTGTTTATCTGTTCTTCTTGGCACTGACTCTGCCCTCTCATGCCCCCCTTCGTTTTCCCTTGAGGTCTTTGGTGCAAACATCAGCAGCTTTTCGGAACTGAAAATGCAGAGTTGGTGTTTAGTTCTGCATTAAGTGTAGATTTAAAGATTCCGTATTTGTCCTTGTTGTTGTGTGGTTCGTATAGTTTCCTTCATCCAGGCTCTCCTCTCTCCTCAGGTGAGCTGAGCACCCGCAGCAGCCTGGACAGGGAGCTGCAGTCCAGTTTCCAGCTCATGGTTCTGGTCCAAGATGGCGGCTCCCCGTCCCGCAGCGCCACCGGGACCGTCTTCATCACCGTCCTGGACGAGAACGACAACGCCCCGTCCTTCACTCACGGCCAATCAGGGAAGAGCCTCGTGGTACAGGTTCAAGAGGGACAAGCGTCTGGAAGTTTGCTGAGCACGCTCCAGGCCAAAGACCCCGATGAAGGAGAGAACGGCACCGTCTTCTACTCCCTGTCAGGTAATGCTGTGGCAGAGTGGGGATCGGGTCCTGGCTTTGATTCCTGGAGCGTATGGCGAGAAGAAACTCCTCATATCAGTGCGACTTTAAGGACAAACATTGTGGAGGATCACCAGGAATGGAGAACAGCGTGTAGTCACATTTTGTAATTACTGCTCATACATGTTTAATACTGGTCATTAAAACCATATCCATGTTTTATATATGAGTGAAGTATTAACCAATGCATTACAAACAGCTTAATAGTGTGTAGTTAACAAATTCAATCCAAAATACGTTGAGAGTTCTTTACAACATGTGGTTTTATTTCAAAATGTGGCTTAAAAAGTTTACTTTACCTGAGCCTCACAGCTAAAACAAAACGTAGGAGTCTTGGACTGAGCGAACACCACTCAAGGCAGCTGGTTAAAAACGGCTTCTTCCAGCTGCACAGCATTGCTAAGTTCAAGCCAATGGTGTCTAAACAATGAGCTTGAAATGATGATTAATGTGTTTGTGTCCTCGTGATTAGACTTTACTGCAACAGCCTCCTCATCTGTCTCCGCTCACATTACACCTGTTGTGTGTCGGGTTCAGTTTAAAATGTTTGAGCCTTACACAGACAGGCTCCTATAGCAACAGTGCTGACTTCGTTAAGCCCTACAGCTCAACCCGGAGTCTGAGGTCGGATCATAAAACACCTGTCTGACTCCGCATTGCTAATATGTATTTTGTGTATTGTAAACTGTGATGTTTTATACTAATACTGAAACACTTTGTGATGTTTGTCTGTGAAAGGTACAAATACAGTTGTGCTCAAAGGTTTACATACCCTGGCAGACTTTCATCATTGGCCTTGTTGACAACAAAAAGTGCACCATGTATCTACTGTGAAATATGGAGGTGTTTCTCTGATGCCAGTGGCTCCAGCAGAGTAAAGTGAAGGTCCCGTTAATCCATCTCAGTCTCCTGACCTCAGTATCATTGAACCACTGTGGGGAGAGCTCAAACGTACAGTTCATGCAAAACAGCCCAGGAACGTACAGGAACTGGAGGCTTTTTGCCAAGAAGAATGTGCCGCTTTACCATCAGAAAAAATAAAGAACCTCATCCACAACGACCACAAAAGACTCCGGGCTGTCACTGATGTTAAAGGGGGAAATACACGGTATTAAGAGCTTTTGATCAGGGACATTATGATTTAAAACTAGCAAACTCAGTTGTTCGACCATTAATGGCTTCACACAAACACTAACTATGAGTGAAAAAAAAGCTTTTTTGTGTTTTCTTTTATAATCTTTGAAAAATAGTCAAAAAAACTAAAATTCTGCCACGGTATGTAAACCTTTGAGCACAACTGTAGCTTACTTATTTACTTTATTTACTTACTACTTATTTTTGATTTGATTTATTTGATTGATTTATTTTACAATATTTACATCATTACATCTACATTATCACAAAAAAACCCAATAAAAATAAATAATAACTCAAAAGGAGTGGCCGAAGCAAGAAAGCTTATAAGTGCCTACTCCAATTTTTATCATTGCTTATATTACCATTCTATTGATTTACTTATTGTTTAAGTAGTCATAGTGTTTTAGATATACATATATATACACACATACTTATTTACCTACTTTTACATACTTCATTAATTACTTACTTACTACTTACTCACGAAAGATTCAAAACAAGTGAAAATGCTCCTCTCAAATACTAATCTCTCACAACAGAATTATTTAACTTTAAACCCTGTCCCTTGTGCACCGTTGTCTGTTTTAGGTCCCAGAGCGGAGCGCTTCTCCCTGCACCCGTCCTCGGGCGAGCTGCGCTCGTCCTCTCCGCTGCTCCACTCGGACCGTCCCGAGTACAGCCTGACAGTCACCGCTACAGACCGAGGGAACCCGGCCCTGAGCTCCTCCTGCCCCCTGCTCCTCCAGGTCAGCAACAACAAAACCATCGCTTATACTCAGATCAAAAGAAGGCACGAATGCACTGACGGGACGCTCTCATGTTCCTCTATAGACGGGATTCGTGACTCTTTAGCCACATTTTGGGGATTTGTTCCTTTCAAACAGTTTGCAAGAGATTAAAACGTATTAAGGCGAGACACGGCAGGTGAATTTTATTCAGAGGGGATTTTGGATATTGTTTAGTTTTTTTTTAATAAGCTAAGTGAAAAAATCAATCTCAAATGTTGCCTTGTTTTTTGGGTTCAAAGCTGAACAAATCAGGCTGGGAATCAGATATTAAAAAATCTCTGAAAAAATCAAGACTGGAAAGTTTGTAGGAGCGACTAAAGTGGCTATGTCGTTGCATGACTGGAGCAAAAACCTCATTTAGAGAAAACCAGCCCTAAAGTTTTGTACTGAGAAGGAAAAACACCATATTTGGGTTATAACGTCAACGAGGACACCCTTCACAGGACGCGTGGATTTAAAATCTGTCAATATGTGTGAATGAATACCAGTGGGAAAGACGGCTTTGCGAAGCGACGTAGTTACTACTTTCTGGGTTAACGCCGCCTCGCTCGAAAATTGGACACAACGGGAAAAGGTTGTTTTGAACTATAATTTTTGAGTTTGCCAAACTTACGCAGTAAAGAACAATGTCAATACTGGTGGTGGATTGAATGTTTTTTATAGACACTTTAAAGGTACCTGGGGTAATGTGATCTCTTCAAACCATTTCTAATCAACACGATGTAAGATGGTGATCAAGATGTGCGTGAAACGAAGCCCCATCCCCCCTTCGCTTTAAAGCACCGTCCAAAAAACCCAGTTCGGCCGTGAATGGCTGATCAGTCTCTCGCGCTGCCAGCATAAACACACACACACACGTCCTGACAAGACGCACTCCCCTTTCACTTTCCCCCGGTGCCTTTTCCACAAAAAAGAAAATGTGCGATGGAAAAAGCGGTTCAAAATACTCCCAGCTGTTCCGTGATGAGGGCCAGCTGCGGACTCCAAGACTTCAGCGCTTTCGTAAACAGTAGCGGTTCTTCGCGAGCGCATCAGACAAAACACAAAGTGGTTCTCTGCGGAGTCGCCGTAGAAACGTCCCGTCACAGCAGGGGCACTGGGACACAGACACGTCCAAGAGCTGCTCGTCTGACATAAATGGATGTAGAGCTTTTTAGACCAATGTTTTGTCATGTTTGAGTGGCTAAAACCCGTGGAAAACCTTTACGCACCACGGATCCGTCTGACAGCGGCGTTTGTCCAGAGTTGTTTACACATTAGGGAAGACGGTGACGGTCTGGTCTCCAAACAAACAAACTAATGATCCATGAGTCACAGAGGATGTGAGCTGAGAGTCAAAAGAGGGACTGCGGCCGAAAGACGATTCAAACGATCAGACGATGAACTGTAAATGTGGAAGTAAATGTCCCTAGAGTTGAAAAGTGAGGTGTGTATTTGTTTCCATAGAGACAGTGGAGAATAAGTAGATTATTTGCAAAAATCCATCCCCAAAGCCTTTTTTAAACAGCTTTTGTTTTTTTGTAGACAGATGCCAGTTGTTGCTGTTCTTTCAAAAACAAGTCAGGCTAATAACTGCCTGGAATGAAGAGAACATCCATCCATCCATTTTCTTCCACTTGTACGTTGTCGGGTCATTGCACCAGCCCCTATGGCTCCTCCTGCAGGTGGTGGGTCCACAGAAGGACGGCCTCATGGTTCTAACCGG
Organism: Neogobius melanostomus; assembly: GCA_007210695.1. NCBI lineage: Eukaryota > Metazoa > Chordata > Actinopteri > Gobiiformes > Gobiidae > Neogobius > Neogobius melanostomus. The sequence continues at coordinate 266,264 of VHKM01001005.1, read as the reverse complement.
GCCTGTTGGTCTCTCATAAGGGGCTTCTGAACCGCTCTTTGTCTGACCCGTCACCTAGGACCTGTTTGCCATGGGAGACCCTACCAGGGACACGAAGCCTCTGACAACAGAGCTCCAGGATCATTCGGGCGCTCAAACCCCTCCACCACGTTAAGGTGGCGGTTCAAGGAGGGGAATGAAGAGAACATCTACTTCATATTACTATAGTACACTGCCTGACCAAAAAAAAAAAAGGTCACACACTCTAATATTTGGTTGTAGTGCCTTTAGCTTTGGTTACAGCACACAACGCTGTGACGTTGTTTCATTTAGCTTCTGCAGTGTCAAAAGATCCAGTGTTGCATTCACTTTTCCCTAAGATCTTGTATTGATGGTGGGAGAGTGTGACCATCGCGCAAAGCCTCCTCCAGCACTTCCCAAAGATATCCAATGGGACCCTGTGGCAGTCAGTTCATGTCATGCTCCCAGGGAAGAAGGAATCCATTGATGAAATAACCTGGTCATTCAGATGATCTTATTCTTTGGGCACAAAGTGTTAAAGAGGGGGTATTGTGCTTTTTTCAATCACATAGCACCAGTCAATAGCATACTACAATGATGACGTAACCTTCTGTTGGTCTGTATATGCAGTAAATTAAAATAACTGCCTTGAATAAAATTGCTCTCTCAAAATGGCTGTACTGAACGTCTTGAAATAGGCCTCTGTCTCTTTAAGAAGCTTTCCGACACGCCCCCTTCAGCACACTGCTGTGGCATCTAAACAACACTACTGTGCGGGGAGGGGGCTCTGCTGAGCTGAGGAGCAGTGGTTGGTGGCTTGGCTGGTGACGAAAGGTCCAGAGGCGTCTCCAGGAGGTGGGGGCGTTCCTATGAGGACTGAGGCATAGCTACACCTAAAATGGCTGCCGTCTACGTTTTTACTGATTACTCAAAAATATGTGAATGAGCCAAGGCAACACTCCTGGCATGTGTTTAATGAGGGAATGACATAATAACATGATATAAAGCTTGAAAAAGTCAATTTTACATAATACCCCCCTTTTAAGCAATGCATTAGACAGGGTTTTACATACAGGCAAAAGCAAGTCAAAGTTAATGTTTTAATGCCATTTTAATGACCAAATAATATAGTTCAAACATTTCATCAAACAAAGGAAAAAGAGTTGGACAATATCATAGAGTACAAAGACCAGAAAGGGTGTAAGTGAGGTGTGGTCCTGCTCCCGAACTTAACCTCAGGACCCCACATGAACGGAGCACATTTTCTCCAGTGGCAAAAGCGCGACAAAGACATGCCAGAAAAGCAACAATAACACAATGAAAAAACAACAACAAAAAACGTGTAGGTCTTGGACTAGCTTAACTTTCTATCATGCAAAACCAGATAGTAGTGCATTTGCTTATTATAATCACCACATTTGAATGGTTTTAATGGGAAATGTCTTTGAGAGATTTGTCTGTGTTGTTAGAATAAAGAAAAGTTGCAAAATCATACTTTTTACGCAAATTCCCACAAGACAAAAGGCCTTTAAGCGCCGCCATTGTCTTTCACAGCACAAATGGAAAAGCTGTTGCCTCTTTATTTCCTTTTGTGTTAACTTTTCCGCAAAACTGATTTCTTTTCTGTTTAAACCTTTAAGCCTTTTTACAAAATTGCCAAACTTTCCGTTCACTGTCTTACCCAAGAACTGATCAAACAAACACTGCAATTAGGTTCATTTTGATTGTGAGCTTTACTGGCAGACTTTCTTCACCACAGCGGCTTCTTAATCTGCAACACGAGACCAGTAAATTGCTGCTCAGTGTGTGTGTGTGTATATATATGGAGTAATTGGAGGTTGCCGTAACGTAAAGCTCGCACATAAACAGTTTAAATGTTCAGCGTCTCTGGTTGTGTAACTGCAGCTGACGCATTTTCATAATCATCCTTTCCGGCCCATTTACCAAAGCCATCAGCGATAAGATGAGGCTGTATCGATGTATTTCTGGAACACTTCATTTTCCGCTAATGTGGAACCAATTTAGAGCTTGTTCAGTTTGATTTTCTCCAACAATCGCGGCGTCTTTTTCTCGAACCATTACTCCCCTGCAAATGTAAAGCCATAGATTGAATAGAAGATGAGTTAAGGATGTGTCGTTTTTGCCACAATGACAAATGCTTTGTTTTCTGTTTCCTGCAAAAGTAAGCATCTTAAGTGTTGCCGCGGTTACCTTGAAAAAACAATCTCTTAACCAAAAAGGTGGCAAAAAGTGATGAAAAAAGAGGAAAAATCGTAGCTCCGTTTTGTCTGGAACCATCGATGTGTTTGGGAGATGGACAGTGTTTAACTCACAGTGGGAGAGATAGTTTGTAGTTTGTCCTGCGAGTGCTTGTTTACGTAAAGAAGAGGAAGCGCTTGTTGTTTGTAACACACCACGCCTCAGCCGGACCCTTTTTTTTCTCGAAACGATGTCCTCAGGCGATGTAGTTGTTTGTACGCAAGATTCCAACTTCGTCGTGAGTAACGCTTATGTGTGTCTACAACAGGGATCTCCAACCAGTAGCTCGAGAGATATCAGGAGCTCTCCAGACTTTTCTAGGTCGCTCGCCAAAGACTTTCTACATTTTGTCGGCGTGTTCGTTATTATATGGAACAGAAGACGGAGGCTCGATCGATTAAAATCAATCATGGTTTTATTCCCTCATTATACAATCTTAAAGGGGGGGTATTATGTAAAATCGACTTTCTCAAGCTTTATATCATGTTATTATGCCATTCCCTCATTAAACACATGCCTGGAGTGTTGCCTTGGCTCATTCACATATTTTTGAGTAATCAGTAAAAACTTAGACGGCAGCCATTTTAGGTGTAGCTATGCCTCAGTCCTCCTAGGAACGCCCCCACCTCCTGGAGACGCCTCTGGACCTTTCGTCACCAGCCAAGCCACCAACCACTGCTCCTCAGCTCAGCAGAGCCCCCTCCCCGCACAGTAGTGTTGTTTAGATGCCACAGCAGTGTGCTGAAGGGGGCGTGTCGGAAAGCTTCTTAAAGTGACAGAGGCCTATTTCAAGACGTTCAGTACAGCCATTTTGAGAGAGCAATTTTATTCAAGGCAGTTATTTTAATTTACTGCATATACAGACCGACAGAAGGTTACGTCATCATTGTAGTATGCTATAGACTGGTGCTATGTGATTGAAAAAAGCATAATACCCCCTCTTTAAAACACAAGTTATCTGAGCGCTGTCCCTAGAAAACATGTTGGTCGGCCAGCGAGACCCGGATAACCTCCTCCCGGGCAATATATAGGAACAGGAAGTAGTAGGCGTGTCCTTGTCGAAGAACCAATCAGCGCTCTTGGAATGTTGTTGTCACTTCCTCTGCAATCTGACTCCACCTATTGTATGCATTGTCCTTCAGATGTCTTCTCAAAACCTCCCTTCTAACACACTGCCCCCTAGTGACTCCCACAGTAAAGACAATAAGAACAATGGGGCAATAAAATGGAAAATGTCCGCCCAGTTGTAAAGTCAGGCTTCAAACCCCAGTTTCAAATGAACCTTAAAGCACAGGTTACATCAACACAGTTTTATATCTAATCACTAAAACCTAGTATGATTAAAAAATATGTATATAAATACTTCCACATCGTATAACAATATTTCCACAATTTCTACACACGCTTGATGACTCACATTCCGATGCATTTTCTGCTCAACAGAATTTGCAAATATTTGAACCAATGTAGTAAAGTATAAGTACAAAACTCATTTGGTTTTCTTTGAAATATCATCTTGGCTACTAATTCTCCTGGGTGAACTCTTCCATTGTCACATTTTACTCAAGTGTCTTTGAAGCATACTGTAAGTAGCTCTCAGACATGTTGGTTGTGTTAAAGTAGCTCGCCAGGTATAATATGTTGACCCGTATGCTCCTACATGCTAACGCAGCCTTGTAATGTGGCCGTACTGATCGAGTGGAGCGTAACTCCCAAAAGGCGCGTGTTGTTCAGCTCTAATATCCGTGGTAGTTGACACAAAGTCGACCTCATTCAGCGTGGCATTCAGATTTCTCTCCGCATACTCCATCTTCAGGTAAGAAGAAAAAGACGCTCTGTGAGGCACTGATAGCATAGCGGGATCTTGTTTGTTATGGCACGAATCGAAAGCGAGTCAAACGTTTTTAAGGGCAGCATTTCCTCTACAACAGTGGGTCACGAACATTTCTCTTACTATTTATGTACAGAAAAAGTATAGCACTACTTGAGTCTGCTATTTTGGTTCTTAAACCCAGAGCTTTATGTAGATTGTACTTGACCTTTTTGGCTACAATTGTGGCCTTCCTCAGAGGTTGTCACATGATGTCACTGTGTCTGGTCAGCTGATTTAAACAGTTTTGGCAATGTTTTCCTGCTTGTAGTAGCAGGCCGACAGCGTCATCTGCAGTCCGATAAGCTCCCTCGTCCCGGTTCACAGTCTGGGGTCAGGTACAAATCTACATAAAGGTCTGGCTTTAAGAACCAAAATAGCATTACTACTAGAAGACCTAGTGAACCTAATTGGACTACTACTTGAGTCTATTAAACTGTTATTGCGTTGTTTTTAATCATAATTTCAACTTTTTTGGCTTATTTAAAGAGGGGTATTATGCTTTTTTCAATCACATAGCACCAGTCTATAGCATACTACAATGATGACGTAACCTTCTGTTGGTCTGTATATGCAGTAAATTAAAATAACTGCCTTGAATAAAATTGCTCTCTCAAAATGGCTGTACTGAACGTCTTGAAATAGGCCTCTGTCTCTTTAAGAAGCTTTCCGACACGCCCCCTTCAGCACACTGCTGTGGCATCTAAACAACACTACTGTGCGGGGAGGGGGCTCTGCTGAGCTGAGGAGCAGTGGTTGGTGGCTTGGCTGGTGACGAAAGGTCCAGAGGCGTCTCCAGGAGGTGGGGGCGTTCCTAGGAGGACTGAGGCATAGCTACACCTAAAATGGCTGCCGTCTAAGTTTTTACTGATTACTCAAAATATGTGAATGAGCCAAGGCAACACTCCAGGCATGTGTTTAATGAGGGAATGACATAATAACATGATATAAAGCTTGAAAAAGTCGATTTTACATAATACCCCCCTTTAATGCATATTCAACGACTCCGTTTGAGGAAAAGACAATATTTTACATTATATTTTACCACTGCTCTACAACATAACGCCCGACCAACTTCTTCCACAACTTCGCCCCACTCACTGGTTTTGTTACTGACACCACTGGACAACGTGTTTTCTACACCTACGCTGTAAGCCCACATCACTGTTAGTCATTACACACACACACACACACAGTCATTTACTTTTCATTTTTGTCTTATTAGTTTTGGAGGCATTTCCTTTGTCCATTGTTTTTGATAATCGCTGTAATTACCCGCAGAAACGTTGCATAAAGCATGGGCTGCGTGAAAAGGGCAGCGAGAGAATAACAGGAACTAAATCATCAGGCAGAAGGAGTCTGTGGACACTGATCAGAGCAGTTTCTTTCGCCCTCATGACCCGTTTCTGACAAATTAAGACATTCACGATCTTTGGACGAGCCACACGAATTCCACAAAGATCCAGCTGTTTTTACTAATACGATCAGTTTGAACAGGGGGCGGGATAAGAACGACCACGTCCATTCATGAAGTTACTCAAGTGCACATACTTCTGTAAATGTACCGTTTCTATGGCGACAATTGAGACTGACTGAAGGATTCGATCCCGTTAGCATTAGCCTGCTCAATGTATTTTTCCTACAGCCGTTAGCATTAGCCACCAAACATCGCACATTCTGAGCAATCCAGATGTTTTCAGCTGTTGTCAACCATCGTCCACGTTTAGGTCAAAGCCTCGTTAGAAATCAATAATGAATGTACAGACCTTTTGAGATTTTATTTTAGATTCAAAGTCCTCTGAGCTAAATGCTAACTCATGTTCAGTCAAGTTTTTGCTTTTTGTGGAGTCGGATACACATCCAGTAGCCACGAAACACCATCCTATAATATGTTAATGATAAAGAAACCGCATAAATTATGTAAATGCCGTGAAAAGGACAAAACATACCTCCCCATAGTTTAGCATTGCACCTGTTGTCCCTGTTCTTTTGTATGGGGAGAGAACGTTCAATTCAAAAGGGTCCGGGATTCGACGGTGAACAAAATGTGCGCATTTGTAGGAACAGGCTCAGATAGATAAAGGCATTTCTAGATTTAGGGGAGATTATTAGTTTTCAAATATGGTTATGTCCATTAAAAGACACCAGCCGCCAAACATCTGTGCGATATACACACACAAACAAAACTTTAGGACCCGTTTTCACTTTACTCTTGCAACAATATCTCCACTTTAGTAGCTTCTAACTTCCCACTCTTAAACCAAACAATATTTTGAAGGTTTTTTCAGAGGGATTTTTCTTTCTAATTCCTCCCTGATTTATTGAATTCCAAAAAACAACACAACATTTGAATTTTTCACTAATTACTATAGCTCAGGGGTCTCCAAGTAAATTTCCAGGGGGTCCATAAACAACAGCTCCAGTAAAATATGTTTTCATTGGTGTTTATTAAAGAGCAAATATTGACTTAACTGTGTAAAACAACATCCACCAACTCTAACAGTGCTCTCTTAAGAAACCAGTGAATCAGGCTCGATCCAAGATGAAGCATCTTCAAAATCTGCAGTTAATTGCTTCTTCAGTGAACTGAGATGTGTAGGTCACACACTAGGCCCTAGGCAAGATTTAACTTTTGCACTTTATCAGCTTCATCACTTCACCATTCCGTGTCAAAAGTTTCTGCTACATTGTAGTCATTATTTATTCACTCCACACTTTGTGGTGGTAAGCTACTATTGTAGCCACAGCCGCCCTGGGGCAGACTGTCCATTTACCAGTTGGCTATAATGTGTTGTTTATATCCTGATCTCTTTATTCTGTCAGTGCCCTCTGCTGAACACGTGTGGAATTATTTTCTTTTTTTAAATTTAAGCTGCCCCCTCGTGGCTGGAGTGAGCAAGTTGTGGGCCGGATTGCATCATCTCGCAGGTCGAAGTGCTATTGATATCTCTAAATCAGGGATGTCCAAATGCAGTGAAAATTGCAATTGGATACATTTAGCAGAGGTTTTCCTGTTCCCATGACCGTTAATTAGGTTTGGAGCAACAATGGCAACTGTTTCTCACATTTTTCCAGGTTAAAATTATGTACAGAAGAACTATGAAACTTGCTGTAAAAACTGCCCATGTCTGGCAAAGTATACGCTAATAATAAATAAATTCCATAGACCCTTTAACTGCTGAAATCATCAGTGACATCAGCTGGAGGCAGGAAGTGATCAAGAGAAATAAGATTAAACTAAAACTAGCGATTTTAAGTGTAAAACTATAACTGAAAAATGTGGTCCTGTTGTGGCTTAAGGAGCAAGAACAAGAGGAATGACGATAAAATAAGGTTTATCTGATATTTCCAAAAACAGTTAGACATTTGTTTATCGTTACTATGACAACAGCTACAGTGGAAATAGATAGGAATCTAGCTTCCCGCCTCCAGCTAAGCCCGGAATGTTTACAAACAATTAAAGGGTCTATAACAGTGGTCCCCAACCACCGGGCCGGGGACCGGTACCGGGCCGTGACGTATTTGCTACCGGGCCGCAGAGAAATGGGGAAAAAAAGAAAAGAAGAAGCATTTTCTCCTATGTCTCTTTGACCTGTCCACACGCAAATTAGCTCGTATATACGAACTCCTGATAGAAAGTCTCCCTACAAATCCTTTGGACTCGAGTTCATCTGGTTTTGTTACAGAGTCAGCGCAGCCTCGTGCAGCTGAATGTGTTACGCGCAGCTCCAACTGGCGTTTCTGTCACCAGCGCAGCTGAGCGTCTGCTCTCTCTCTTTCCCCTCAGCTCGCGCTCATTCTTCTAAAAGCTCATCGCGTTGCAGCCTCACAAATTTTCGTCACAACCTTAATGCTTTCACAGGACGGAGAGCCGTATTTATCCCACTGCTGCAGCGGGAGGCGGACACAGGAGAGAAAGGGAGAAGCCTCCGCGACACAATCTCTCCTGTGTCCGCCTCCCGCTGCAGCGCTGCGATCAAAGGGCTGCGTTGCACGCTGTAAAAACGTGACCCATAGTCTGTGCACGTGTTTCTCAGCGCGCTCCTCAACCATCTCCCCCCTCCCCCCAAATCCCCCGCCCTCCCGTGGGTGCCCACCGGGCCGCACATTTTTTTGGGTTCTGTACCGGTCCGCAGCAGGAAAAAGGTTGGGGACCCCTGGTCTATAAGCTCGGTCTGAAGGCTGCATATGGCCCCCGGGCAGCACTTTAGGCACCCCTGCTCTTTCTTTCTTTCTTCCCTATTCACCTCTAGTGTGTCGCCGTAGTTGCCCTGTCGTTTGAACTGTTCTGTTCCTTATCTCTTCAGGTCCTGAGCTCCAGCCGACCTTCGCCGAGAACCAACTCCTTCTCCTTAACCTTCAACTCGGTGGAGGAGACCAAACCGGGCTCGGTCATCGGCACGGTCCGCCTGCCCGACCGGGACGCCCCGCTGCAGGGCGAGGTCACCTACACCCTGGTGGGGGGCACGGACCAGCGCGGGACCTTCGTGTTGGACCGCCTCACGGGAGACGTCTACCTCGCTCGGCCGCTGGACTACGAGCAGGACCCTCGCTACACCCTGCAGATCGAGGTCGACGACTTCTCCCAGAGCCCCCCCTCGAGCGCCATGGTCCACCTGGACATCGAGGTTCAGGACAGCAACGACCACGCGCCCAGGTTTCCCGAAGACCCCATCACCGTCGTGGTGTCGGAGAACACCAAAGCGGGCGCGTCGGTGTATACGTTCCAGGCGGTCGACAGGGACGGAGCGGGCCGAACAGCGAGCTCAGCTACTCCATCGTTCAGCAGTGGCCGAGCACTCCCGGTTTACTCGATCTGGAGCCGGAGACGGGCGTCCTCCGCCTCGGGCAAGAGCTGGACCGAGAAGCCACTTCCACTTTGGTGTTGGTGGTCAAAGCTACGGACCAAGCCACGGACGTCACGCAAAGGAGGTGCGTAGAGCTGCATTTCGTGATATTAGTTCAAAATGTCATAGAACTTTAACTTCTTTGTGTAATTAAACCGCATTTTGTAGTAATTTTCTCATTTTTGAGCCAAACACTTTATATACAGACACTACTAAAGCTGGGTTAGGTTACTTTATTTGTCCCCGTAGGTAAATTTGTCTTGCAATTCTGAGAACTAGTCAACATTAAAACACATTATACAAAGGTAAAACACCACGTACATGTTTAAATATAAAACTTATAAGTGCTCCAGATACTAACAGGATGTGCCTAAAGATACAACAGAAGTTTAAGCCACTGGACAATAACAAAGATAAGAAGCCGTGTCAGGGGCGATTAGATCCCTACTTGTTCATCAAGGAAAGGGCAGCGGGAACAAAGCTTTTACTAAAACGATTCGTATGGCTTATAGGCATTAAAAACCTACGCCCAGAAGGAAGCAATCGAAACTCTGAATGCAAAGGATGCGCAGTGTCTTTTAGGATGCGCAGTGTCTTTTAGGATACTTCGTGCCATCCTCTCTAAGGCAAGGCAAGTTTATTTGTATGGCACATTTCATGTACATGACAACTCAATGTGCCTCACAGCAACACCAAACACGATAAAAAAATACAATAAAAAACATTAAAAACACAATAAAAAGCATTTAAAACACAATCAGAAACAAATCAATTGATAAAATTATATGGGTGTATGTATATATACATACACCCATATATACATACACCCATATACACACATAAAATACAATCAATCTCCATAGGCAACAGTAAAAAGGTGTCCTTTCAGCCTGGACTTAAAAATATTCAGGGTTGAGGCCTGCCTTACGCCTCTCTAACTGTCTATCATACAGAAAGCCCAAACTGGTCTGAAGCTGGCCGATGACTTTACTTGACCACCCCAGTGGTCAAGTAAAGTCATCGGTCATCTTGGGTGATTTGTTTTCAATTTTCTGATTTAAAAAAAAAACTCTATTTATGATTCGATTACATTTTTTTCCATCTGTGCTCTTCTTAAAGCATTAAAATAGCCAAGTATTTTGCCTAAAATGCTAACGAATTATTAGCAACTGCAATTTGCCTACAGGTCTAAGTCTGACCGAAATACGTGGTGTAAAAGTTTGAAACTTTTGTGTAGGAAGTGCTGGTGGACAAAAGGCAATTTGGTTCAATTATGTAATATCACACTTTTATAGTTAGATATTACTTGGATTCTGCCGACTTTAAGTCCAAGTTTGTTTCCTTTTTTTTAAGTGAAGAAAAATGATAGAGTGAAAACTTTTTGTGACACACAGGCAAGGCTTTCACATTTGAGTTTTTAACAGGCTATAGGCACATCTTAAGGATCTGAAGTAATCTACAAAATAATTCATAAAAACAGAAATGGAAAGCTCTCTGTTATGGTGCTGACTGTCCTGCGTTACCATGGAGATCAGCTATGATACATCACTTTTACTATTTCTTACTGTTTAATGGAGTGTAGTTACCAAATGTATTACAAAAGAAAGTTGAAAGTTGAACATAGCACGGTGTTAATACAACATGTGTCTTGACAAGGTGGGGCTCAGCGACCGTGAGGATCTACGTTACGGACGAGAACGACAACGTGCCGAAGTTTAGCTCTCCGAACGCGGTCAGCGTGATGGAGGACCAGCCCGTGGGCTTCGTGGCGCTCTACGTGATGGCGAGGGACCCGGACCAGGGGGAGAACGGCCGGGTGAGCTACAGCATCCAGGACGGGAACGCGGGAGGAACGTTCAGCCTCAACCCCAGCACCGGTGAGTCCATCCACAGAGAGACATTAACCCACTGGAGCAAAGACCATGGAGAGAATATTCGCCCAGTAGGCTGCAGGATGGTTGGTGGATCTCCAGTAATCCACATTGTTAGGGTGTCATAGGGCACGACACTTAAGGGGAGACACTACAGGCAAATCGGTCTCTAATCCTCACAATAACATGTTTGATTATTGAGTCAATGTTTCCATAGATTTATCAAATATTGTGATCTCAAAATGCATTTTTCCTCACATTGGTGCGACAATATCTCCACATGAGTAGCACCTGCAGACTTCAACATTTCCAGCCTTGAATTGAACATTATATTGAACGTTTTTCCAGAGGAATTTTTTAATATCTAATTCCTAACCTGATTTATTGAGTTTGAAATGTTTTCTAAATGTTTTCCTCTTCCTAGAGAAAATAATTGAAGCGCTGCTTTAGTTAGAAAGTTTGCCAAAATGACTGGGTAAAGTAATATTGTGATTTGTGTTGTTTGTGTTTTTTTGTTTTTTTTTTTACTTGGCTGCTTCCAACACAGGCCTTTTGCTTTCGACTGTTATGGTGCTTGTAAGAACAGTTAAACAGCAAATGAACACCAAATCCACTTTTTTTTTGCTGATAAACGGTGTAAATGGGTGTTGAATAGAATTAACTACATTTCCCAGTTAACATTTTGACATTTTTTGCAAACTTGTCCCAAATCCCACTTTTGTGTCGAAAACCGCATGATTAACGCCTCCTCTGGTTTCACGTATCTACAACATTTGAATTTTTGGCCGTTGATGGCACCACGAAATATCACGGATCCAGAGAACGTCATCAGTTCTGCCCAGGGTTCTGCCTAGGGATGCACCGATCCGATTCTGGTATCAGATTTCGGAGCCGATACTGGGAAAATTGCGATATCGGGTATCGGCTACAAATATCCGATACTGTCTGAACCGATACCAGTTTTGGCTTAAAAACACAACTTTAACCACCTAAATCTACGTGAATATGGGCATGCTGCATATCATTGGAAAGGGGGGAACCAGGGGAATCCAACCGCTGAGTTCGTTTTAACTTCCGCAAACGTATTTTTGATCGCCGCGCAAAATCCAGCGCTAGCAATAGCATGCTATAGCTAGCGGGTGCATACTAATGCTAACGAAAACTAATCAAAGCTGGGTCAGAGACTATGATAGAAATACCTAAAGAAGCCTAATACAAATAACCACTGCTGAAGCCAAGTGTTTTTAGTTTAGTTTAAGAAATAACTGATTTAACATATTTGTAATGATCAGATCACTTTGTGTGTTGTTTATATGAATGTAATCTAAAGCCTGTCATTTACCCAAGAATAATTAGTGTAGAAAAGTCCAGTGATCCTTGTTTAATGTTTATCCATTAGTTTATCAATAGATATAATTGATAATTGATCTGTAACATCATGACAATAAAGTATGTCTTTATTGGTCTTACAATGGAGAAAAAGAGAAACCCACTTTTAGGAAAATCTCTTGGTATCGGTAAATATCGGATATCGGCAGATACTCCAACCCCAGTATCGGTAGCAAAAAGCTGGATCGGTGCATCATTATTTCTGCCTCTGTGCTCCCACCTGCCGCACACACATGCCACACACGCCACACACGCCTCGGCCTCTGTCACGTAGCAAACAGGAAATGCACAGCGCACCCGAGCGCCTCATGGCGGAATTTTTTCCGTAGGTGTGTTGGTACATCAACCAATCACAAGTCATGAGAGTGTACCAACTATCCTACGGGGAAAAAACACTGGTGACGACAGTCTGTCAGATCTGGGGGGCTTGGTCTGAGACTGTCAACACACTCACCCCCCACGTCTCCCCCAAAGTCTCTGAGACCACCCCTTTCGCTGCAATTTTTGACTTTTGTTTGTGGGTGGGGAAAGGCTCTGGCTCGCCCGTTTAGACGCTCTTTAAAGTCCCAATACCTGACTTCTTACCTACCTTTCTTTTTGTTGGGTAACATCGTTTTTCAAAAAAATCTTAATTAACATCTAGCCTTTGAGTTTCTTTGTTGATTGTGTTCAAACTCTTATATGAATGAATGAATGAATGAATAGTTTTTATTATTATGTCTTGCATACACATTGTATGCCCAGCCCTAATGGGCTTATAAGACACCAATAACACCAACAAAAAACAAAAGAACCTGATGCCAGATATATATACGATACATAAACTTATTTGAACAAACAAGTCTGCCGCCTCATCCAGGCTTTACAAACAAAAGAAGCCAATTTAAACACATTAGAATTAAACAACCATTTCATCTTGTCGTCATCACTGATCCAACTGATCTAACGCCGCTCTTGGTGGAATATTGTCCAAGCCTTCAATACAGTCCGCTTTATCAGCAATACGCCAATTAAAGTCGCCACAGATGTAAATCGCATCCACATCTAAGCTGTAAATTTGAGTCAATAAACGAGCAAAGAACTCTTCACAGTCTCTCCCTCTGACAGATCCCTCCGGGGACAGATAACAAGAAAACACCACAAAATTATAGCTCGTACTCCGGTGTTCAAAGTGAACTCCTATAATGTCATCTGCGGACTTATCCACCCCCTTGATTTTAAAGTGTTCAAAAAGTTTGCTTCTAAACAAAAATCCAACTCCACCGGAGTCTTTGGTGCTTTTATGTGCCTTTTTCTGTTGTTTCCGTGTAAGCTGGCACAAGTCTAAAACCGACAACGCCACCTATAGGAACCCTCTAAAAACACTTAAAACAAGGCAAACAGTGTAACCAACCAAAGAACCCTAAGGATGATCTTAAGAAATAATTTATTACAAAACTAAAACAGTGGATAATGATGCCAATAAAATAAAATAATAGAAGTTCGTTAAAACTGATGGGGTGTGGACGGCCGGCTTGCACGTGGGCTGGTTCCAACTGCGTTGTGGCGGAGTCTCTGTGGGGCAAACAAAGCCGGAGGCAGTAACGTGTTCCTTTGATCAAACAGGGCTCAGATTCATACAAAGTAAATCCCGCCAGAGTACTAGAGCGTTACTTACGCGCAGGAGTTACTCTGCCCGCCTGCTGTGATCAGCGTCGTACTCTGGCTTCACTGGATGGTGGCGGTGCCGGGACTGGTCCTCCGGCTGGCGAAGCCGCTGGGGAAGACAAAAACTCAGGGCAGTCACTCGCCCAAGACACCAAACACGGCGGCAGCAGCTCGTCCAAATTACGCCAGAGCACTAATGCAGCGTTACTTACGCGCAGGGGCAGAGTTACTCTGCCCGCCTGCCGTGTTGTACGTCGTGCCCTGGCTTCACAGCTACTGCCGTCTTCGATATGTCGCTCCTCCTGCTCTCCGTAGTCCCGCCCGTGCCCTCGTCAGCCACACCGTTCTTCTGCCTCATGCCCCGCTCCTACTCCTCTAAATGTCCCACTGTCCAATAAAATCAACCCCCCACGCCACCAGCACCCAAGCTCATTGGGTAAAAACTAGGTTAACAAGGTCTGCCCCAGGTGCGAGGGTCCAGGTAATTAAAACAGGAAGTAAAAAGCACAACAATGTACAAATAGTAAAAACACTTCAAAATAAAAGCACAAACACACAGCAACGTCAAATGTGCAAATTTACCATCCTGTGACATCCGAACCAGCTGTAGCCGCTTAGCTCAACAACATCTTCAGCCACCAAATGCGTTTCGTGAAGGGAAATAATATCGGGGTTTAGGGACTGTAGCATTAAAGCCCTAAGAGGACAGTTTGCTTTTGTCCAGCCATTTACATTCCAGTGCACTAAAGACAAACAAGATAAATCATTTCTTACTGAGTTGGCTACGTTTCCTCAGCGTCTCCATGCCTGGCCTCCTCCTCTGCTACCTGCAGGAGCGGACGCTAGCGGCGGGGGCGCACGCTCCGCTCCTTGGTCACCGCGCCGGAGAATCCTTCCATTCCCCGACACGAAATAGTTGGATCCATTTGGTAGATCATGCAGAAGCACTTTGAAGTTTTCTTCCATTACGCGCTCCGTATGCGATTTTGCGGTTCTAATAAAGACTTTCTTAAACTTGTCCTGAGATTTCAGGTTCGATTTGCCCCGGAGCACAGCCACTTTCTCTCCGGGGCCTGGTCCTCGTGTGCGCAGCCTCTCCAGAGCAACCAGCGTCACCCCGTCATCACAAGCACAGCCATCCTCAATCACTTCCTTAACCTTATCAGCCAGGTTTTCATCTTCATCATAAGACAAACCCATAACCACAATAGAAACATCTGGGTCAAATGTATTTGAGGGGCGGCTGTAATGCGTCTTTATCTTCTCCTCCAACTGTAACATTCTGGATTTGAGTCCACCGATTTCCGAGTCAAAGTCGTCTTTCGTTTTCTTCAGTTCTTTTTTCAATGTCCTAAATTCCAAGCGCATCTACATTGGGAGTCAGCTTTTCTTCAATATTCTTTTGTTATTATTGAATATTTCTATGTTTTTGTCATAATAGGCTATACGGTAGTACAGCAATTAGAGCTCGTGCTTCACAGCTAGAAGGTCCAGGTTCGATTCCCACCAGGGACTAGGCCTTTCTGTGTGGAGTTTGCATGTTCTCCCCGTGTCTGCGTAGGTTTCCTCCGGGTACTCCGGTTTCCCCTACCACTAAAAACATGTACAATAGGCCAGGATGAATGAGAGTGTGTTTGAGAGTGCGCATGGGGGACGACGGATGGAAATTAGCCCGAGGCTACAATCCGGTGTGGCTTGTTCATTAACTTGCACTGTCCCTACCAAATAAACCAATAAATAAATAAATAAATAATGATTATATGAAACTGTGATGCAATCTCTGCTCTAAGGCTTCCCCATTTTATAATTGTTTTTACTCTGAGGGGGGCAGTGTGTTAGGATGTGGAGTCAGATCGCGCAGAAGAAGAGTATTCTAAAGGCACTGATTGGTTCTTCAACAAAGAGACGCCTACTTCCTGTGTTTATAAAAGGCCAGGCACGGGGGGCCTCCTCCCTCTCTCTTGCTCCCTCCTGGCTGGTCAACATGGGTCCCTGGGGACAGCTGCAGAACGTTTGTTTAGTCTGTAAATTCAGGGAATAAAATAATGATAGAACGAGTCTCCATCTTGTCTCCATATTAAAGAACACAACTGTATTCACCAATCTGACCTCCTTCAGTAGCGCGCTGGTCTCATCTTCTTTGTCTGCAACTTGACTGCGGGTAACTTTTTTCTCAGCCATTTCAGACGGTTTGTGGATCAAAACTAGTGCAGATAAACATTCAAGGTTAAAACCCACCAAGCTTGAGGTATATATTTCACATTTAGGCCACAAATTTGATTAAAAAAACAGAAATGTTTGGCGGAGACACATGCACCCACGTCTGGCCTGGTGGGTGCATTATATAACGGAAACATAAGAACACAATATACACGTTTGTTTACTTAATGTCACACTAAAAACACTAAAAACATGTACAATAGGTTCCCCTCTGGGGCCAGGACTCCCCTGAAAAAGAGATTCTTAATCTCAGTGGGACTTTCCTGGTTAAATAAAGGTCAAATAAACAAATGATTGTATGTCAAAATCTCGCCACGTCTTGTGGTATTTGTGTCTCAGCCCCACCCCTGACTCCAATCTGTCAAAAAGAGATAACTTACTGTTCCCATTGCCAAGCCTTTTTGTTTTCCACCCCAGTCAAATCTGTTTTCACACTGCGAGCTCAATCTTCTGGCCGTCAACATAAACTGCTAAACTCCCTCCGGCCCAGATCAGCATCATTTGGTAAAAAGTTGCACCATGGAGTTATTTTCAGACTCCCAATCATGCAGACAACAACCCGCTCTCTGTGAAAACATGCCCCCATATGAGCAGCCAATATGTTCCTGGCTCCACCTCGCAATCTGGCAACGCAAGAGCAGTGGCAACATAATAAGAAGTGAAGGGCACCTAATCTCTTCATGTAAATCAGGAGGGCAGGTGCCGGGATTTTAAATTCAGATGAAACCGGCTGGGACCGCGCGAGGCCTTTGTGATGTGGAGATGATTTAGGTGAAGAATAAAGATGGCAGTGACTGGGGGGCGCAAGATATGGGAAAAAACGTGCGACATGCATGTGTGCACTAACAACTAGGCGTGCACCGATCCGATACTGGTGTCGGATATCGGAACAGATACCGGAAAAAATAAGATATCGGTAATATATAATAGAGTTCTGGATCGTGATTGTTTACCGTATTCTCCGGACTATAAGTCGCTCCGGAGTATAGGACGCACCAGCCAAAAATTGCCTAATGAAGAAAAAACAACAGGCTGAACAGGCGTACGGTATGCTAACGTAACACATTGATGGTTAGCTACAGGAAGCATAAACAAAATAGGTGTCTGGTCTGTTAATGTCACATAACCAGTTCAGATAACTATAAAGAACATACCAAACTCTCCATCTCGCTCCAAATCACTAAATCCATTGAAATCTTCATCCTCGGTGTCTCTTCTGAACAATCGCCTTGGCAACGACCTGGGCACAGACGCGTGACTCCACCGTTGACAAGCCTCTCCCGGCAACACGATTTTCAAGCTCTCATTTGCAAACTCGTTCCTCTCGTTGTGGCCATCGAGCTTTTAGCCCGTGATTAGCTTTGTTTGTTTTCTTCTTTGTGGTAAAAGTAACCTCCACTTTCTCGCTCACTCCAAACTTTCTTCCTCGATTAGCCTGCAGTGCCCTCTAGTGGCATGTGAAATTGTATATTCACATAGTAGTCGCTCCGGAGTATAAGATGCACCCCCAGCCAAACTATGTAAAAAAGAGTCCGGAAAATACGGTACATTAAAGGAACAGGCCACCGTTTTTACATACTGAGATATGTTCTTACCTTAGCTTTGACGAGTTCACGTGTGCCTTCCATAACGTAAACACAGCACAGACGGCGTTAGCATTTAGCCTCTCTTCTCCTCTATAGCTCCAAATGAGGTGATGATAGAAGCTACCAAACTCTCCCACGTTTTCCCTATTTAAATATGGTTAAGTGTTATACTATAAAGTATAATTACACAAAATTAAACAATGTGGATTTTCTAAGCGGATAAAAGGGGAACTATATTGTAAGGCGTAATAATACCAGGAGTAATTCGGCATCCGCACAGTAAAGTGAAGATATCACTGCGCGGATGCCGAATTACTCCTGGTATTGTTACGCCTTACAATATAGTTCCCCTTTTTATCCACTTAGAAAATCCACATTGTTTAATTTTGTGTAATTATACTTTATGGTGTAACACTTCACGTAACCATATTTAAATAGGGAAAACGTGGAAGAGTTTGGTAGCTTCTATCTTCACCTCGTTTGGAGCTATAGAGGAGAAGAGAGAGGCTAAATGCTAACGCCGTCTGTGCTGTGTTTACGTTACAGAAGGCACACGTGAAGACCAGACAGGTACAAATGAACTCGTCTAAGCTCAGGTAAGAACATATCTCAGTATGTAAAAACGGTGGCCTATTCCTTTAAAACACTTGGACACTACTGTGTGTTAGATGTTTTTACCAGTTGTGACTCAACGGCTAACAGAGTTGTTCCACGGCTTTTTTTCTACACTTTTTAGACAGTTTTTAGCTAATGTTATGCTGCGATCATCAAAAATCAAAACAAGACTTAAAAAAAGAAAACACAAAATCGGTGCCAAAACGAGGCTAAAGTGGAACTAGATTATTACTTGAAGTTAACTTTTTGCAAATGTATGAGTTCCATGCATTTTTGGCCTTAGGTTGAACGTGCTTTTGCGATACACATATTGCATATCACCTAATATTGCTGATATAAATAAATATATACATTCAAACCCTTTCCCCCTGTACTTACGTTTTCAGGGCCCCCTTGTATATTTTCTTATTTTCCTCCCACACTAAATTAAATCCGAAATGTCTCATATGCCACCGACTTAAGCCTCTGCAGTTCGTAAACCTCGTCATGTATCGACATTCAGATCCTCCAATCGATGCTCAGTTTTCTCCGAGACCAATTACGCTCCCACTTATGAGCCTTTTTATGGATCTGGACCGAAAGCGACCCACTTCAGTTTTTAATCTGAGCGGGTCATACACTAACGTCGATGTATCTGACGCTTCCAGCTGACGGCTCGTGAAACAGTTATTCACCGTGATGTTGTTCTGCGCCAGCTTCAGTTTTCTGTTCCTCGGGGGGTCCTCCTACATTACGCCTTATTAAGAGCCTGGATTAAGTTAAGGTTTGCCCAAAGATATCTGAAAATAACGCTCAACACTCGCAGAGAAACAGCGCAGATGTCATTTCTGATGTATTTTTACACTGTGCTCCTCTGAAGATGCAAAATGACCCCTTCTGTCTTTCTAGAGGGAATAATAGCTTTGATTGCATTGGATTTGAGGTTTCATCACATACAATATGACCAAGACACAGTGACAGGCTGAGGACTAGCCTTTCATCTGATCAACAAACAACAACAAATGAATTTAGATTGATAAGTGTTGAAGTGGGATGAAGCTTGACAGGTTGTATCGAGCTTTTGACAGAGAGATTACATAATAGGCAGAAGTGTCATTGTGAGCAGGGTTTTTCCTCGTCCTCTGGTCATCGCTTCGGGGTCATTCACTAACGGCGCCGTCTGCACATTCGTTCATCAACATGCTTTCTGCGTTCATACAGCTACGGTGTTTAATTGGGGGAAAATAAACATGGTGCCAAGAAAGGAAAAGTCCTGTGACATCGCTCAGAATCCAGGAAGATACTTTTTTGTCTTGTCTCATCAGCGAAAACTTGCAAACATCTCGTCTGGTTTAAGTCACCAAAAAGCCCTTTTCAGCTTGTCACCGTCAAGTTATCATCCCGAAAAAGAGGCGTCAAAGAAATCATTTTGTCATCTGTGTTTTGTTTCATTTGTCTCAGTAAAGCTATGTTCAGTCCATCTTCCTCTTAAAGAATCAACATGTCTTCCCTAGAGCTGTCAATAAAGTCCTGACACTTTCACCTTACTTGCATGTTTGCTAGGGCTGGGACGATACACTTTTGTCACGATCTGATACCTCTCACGATACTTAGGGGCCGATCCGATACGTATTGCGATACAGTAATAATGATAAGTAATGCGATTACCTTAAACAAAAAAAGGCATGTGTCCACAGTTTATAAACCAAATGCCATTTATTGAAGTACAATGTAGTTTCTCAGTCATCCAGGTAGTTAATTCAACAAAAAAAGGTTAATCAAAACAACTGGACTTACTTTTAAAAAAGAGCTGACAGTTTCGCTGTCCATCCAGACAGCTTCCTCTGAGCTGTTGTCCATGGTGACCACACGCACCAGATATAGACATGGTGGGCATGGCTGGTGAATACCCAGTGACGGCAGGGTATTCACCATCACCACCCTGTCACTGGTGGGGGCCCCAGGGGGCTGTCCAACACATGAGACAGAGCCATCCGGAGGATACCTCATACACGGCCTGGACCTAGGCCATGTCTGGGGCCCCCGTCAGTGATGTCATCTGCCATCACTGGCTATTCACCATCCACACCCACCACATCTATATCTGGTGGGTGTGGTCACCACGGACCAGCTCTGAGGAAGCTGTCTGGATCGACAGCGAAACTGTCAGCTCTTTTTTTTAAAGTAAGTCCAGCTGTGTTGATTCGGCCTTTTTTGGGTTCATTTATTGAAGTGTTAAGATTGAAAAGTGCATAAACATAGAATGTAACAAAGTTCTGTGTCACTGGAAAACAAAGGAGTGCATGATAAAAATGCCTCCGAACCAAGTATTGAAAGTATTGTGATACTTCATAAAGTATCACAAAAAGTATTGTGATCCGATCCGATATTTAGTCCCAGCCTTAATGTTTGCCAGTAATTACATTTCAATGTTAAACTGATCCGTATTCAGTAGCAGGGGCAGGTTTGCGCCCTCTGCTGGCGGTTTGCATAGTTACAATTAGTCATATCTTAAATCCTAGGGGTATTTGAAGTTATTCTAGTAAAAATGACAAGGCAAAGGCTTACTTTAGTACAGTAGATCAACGCGCACACCCCTAACTCCAAAACAACAACAGTTTCCCATAAATAAACCACACACTCAAGTGCCACAACAACACGTCTGATCTGCGTTTTAAGCTGACAGTGTTTACCTCCGGATGAATGAAGAGCATCAGCGGTGGTCGTTGTAATAAGCCTCAGGTTTCCTTTTTACATTGTTGCTCCTTGTGTCGGCTACAGCTCAGTCCAAAACAAAGCTTAGCAAACTTTTTTCTTTTTTTTTTTCCAATTCAGCCGCTCCAAGAATCCTGCAGCTGTAGCGCAAATGTGCCAATAAGCTACAATTGTCCACCTGTCCCTGTCCACCTGTCCCTGTCCCTGCCCACTTTTTGCGCCAGGTATGACACTGAAGATTGCAAGGAGCGCCACCCGTCTGCTCTGCAGCCTGCGCTATGAACCACAAGATCTGGCCCCTATTGTGCAGGTTTTAACCAATGTTCTGACGTTCCCTCATCAAAAACATGCCAGGAGAACTCTTTCCTGTCTGCTTTGGTTGTTACTTCTTCTACTGAAGTTTTTATTTCCCTATTTAAGCCCATAAACCAACACTGGACCCATTCTGAGCCTTTAAATGGTCTTTAAATGTGTTCATCACTGCCCCCATTAATTAATCAGCATGCTCTTGGCTGTTAATGCGGGCTAAGAAGAACATTTGCCACTGAAAAAGAAAGTGAAGGCATGTTTAGTGGAGGAAGCTAGTCAAACATGAAAGTAAAACTCATATTTTTGTTCATAATCCATTTGAAAGTTAGGCATTTCAACTTTGCTCCTCTTCACCTGTCGTGTCTCGCCTCGAACCGAAAAATCCTCAAGACAGACAGAATAAACAAACTTCAGGCTTCACCTTTCCCGACTTTTCTCCTCCTCCCTGGCCGGGCAGACAGACGGAGCGGCCTGCCAAATCTCCGACACGCACACGCCGTGGGTCGCATCTGTTATTGTGGACCGTACTCCCCGTGAAAGAACCTCCCGCTCGCTCGGCCTTCTGGGAACCATTAGCAGGGGATCGGTTACGCCTCCCCGCCCGGTGTGTGTGTGTGTGTGTGTGTGTGTGTGTGTGTGTGTGTGTGTGTGTGTGTGTGTGTGTGTGTGTGTGTGTGTGTGTGTGTGTGTGCAGTAGCGGTTGTATAGAGCGATGGCATGAGTCCGTGCTGACCTGCGGCTGTTGGGTCCACTGGGCTTTGTTGTGGTGTGGGAGACACGTGTCGGGCTCCTGAGTATTAAAGGAGGGGCAGATATCGACCAAAATGAACTGAAATCTCTGTAATATTATAAACTAGGCTTGGACGATATGGAAAAAACAATAATCACGATCTCGATTTTTGATTATTCATGAACTTAGACATGATCTTTTCTCAGCTCAAACGAAAACGAATGCTTTCCTCCAGTGTCATTTAACACAGTGTTTCCCAACAAGCACTTAGCGGGGGGTACTTGGAATTATTTAAAGAGGTGGTATTATGCTTTTTTCAATCACATAGCACCAGTCTATAGCATACTACAATGATGACGTAACCTTCTGTTGGTCTGTATATGCAGTAAATTAAAATAACTGCCTTGAATAAAATTGCTCTCTCAAAATGGCTGTACTGAACGTCTTGAAATAGGCCTCTGTCTCTTTAAGAAGCTTTCCGACACGCCCCCTTCAGCACACTGCTGTGGCATCTAAACAACACTACTGTGCGGGGAGGGGGCTCTGCTGAGCTGAGGAGCAGTGGTTGGTGGCTTGGCTGGTGACGAAAGGTCCAGAGGCGTCTCCAGGAGGTGGGGGCGTTCCTAGGAGGACTGAGGCATAGCTACACCTAAAATGGCTGCCGTCTAAGTTTTTACTGATTACTCAAAAATATGTGAATGAGCCAAGGCAACACTCCAGGCATGTGTTTAATGAGGGAATGACATAATAACATGATATAATCAAATCAAATCAAATCAAATTTATTTATATAGCACATTTAAAACAACTGTTGTTGACCAAAGTGCTTCACAAAAAGGTCTACAGTACAAAAAGTTATAGTAAACTAATAATAAACAAAACACAATATACAAGCAGCAAAGCACTAACAGCTCCAATTTTGGCCATGATGTGCTAGACAGTGTTAAAAGCTTTTGCATAGAAATGTGTCTTATGCAATGATTAAAATGGTCAAGTGTCTGTGCAGCTCTTATGTGGAGAGGCAGGTCATTCCACAGTTTAGGAGCTGCAACAGAGAAAGCCCTGTCCCCTTTGGTCACACGCTTGGAGCGAGGAACCTCCAAGAGCAGCTGATCAGCAGATCTCAGAGCCCTAGCGGGGGCGTACAAGAAGCTCAGACAAATACAGAGGAGCAGTGCCATGGAGACATTTGAAAACAACAAGTAGAAGCTTAAACCTTATCCTGTAATACACAGGAAGCCAATGCAGAGCAGCTAACACAGGGGTGATATGCTGTCGCTTTTTGGTCCCTGTAAGGAGACGAGCAGCTGCGTTTTGTACCCCCTGGAGGCGACGAATTGAACGCTGACCAAGACCAATGTACACAGAATTACAATAATCAAGTCGCGAAGTTATAAAAGCATGAATGGCTTTCTCAAAGTCACAGGCAGGTAGATAATTTTTTACCTTGCTTAGAGTTTTAAGGTGGAAAAAGCTTGATTTGACAACATGATTTATATGTTTCTCAAATTTAAATTAATTGTCTACAAACACACGAGATTCCTTGCAAAAGGGTGACAGAAAGAGGCTAGAGGGCCGATGGCGCTGTCACAATTGTTGAGAACATTTGAATCAGAATTTCCAAATATTAAAAATTTCTGTCTTATCTTTGTTTAGACTTAAAAAGTTGGCCTCCATCCATAACTTAACTTCTTGTATACAATCCAACAAAGGATTCAGTGATCCTTAGAGCTAGACTTTAGTGGCATATAGATCTGCAAATCGTCAGCATAAAAATGATAACCGACTTTGTGTTTCTCTAGAATCAGTCCAAGGGGTAGAAGATACAGAGAAAATAACAAAGGGCCTAAAATGGACCCTTGAGGCACTCCACAATGAATAGGTGACACAGATGAGAAGCAAGAGCCAACATTAACTGAAAAACTTCTATCTTTTAAATATGAATCAAACCATATAAAGCTTGAAAAAGTCGATTTTACATAATACCCCCCTTTTAATGGTTTGTGTCCTGTTTATGAGGAGACGACGGCTGTTTCGGCAATTCTTCCGTGTTTACGTTCATTCACCTACATCACCTACATGATTGCATTTTATTCATTTTTTCAGAATTTGCCACTGATCTATTAATAAAGTTTCACATAAATAATCTAATTCAAATTGCGTGTCTGTATAGTCCTTCATTACCGCCCAGCTGATTTGCTTCCATCACTCTTATAACAAGTTTCTTCTCCACAAAGTCTATGAGAAATAAAATGCCCTCTTACACAGAAACAGGACGGTTTTCAAAGTCAGACTGTTGGGCCTCACTGTGCACCTCTAACCTTCTCACGAAATACAGACTATTCTACAAATGACGCCCACCTTCACCAGTGTGCAGCTCAAGTTTTTCCACAGTATAAAGTTTAACCGCCGAGCCAAAGTTCAGGGGTTATTCCTGACCTGGAAGTTGTCCAAGGGTCAAAATGATGCACCATATTGTGGGTGGGCGAGTGCTTAACCCCCAGCACCACCTTCTGCCTCCGAACTGGAAGGTCATGTTAAAATCAATGTTCTGGCAGCAAGAATCAGAGTCAGAATAGGTTTTATTGCCGTGGTTTGAGAACAGGTTCACAAGCTAGGAATTTTTCTCGGTGCAAACGTGCGACATAAAACATATAACGCAGAGTTAAGATAAAAATAAGCTAAAACACTTAAAACAATAAGGCTATAGGGGCATGCGCAATAAAGAAGAAATGTTTAGCTTTGGTTTTATGGCTCAAAGTCAACTCAAATGTCAACGCTCAGGTAAAGCTGAGACTCTGATAAGGCGAGTAAGAGGTTAAGAAGCATTAAACTGGATTCATACTGGCTAATGACATTGCTCGACTATTTTTGCTGCATAAGTTTATCAACATTACAGACTAAAACACACAGAGGTGCAGTTTTGGCTAAAATTGTACACAGTGTTTTGCTCACTTTGCTTTTAGATTTGGAAATGGAGTAAGACTTAACTTTTAACTTTTTTTGTAAACATCTTCATCACTGCGCTGCTCACACTGCCTTTGCCTTACATAGACACTATTTCTAACTATAAAACGTCAAATATCAATGCTGATAATAGGGGTGGGTAATGTTAAACAATACCATTGACAAAATACAAGTATCGAAAGCAGGTACAGAAAAAAAATATAGCTCTATAGGTTTAAGTTTTGATGCTGTTGGTCATCAAACATTGAGGAAAAAATGGGGGGAAATAGGGAAAAAAGGGGAAAACCTTTGGGGGGAAAAGGGGGAAAAACTATAGGTAGTATAGGTATCGAAAAAGTATCGAAAAAGTATCGTTCAGGTATCGGTATTGAAAACCAAGTATGGTTAAAGTAAATAACGGTACCCAGTAGGAGTGTGGCAATATATCGATTTTCCGATATATCGCGATATTTTGCGGGACGATACGATATCGATACTTTTGATGACATCATACATATTAATGAGGCAGCAGTGCTCCACTGTTTTCTGACATCATCAGTGACATCATCTGGAGGCAGGAAGTGATCAAGAGAAATAAGATTAAACTAAAACTAGCGATTTTAAGTGTAAAACTACAACTGAAACATGTGGTCCTGTTGTGGCTTAAGGTGCCAGAACAAGAGGAATGACATTTGAGACGATAAAATAAGGTTTATCTGATATTTCCAAAAACAGTTAGACATTTGTTTATCGTTACTATGACAACAGCTACAATGGAAATAGATAGGAATCGAGCTTCCCGCCTCAAGCTAAGCCCGGAATGTTTACAAACAATTAAAGGGTCTATAGAGGCCAACAGTGATCAAGAATTCAGTCAGACCAGCAGGGGCAGCACTACAGTTTTAAGCACTTGGACCAAACACTGTCACACAAATAAATTACTTTTGAAGATCGTTTTTTATAGATTAATTTGGGGTTGATTTATTCCTTTTTAAATAGGACTGTGGGGTACAAAGCACATGAAAATAAATGTAAATTATAAATAATATGTAGTATGTTAAAATAAAGGTTTAAAGTAGCATGTTTTTTTTATCGTGATGTATCGTATGTTATTTTTGTGCAGTATATCGATTATCGCGGTATCGGTGTATCGTGAGATAATCGTTATCGTAAGCCATGTATCGCAAATTGAATCGTGAGGTCCCACCCCTAGTACCCAGCCCTACTGCCGATGCACTTAAAAGAATGCTCACAGGCCACAGTTATGCGTGATGAATCCACTCTTTGCCCGTGGCTGGATGTGGCGCTGCCTTACGTGACCGTGGCCCACTCGCATGTTGTGAAATCTGTTTTGTTTTGATTCACATCTGGACTGTCGTTTGAGCTCAGCGGCTAAACGGGATCTGTTGATGAAAAGCAAAGCGTTGGAAGTTGAAAACAAATGTTGACGGACGATCGTGTTGTCCCTCGGCTTCACCTCCTGTTTGTCCCTCTCAGCGCACCGTACCGAGAAACACGTGAATATAAAACGATTGCATCATAATGGTGAGGATTTGCTTTTGAAGATCGGTGGCCTTTGATATGGCTGTGCTGGCACTGCTAGAAACGTATCGACAACTACTTCTCAAAGCTGCAAAGCCGTTCTGATCGGAAACACCAGAATAATAACTGGAAAACACGAGCACCTAAGAGCCTGATTAGAGAGAATAGAGAGTGTGTGTTTAAGTGGTGCAAAAGGCAGCTGCAGTAAAGATGCTTGTTTTTCATAAATGCTAAAAGGTCACAGCGCAAACCCATTTACTATATCCGTTTTGTGCCATTAGAAATTTGTATAGCTGTAGTATCTTCAGAGATGCTGTGTCGGAGCTGAGTCTGGGGACAAAACTCTCGATCGATTTACATTCCTACTCTCACCTTTGGTCATGAGATCTGGAAAGGAGGAAACTACTTCCTCCTTTCTTTTCCTACACACCTCCACTAATTCCTCAGTGAAGGCTGCTACAGAAGGTCCTTCAGTAAAGACTTGTGCTCCATCCGAAACCAGTAAATTGGTAAGAGGTCTAACGCCAAACCGGATGTGCGTCAGCGTCCGCCATGATAAGTAGCCTCCGAATTGGGTTGTCGGTTAGGAATGACTTAGGGAAAGTGGCCTGTATGCTAACTATCATAGCCACTTTAGCGCTAACTATCATAGCCACTTTAGCATAGGGATCTCTGATGCTAACTCACTGGCGATTAGGAGCTATGTGCCATCCCATAAGCCACTGCGCCAATCTCCCCACCCCTCGCCCCCACCCTCGAGTGATTCATGTGCAGCCACTGTTGATTGACAGGTGCACATTTAATAAAATAAGATTCTGCACAAGCCAAACTTTATAAAAGTGACAAAATACATGTTGTCGTCACCACAGCAGTCACATGGTTTTAAAGAGTAAATGGCTTAAATGAAGGCAGTTTGTGCTTTTGTTTTCATTTAGTAGAAACTTAAGCCACATGGCTAATTTGCATACTGTAGCTTTATGAAACCTCTGTTGAGATAAAATAAAGGGAAATGTGAAGGATCATTTGGATGTTTCTCTTTTTTTCCCCTTAAATGTCTTTATTTGGACACTATGTTGTTGTTGGACAATATACAGTAGGTGGCGGTATGTGCTTTTGTTTACCTGCAATAACCGTAAAGAAGAAGAACAGCTGTTGGTGATGTCACTTCCCCTGGGTAAGGACGGTGGAATTGGGCAAATGCTGCTGAAGCTCTAGTTCACTAACTGCATAGAGATCTAACAGTTGAGCCCATGAAAGGTTAAGGATTAGTTGCTAGTGTTAGTACTTAGAGGCTACAATTGAATGGTTTCGGATGCAGCATTGGGCTGATTCCGAAACCCTTAAATGATAGCCTCTAAGTACTAACACTAGCAACTAATCCTTAACCTTTCATGGGCTCAACTGTTAGATCTCTATGCAGTTAGTAAACTAGAGCTTCAGCAGCATTTGCCCAATTCCACTGTCCTTACCCAGGGGAAGGGGCAGTGACATCACCAACAGCTGTTCTTCTTCTTTACGGTTATTGCAGGCAAACAAAAGTGCATACCGCCACCTACTGTATATTGTCCAACAACAACATAGTGTCCAAATAAAGACATTTAAGGGAAAAAAAAAAATCCAAATGAAATGTGATGACATTTTCCTTTTGCATTATTTTATCTCAACAGCTGTTTCATAAAGCAGTATGTAAGCAGTATGTAAATTAGCTATCTGGCTTAAGTTTCTACTAAATGAAAGCAAAAGCACAAACTGCCTTAATTTAGGCCATTTACTGAGGCAGCTCTTTAAAACACTGACATGTGACTGTGCTGTGATGACTCTAACATGAATTTCGTCACTTTTATAAAGTTTGCCTTGTGCAGAATCTTTTATATATTTGTTTTAATTAATGGTGCATCTGTCAATCAACAGTGGTTGCGCATGAAGAATCACTCCAGGGTGGGGGCGAGGGGGGCGGACATGCGGCGCAGCTCCTAATCGCCAGTGAGTTAGCATCAGAGGTCCCTATGCTAAAGTGGCTATGATAGTTAGCATACAGGCCACTTTCCCAAACTCCTTCCTAACTGACAGCCCAATTCGGAGGCTACTTATCATGGCGGACTCTGACGCACATCCGGTTTGGCGTTAGACCGCTTCCCAATTTAACGGTTTCGGAATCAGCCTTGGAGCTGTGGCTTTCAGACGGACTTTCCCTCATCCCACGGAGCAGACACGCCCCTTTACCGTGACAGCCCCGCCCACTAATGTTCATCATATCAGGGCTCATTGCCGCTGTCTTTTTCACGAACAAGTGTTTTTATGACTGTAAAATAGTTCAAATTCAACCTTTGACTCTTCTGAAATAATGTGGAACTAAAGTCGAATGGTGCGTTTCGAGTGTTGTGCGTAGGAAAAGGAAGGAGGAAGTGGTTTCGGAAGAGCCCATGTCTCTGAGCTGACCTGGATATGACGCCTCAGGATCCCCTCAGAACAGCTGGAAGAAGTGGCGTGGAGAGGAGGAAAAATGGGTGAATGGATACTATAGTGCAGGGGTGTCCAAACTAATTTCATCTCTCTCTTTCTCACAATAAAATGTTAGTTAGGTTAGAATTGTGTAGAATTATTAAACTTAAATAGTAATAAAAAGGGCCAACAATGGTGATGTGTTCCGATTCAGCAAGAAGGCTGAGGGCCACCAAAAATTGGTCTTTTGGCCACATTTGGACCCTGGGCCGCACTTTGGACACCCCTGATATAGTGGCACATCAGGTTATTTCATGACCTCATAAATGAACAAATAAACATGTGCTTTCGCTGTGAGCGGCTCAGCTCTCCTAAAACAGGACTGTAACTTTACGTCTCAGCTCGTCTCCATGGAGATATGACTGAAGTCAGTAGATTTTGAGATTTAAACAGGTTAGGTTCTCATCTAATTCCATTCTTTGATTACCCACTGCAAAAATAGCATTTCTGTGTTGAGCTGGTCATTAGGAACATGTTTCGTGTTGATGGCAACAGTATAGTCCAGAATGTTACGTAGTGTGCCTTTAAAATGACCACATGTTTGATCTAGAGTGATATAAAGAACATTCTGGTCTTCTATGAGCTTTAAGTGTAAAATACTTAAAGGGGGGGTATTATGTAAATCGACTTTTTCAAGCTTTATATCATGTTATTATGTCATTCCCTCATTAAACACAAGCCTGGAGTGTTGCCTTGGCTCATTCACATATTTTTGAGTAATCAGTAAAAACTTAGATGGCAGCCATTTTAGGTGTAGCTATGCCTCAGTCCTCCTAGGAACGCCCCCACCTCCTGGAGACGCCTCTGGACCTTTTGTCACCAGCCAAGCCACCAACCACTGCTCCTCAGCTCAGCAGAGCCCCCTCCCCGCACAGTAGTGTTGTTTAGATGCCACAGCAGTGTGCTGAAGGGGGCGTGTCGGAAAGCTTCTTAAAGAGACAGAGGCCTATTTCAAGACGTTCAGTACAGCCATTTTGAGAGAGCAATTTTATTCAAGGCAGTTATTTTAATTTACTGCATATACAGACCAACAGAAGGTTACATCATCATTGTAGTATGCTATAGACTGGTGCTATGTGATTGAAAAAAGCATAATACCCCTCTTTAAAATAGATTTATCTGGTTCTTTACTTAAGTGAATAATTGCTTCTGTATCAAAAAGTAATTAAGTAACTAGATTAGTTTAAATGTCTCAATTTGAGTTGTTTTGACTAGTTAAGGTTTAGTTAGACCTTGATTATTTCACCTGTTCTTAGCTGTTTCTGACTCGTTTCAACACATTTCGTCTTTATTTCAGGTAAGTTTCTTTGCCAATGGGGAAAGCAAATTGGTCTTATCCCATTGGCAGTTTTACTTTCTTATTTCAAGCGAGATTTACCTTAGAACTCGTCTGAAATTACATCAAACTACAGCAAAGTAATCTTGGTCAGATCAGGAACAAAGTCTACATGAATCTCATAAGAGAAGAAATGGAGCACGTCTTCCACTGCTGTCGCCTGAAAATCTCCATCCTTCTTTCCTTTCTGCCCATATGTTGTTGGTAACTTGTCCCTGGTCGGAATCACACAGAAGCCCATAACTCTGCGCAGATTAAAAGCTTTGAGGCAAGTTCTCTTAATTCTCCAAACTTTCTCTCTCTCTCAGAGTTCAAAACCGACTGACCGCCTCCCTGTTTCTACGGTTGCATCTCGTTTGAGAAAAGCATGAAATTGGAACAGAGCGAACGCGGCGCGGGATAATGAAAAGGCCAAGGCGGCTTTCATTTGGAGGGCGCACGGAAGGTTGCGTGTCTGCAGCTTGTGTTTAGGGATTCTTCTTTTTTCTTTTTTTACTCGGTGAAAGAGTTTGTGGAAAGTCTCGTAAACTGTGGCGGGTCGGTGCAGCAGGAGAGAGAGGCAGGTATAGCACTGTTAGCGTTTGGGTGGCTGCGTCGCAAATAAGCGTGGGAGTTTCAAAAGTGACTTACATTTCAAGGGTTTTCTCTCATTTTAAGCGACTTAATGCTGGTTCCATTGGCAGTTTTATTTCAAGACAGTCCAAACCTACTCAAAATCAGAAGGTATTGTCTTAATTGAAGCACATTTCAAGCAATTTATCTGAGAAACAATATGGCAGTTTTTCCAGTGCAAAGCTGCAGTTTAACATCATTTGGACCATCATTGTTGAACTTTTGACAAACTTGCATCCATTTTCTTCCACTTTTCAGTTGCCGGGTCATTGCACCAGCCCCTATGGCTCCTCTTGCAGGTGGTGGGTCCACAGAAGGACGGCCTCATGGTTCTAACCGGGCCTTTTGGTCTCTCATAAGGGGCTTCTGAACCGCTCTTTGTCTGACCCGTCACCTAGGACCTGTTTGCCATGGGAGACCCTACCAGGGGCATGAAGCCCCCGACAACAGAGCTCCAGGATCATTCGGGCTCAAACCCCTCCACCATGTTAAGGTGGCGGTTCCAGGAGGGGCTTTTGACAAACGTATGCAGTCAAATAGTTGAGCAATGCCATCGTTTTCCCAAGAAACTTAGATTTAATACCAGCTTTTTGATGCCTTGGGGAGACCCTGATTTGGCAGGAACAGTGAGACAGCAATTTGAAACTAAGGAATGAGAAAAGAAGAAAAAAGAATCAATGAGCACTGAAGAAGGCTGGTGGTTGGGAATGGTTCCCTGACATCTCAAAGCACCACTGGAGAAAGACATAACAAGCCTTAAGCCAGATTGAGATGGCAGCACAAATAATAGCACAGTAAGGCTATATCCGCGTGAAAACAAAACGCTTATAATTTCAGAAACTTTCTCTGTAAACTCGGAGCCCGCTCAGTAAATGTGCGCGTCCACATGGATTGATTCACGTCTGTGGAAACTCCGCGATACATCTGCCAGACCAGTGTGAGGCGCTGTGGCAGTGGTAAAGCACTTGCTTTCATTACTTGAGAAAAAGTTCAGATACTACTACTCCAACACAAGTAAGAATTACTCTGTCAAAGTTTTACTTAAATGTACCATTATGCGACTTTTTATGTGGAAAAAAAGTTGATATTTGTGCGTGTTTGACCTTGTAATGACCAGTGTTGGGGGTAATGTATTACAAAAGTAACGAGTTACAAAAATATATAACTTTTTTCAGTAACTAAAGAATATCATTATTTAAACAAAACACGGGAATATTAGTTAGAGGCCGACCGATATGAGTTTTTCTAAGGCCGATATTTTGGGATGTTAATTGGCCAAGGCCGATATCCTCGGCCGATATTTTTGACTGATAATTTTGACCAATATTTTTGGTCGATTTCAAAATGTCTGGTCTATAATCCTGTAAAAACAAATACCGCTCCAGCACAATTTTATGACTTTAGGTGATCCAATCATCGTATCTGTCCCAGCTTTGATAAGTTGTCGTTAGCATTAGCATATTGTTACTAGCTGGGGCATTTTGTGCGGCGATCAAAAATACAATAGTGGGGGTTAAAACTAACTCAGCGATTGAATTCTCCAGATTCTGCCCTTCAGAATGACATGCAGCATGTCCATACTGACGGAGGTTTAGTGAAACTTGTGTTTAACAAACATGACGTTAACCAATTTTCATTGTGATTTCTCACCTCCCCTGAGGCCGAGGGAGTTGTGGGAGGACTCATGCTAAAGCCCTGACTTTAATCGGTCCCGGATATATCGGCTTTTTTGGGCGCTAGATCGACCGATAGCTGATATTGTAAAATCCCCAAATATCGGCCTCTAATATTAGTCATTACAACTTAAGAAACTTGAGTTACAAGTGCATTTAAATGTACGAACAAAAAAATGCCAAACTCCCCCAAATGAAATGCAGCCTCAAATCAAGTTGGAAGTTGGTGTATAAGATCTGCAGTCTGTAGTTAATGTCGTCAAACAAAACACAAGAGAATGGGGAAAGCAAAGTAAAAGGAAATATTTGACTTTGCTCTGTGGTATTATTACTATTTTCAGTTTATATTTTGCCAAAAGTAACTCAGAAGTAACTCAAAGTAGTGTAACTCAGCTACATTTATGAAACAGTAATATGTAATACAAACATATTACACTTTTAAAGCCGTAATCACTAATATAGATTACATTTTCTAAGTAACTTGCCCAGACCTGGTAGTGACCCAGTGGCTGAGTGGTCAGCACGGCGCCTTTACTTTCTATCACAGTATCTAGGACACACCAGGATCAATTGTTTGGAAGGTTTTCACTATGGACCCTCTCACCAGAAAACCTACAAAACAATTGACTCTGGTGCAAAACACATAAATTGTTCCTGAATTCACGGCATTACGTTGTGAGTCATTGACATTGACAGAACACCTCCACAGCGCCGCCTACTGTTCATAGACTGTGCTGTCAGGTTGTGATTGTAAATAACCCCTTGGCCATCGACTCCTGGGGTCAGTGGTGTTCATGTGTGCGTGACTGTGAATGTCTCCTAAAAATCTTAACTAGGACTTTACTAATAAATAGATACAACTGCATGGTGACTACTGTTGTGATATTGGTCTCCACAAGGAAAACAAGTCCATTTAAAACCCCCTTAAATAATCGTTCTTATTCCCTCGTCTGTTCGTAGGTTCCCTGTCCATCTCCAAACCCCTGGACCGTGAGGAGCAGGACGTGTTTAACCTGACCGTGACGGTGGAGGATCATGGGACGCCGCCACACCGCTCCTCGCAGACACTGTGCGTGCACGTGATTGACGTGAACGACGAGGCGCCCTGGTTCGATGATAACCTCTACGAAGCTGAGGTGTCGGAAAACCGGCCGCCGGGCACCAGCGTTCTGTCCGTGTCCGCCGCCGACCTCGACCTGGGTAAGAGCCCGTCGTAGCCTGCCTCCTGGATTTGTAAGGATCAAGTACTTCTTATCATTTGTGCAGCTAATCGACTGTCAATAGCTGTGAGGGGCACCAAAATAAAAGTCGCATTTGGTTGGATTGTTTCGAATGCTTAAACTGAACCCCTCAGTGTTCAAACAAGGGTCGAGGCGCCTCTTCTTTTTGGTCCTCATGGCGTGGTGCTGATATTGCTGCGATACCGCCCCTAGTAGCCATTGGCGACTCCAGAAAGCTCACTGTAAAATGGAAGCCTATGTGGACTTAACACGTATCAAAAACAACTTAAAAGCCTGGGTCAATCTATCCAGTTCTATCCAGATCTATCCAAACCCATCCATCTATCTAACTAAAACAAGCATATCAGCAAGGATGCAAACGATGAATCTCTTGTTTGGTAAACATTCATAGAGTCATTCCATTGCATGGTGGGTTGTTAAAATGTAATACAGCGGGGCACAAAGGTGAAATTAATATGAAGAGTTGGCGATAAACAGGGAGTATTTCCCTATCAATTTGGACGCATGTATATAATATACAATGATAGATGATTAGCAATGTAGCCTCCTTCATGGGCTCATGTTGACTGTAAAAATAACATGACTGTTCAATCTCCTCCTACAGAGCAAAAAGGGCAAAAAGGTGGGAAGACCAACTATAAGCCTCCACAGAGCCTGTCAATCAGACTTAAACTTTTTATTTCTGCTTCCCAACAACCAGCGTGGTTACAAATATGACGCCCAGCCCAGCGTTGTCACACGGGTCGTAGCAATTTTTGGAAAAAATAAACTCTTTGGAGCCAGGCTTTTAAGCAGTGCTAGGGAGGTGTAAAGTCTTCATTTGAATCCTGTTTACAAAGTGTCTTTTGGGGCCAGGGGTGGTATTGTAACAACGTCAACCCCCACCATGAGGACCAAAGAGAAGTGCTTTCCCTTGCACAACAGCACCACCTGTTGGTCCCTCCCATAGTGGGCTGGACCGGTTTATTGTTGAAAAAAGACATAAGTTGTTTTTGTGAGGGGCCCAACCTAATCCTCCTAAACGGTGCATATTTAGCATATTCAATCTTAGACCTGCTGTCATTGACCTTCATTTGATCTTTCTATGCAAATACTGTAATCACATTCAACCCTTGGCACGGCGCGCTAATGCTTTCCTCTTTTAGCCCTTCTGACAAAAAATAAGCAAGGTCCTAACTGTGGAAGGAGTTGCTTTGGGTTAAAGACTCATCGTACGGCCATTAATTCGTCCATTCATGCACAAAACAGTATTGTGTGGGTTCTTGACGCTGCATCACGGAAACGAGAGCTTCTGGGATGGCACACTAACCCCACATTCCACAGATCTCACTAAGCACCAAATAAAACCAAGGATTTAGTTTTTTTCCCCCTCTTTTCCCTTCAAAGACAATTAGCGCAGTAAATAGGTGAGGTTGCCAGGCCGCGTTGTGTTTCGTATTAGCGCGCACACTTTGGCACAGCAACGGGGCCCCGGCTCTGCCAAAGCCACGGCGGTTTCTCGACGGGAGACCTACGTACCCCACGCCCCCGGGAAGGAAACTCAGACCGCCGTGATACAACAGGACCCGAAGCTATCGGGATATTTCCACATTAAACTACGGATCAGGGGATTTCGAGACAGTTAAACGTGCGCGGTGTTGAATGGGGAGCGCGATGGAAAAGGTGAAACGAATTATGATTACGGAATGGCATGTTCGTGCTTGATATTATTTAAAAGAGAGGGAGGATTTGGATCAGGATTATTTATCCCAAACCATAAAACACTTTCGAGTTCGAATCTGTTCAACTAAAGGTAAAATACTGCATTTTCTCCACATACTTTTGTTGATTGAAGCACTAAATAAGCCAACGTAATGGTCAAAACAGCACTAGCCAGTTTAGCAGACTCAGGAAGTGCTGATGCTTTTTCCGATAAATATTGAATGAAGTGTTCCCTGGAAAAGGCTCGCAACTGAAAATGATTCTGTCATCCACATTTGGATCCACATTCAACAACTTCAGGGTTGCCAGGTCTCATCAGCCGAACCCGCCCAAAAATATCTGAAAACTGCCCCAAACATTCAGCGCGGCTGGAACATGTGGGCTTTGTAAACAAGTAAAAACACTGGTTACACTTTAGAATAATAATAATAAAGCATGGGTTTTATATAGCGCTTTTCTGGACACTCAAAGACGCTTTACATTGCACTATTCATTCACTCCATACTTGATGGTGGTAAGCTACTATTGTAGCCACAGCTGCCCTGGGGTAGACTGACAGAAGCGAGGCTACCAGTTTGCGCCATCGGCCCCTCCGACCACCACCAACCACTCACTCACTCACTACATTCGCTAGGCTTCCTGGTGTTACCAAACGGTCTCCCATCCAAGTACTAACCAGGCCCTTCCCTGCTTAGCTTCCAAGATCTGACGGGATTGGGCAGAGCAAAGGCGGTATGGCCACGAATACAGAATACAGCCCGGTAACTCCTAGGTAGTTACTGTAGTACATCCCTGGTGCTTACAGAGATAATTACCAAGTACTTACAGTGGTACGTTTAGGTAAGTACCTAGGAGTTACGAGGTCGGCCCATTAGTCCGACGTCTCATTATTCTGAAATCACCCATTGAGTAGGGGTGCCATTAGGGTTAGGGTTATATTTTCGTAATAATGAGACGTCGGACTAATGGGTTGTCGGACCAATGGCATGGCACCAGAGTTACCAGGCCATACCACTGCAAGTACCTGGTAATTACCTTTGTAAGTACCAGGGATGTACCATAGTAACTACCTCAAGCCAACATGCTCCTCTTCCCCCCCCCGTCCTACTGAAAAGGGAGTGTTGATTAAGATTTTGTCATTTGAAATCAAGAAATATGCTTAAAAGTAGCTTATTTTACATAGAAAACAGCATGGCAAAAGACACGGGCTTTTTTCACACGTGGCAAGGCTTAAGAAGGCAGAAACTCAAAGTACAAAGCGTTTAGTATTGCGTTTAGCAGAGAGTCCACGGGAGCCGTAAAAACTGTGGGACTGAGTTTAAGTTCTTCTTTGTTCTTCTGAAGGCACCAACGCAGAGGTGACGTATGGGGTGATTTCTGAGGACTTCTTCAGCATCAACCCAACGACCGGAGCCATAAGCACCACCAAGAAGCTGGACAGAGAGCAGCAGGAAGTCCACACCCTGACCGGTACAGCCACGCACATCTACAAACCCATTATCAACACAGAACTCGTTTCAAAGACAAGACATTTGCAACAGTTATTTAGGTCTCATGATCAGAAAGTCTCCGAAACGTCAACAAAAGCTACTTACATCCTCAAATATTATTATGTAGATGATGATATACTTACCCTACAATTGTCTTTGTTCCCACAGTTTATGCCAAAGACGGCGGCCTGCCCCCAAACTACGCCAAGACCACGGTGAAGATCCGCGTGCTGGACGAGAACGACCACGCGCCTGTGTTCGGGCGTCTCTTCTACAGCATCGAGGTCCCGGAGAACATGGAGCCGCAGCCGCTGTTCACCCTCAGGGCCACGGACCGGGACGCCGGCCCGAGCGGGGACGTCAGCTACCGCGTCATAGGTGAGCTCCACGGAAATCCCACGAATATTGTCATTTCCAGGTGACATTTTTTTTAATCAAACTTACTGCAGTTTTTGGATTTGCTAATTGCGACCTTTAACAATCTTGGTTTGATTGAGAAAATTGTTCCCATCGTTTGACATTTCGGTTTACGAGCTCATCAGATTGTCATTTTATCCATCAGAAATGAAGCTCACTCAACCGGAGCGGAGCAACCAACCTTATAATGCCAGCGGCCGTGCTCAGGTGTTTGAATCTTGAAACAAAGCAATTTCCGCCAAAGTCTGACTTGACGGCGGCGATTGCTTTGTGACTGAGGAGATTTCAAACACCTGGTCCACGTTCATGTGGCACTAACTCAGCCTTTGCAGAAGAATGTTCTGAGTGAAGCGCCGGGATTTATGTCAAGAAAATCCAGCAGGCTCAATTGACTGTAATTATTACCTGGATGTTTTGGTGTGGAATGTTATAAATTCATAATCGTAATTGTTCAGGCACAATCCACGGATCCACACCAATTACGTGGCAGTGTTGTCGAGAGTGGGCAGCTCTCCTAAGCTCTTTTAGGAAAGGAAAGTTTATTTGCAGAGCACAATCAAATTCAAAGTGCTTCACGGTTACATAGAATCACAAGAACGCAGATCAAGTAAATGAGTGAAACATAATCATTAATCACATTCAAAGCTAAGAGTGCAGATAAAATACTTTCAGTTTTCATATGCACGGGTAAAAAGAGCTGTTTTCAGCCTGGATTTGAACATTGTCAGAGTTGAGGCCTGTCTCACATCTTCATAAAGACTGTTCTAGATTTTAGCTGCATGAAACTGAAACGCAGCCTCACCGTGTTTAGTCCTGACTCTGGGCACCAGCAGGAGGCCACTCCCTGAGGTTTTCAGGGCCAGAGATGGTTCATACGGCTCTAACATGTCAGAGATGGACTTTGATGCTAAACCATGAGGAGACTTGTACACAAGCAGAGCGGTTTTAAACTGTTACTTGCCGTCCCCTCTGATCTGGGGGTTAGGGTTATGATTAGGGTTAGGAACGGCAAATGTGATGTAAGTTGGGTATTTGGATATTGATAATAGCTAACCCTAAACCTAACCCTAAGCTGGCAGATAACAGTTTAACCTCTTACCTGCCATCTCATTGTTAGAGTTGGGGTTAGCAAGTGTGCATATCCAAATCTCAAAGCGTATTGACAGAAGAGTTTACAGCCTATATACCAGTGTGACACCTCATTTGAAAGCCAAGACCTTCTAGTTTGTAAAACTATGTGTAAGATCTGTGTGAGTGAAAGACAACGTCACGTCCCTAACCCCTGAGCCTAAACCTAACCCTAACTAAATCAGGGTCAGGGACGACAAGTAACCGGTTAATGTCTAGTCGCTTACTGATATTAATAATAATATTAACACGGTGACAATGAGAAAAGTGACGTGCTGCTACAGACTTGCAAACAAAAATATATATATTTTTTAAACTAAATATTTACAGCTTTTTTGTACATTTTGAAACTAATGTGATTGGCTATAATAAGGTGGCCCCGATACAATCATCAGGCAATGTCCTGATAAAAGTCTCTTCTCTTCCAAACTTTTTAAATGTTATTTTCACTGTAATATCAATCTTTTATAATTTGATCTCTATTACCTGGAAAGTCTTATCCTCCTTATGCTAAGTTAATATATCTGATGTTACCAAGGAAACCCATAGATTTTTTTCTTCTGATTTCTCCATTAGCTGGCGACCCATCCGGAGACTTCCACCTGGATCTCCTCTCCGGTGTCCTGTCCACCTCTCACCCTTGGACCGCGAGCGCAGGGCCGGCTACACCCTCACCGTACGGGCCACCGACCAGGGCTCCCCTTCCCTCAGCTCCACCGTCTCCGTCGAAATCACCGTCCTGGACATCAACGACCACCGCCCCCAGTTCGAGAGCCCGTCCTACACCTCCGACATCTCGGAAGACGTGCCCATCGGCTCGTTAGTCGTCGACGTCAAGGCGATCGACCTCGACCAAGGCGCTAACGGCCAGATCGTGTACTTCCTGAGCCAAGGATCAAAAAGCATGTTCATCATTGACCAGAGCACGGGTCGCATCATCACTGCCGCGCCCCTGGACCGAGAGAAAGTCGCCTCCTACACTTTCGACGTCGTCGCCATCGACTCTTCGCCGGACGACCCGCGCAATTCCACCGCGCGGGTCACGGTTTATATCCAGGACGTGAACGACAACGCGCCGTATTTCATCCAGGATCCGCTCATTCTCAACATCTCGGTCGGCAGCGTGTCCAGCCGAAGAGTTCTGGCGACGATGAAGGCAGAGGATAAGGATTTCGGCGCCAACGGTTCGGTCTTTTACCGTTTCGCCAATCCGGTGAGAGGGTTCACCATAAACTCGCTGACCGGGGACATCCAGGCGACGGAGAAGCTGCAGGGGCTGACGCAGAGCCAGAGGACGCTGATCGTACAGGCCATGGATCAGGGGAACCCGGCGCAGTCGTCTTTGGGAGTGGTGATCGTCTACATCTGGGAGCAGGAGTACCAGGGGATAAAGTTCTCGAGGAACGCCAGAGATGTGAGTCTGCAGGAGAACGCGGCGCAAGGTTTGTCATACACAAATTCTATTCTCTGAGTGTGAAAGTAACCCACATTGCGTGCAAGTCAAGGATTAGATTAGTTTCTGTGGAAAAAGGTTTGTAGGCCAAAATTTAAAAGAAGAAATGTATGTTCAGATTTTGGTCCTGTTTGCCCATTAACTTTCTCCTGTAAACGAATAATTTACCTGATCTTCACAATAACGTTAATTTTGCATAGATTCTACGCTCTACGAGAGTTTTCTGATACTGCCACCAGTGCGTGGGTTCCAGACTGATATCCATCTGTATAAAAATATAGAGGGGAATCATTCTGGTCTCACCAGGCTTAAGGGCCCATTAGTCTGACAACCCATTAGTCCAATGTCTCATTATTCCGAAAATGTCCCATTGAGTGAGGTTGAAAATAAATTAGGTTCAGGCAATAGTCCACTGACTTTAAAGGAACAAGCCACCGTTTTTTTTACTGAGATATGTTCTTACCTGAGCTTAGACGAGTTGATACGCACCTGTCTGGTCTTTGTGTGTGCCTGTGGAAGAGCTTTGTCACTTCTAACTTCACCCCGTTTGGAGCCATAGTACTGGGAGAGGCCAAATGCTAACAACATCTTTGGTCTTTTTGCGTGACCGTAAATATCAGTTCCATTGTGATTTTAGATTATTGAAATAATAAAGTGTGCCGTGCCAATCGCATCTTAGATATTGTGAGTTATCTGGATGGCATTATTAAAATTGTATATCACAAGTTCCGGTCTTCTGAACGGCTCTTTGAAATGAACAGATCGCAAATACTCGGCTCCCGGAAAGAGCCGTAAATCCCATCACTAGAAAATGTCTCCTGTGTTTCACCTTAAACACAGCTTCATCATAATTGTTTTGTTTTGTTTTTTCCAGGCACAGTGGTAACCCAGACTCAGGCCCAGTATCCAGACGGCTCCCAAAACGGCATCAGCTACAGCATCTTCAGCGGCAACAGACTGAGCTCGTTCGGGATCAACACGATCACGGGTAACGTTTGAAAACCTTTGCATTATTCTACGCTCAAGAGTATTGGATGAAGTCACTCGTATTCTTAGTTTGCTGTTCATTTAAAGGGGGGTATTGTGTAAAATGGACTTTTTCAAGCTTTATATCATGTTATTATGTCATTCCCTCATTAAACACATGCCTGGAGTGTTGCCTTGGCTCATTCACATATTTTTGAGTAATCAGTAAAAACTTAGACAGCAGCCATTTTAGGTGTAGCTATGCCTCAGTCCTCCTAGAAACGCCCCCACCTCCTGGAGACGCCTCTGGACCTTTCGTCACCAGCCAAGCCACCAACCACTGCTCCTCAGCTCAGCAGAGCCCCTCCCCGCACAGTAGTGTTGTTTAGATGCCACAGCAGTGTGCTGAAGGGGGCGTGTCGGAAAGCTTCTTAAAGAGACAGAGGCCTATTTCAAGACGTTCAGTACAGCCATTTTGAGAGAGCAATTTTATTCAAGGCAGTTATTTTAATTTACTGCATATACAGACCAACAGAAGGTTACGTCATCATTGTAGTATGCTATAGACTGGTGCTATGTGATTGAAAAAAGCATAATACCCCCTCTTTAAGATCAGTCCCTGTTGTGCTGACCGTCGGCTTTCTTCCCAGGAGAGATCTGGGTGCAGAGATCCGAGGGCCTGGACTTTGAGGAGAGCCCCAGACTCCGCCTGGTGGTGAAAGCCGAGACCGCGTCCTCCAGCTCGTACATGGCGGTGAA
The DNA here is from genome assembly GCA_007210695.1 of Neogobius melanostomus. NCBI lineage: Eukaryota > Metazoa > Chordata > Actinopteri > Gobiiformes > Gobiidae > Neogobius > Neogobius melanostomus. The sequence continues at coordinate 224,461 of VHKM01001005.1, read as the reverse complement.
CCTGATCCTGCAGGACGTCAACGACAACCTGCCGCGCTTCCATCTGCAGAACTACGTGGCTTATATCCGCGAGGCCCAGGGACACGACTTCCCCATCATCCAGGTGCCAATCTACACCTCTATACCAGCGGGTCTTTGGCTTCTTCATGTGGTACTCGGGTCATCTGCAATTTTAGACTTGATTTGTTTTAATTACACATAGTCATTTATACTGTAATGCATTTAGTCGTGGTGTGCACCCAGTTTAGACATAACTCAGTCCAATTTAGGTCTAGATCTAGACCTGGTGGCGCTTGGAAGGTCAAGTTTGAGAACCAGTGCTGAATAACAGAACAAAACATCTTTAGTATTGAAGGTAATTAAAAAGCTGGAATGATTACAAGAAAATTGAAACCAGCATAAGATGGAGTCACCAAACAATACGGCGGCATAATACGAGAAAAGTACCTCCTGACATTTGCAAAATATAACAAGATTTGAATATCCTTTTAACACATACTCAAGCGCATGTAAACGCACTCTATAATAGATGGTATCCCGGTTATTAGGCATAATCCGGTTATGGCCATTTTGGGATTTGATGTTCATATGCAACTGAGAAATGGGGAAATTCATATCCCCTCGTGCTTCTCGTGCTGAGGCGACATCAGTTCTTTTTAATGCCCACTTTCGGCCAAATGTTTTGTTACTTTACTCGTCCCGGGTCTGACTTTGCACTGACCTGGACCAGGGAGCACTGGGGGAAGGTTAAAGCTGGGACTGGAGGGAGAAAGTGGAGCCTCTTGGTTTTCGCACCTGTTGGACAGAGCGGAGGAAAACCAGCCGCCTTTAAACGATCGCCGACGGTTATACATAAATCCACATTACGATGCTTTTTTCCAGCTAAAATATTCACTACTTTTAGTTCTTTCATGATTAAAATGAAAAACCTCTTGACTCTAGAAACAGGAGCTCTTCAGACTCGTCAACACCATGTTCGTTTACGATTAACGGCGCATGCACAAGAAATGGGAAGTTGTGTATAACCGGGGAATAACGTGTACATGCCGCTACAGTATGTCCCGGTTACTGTTGGAGAATCCCAGCCGGAGACGCCAGGTTTCTCATTACAGCAGCTATTTTCATATTTCTATCATCGGGAAACTGTGTTTATACGACCAAAGACAAAACCGGAATATTAAAAACTCGAGTGCATGTAAACACACTCATGTATGCACATTTTTCAGTTGCCACGTGTCTTCAATATGCAAAGGCGTCTAAGCGAAACAATGACTGGTTTCCTCCATTTTAAACAACTATCTGTCCTTTACGTCTTCGCACTGACGGAGCCCGATGGATTCAAAGAGTGGATCAGGTTTGTTTTGGCACCGAAATGCACCTGCAAACTGTAAACTCCACGTGTGCAGCCAACACTAATCGCCCACGTGCTTCTTTCCCTTTGGCTGCTCCCTTCGGCTCTGTTCTCTCACACACATGATTTACATACTGGCACAGTGTAGCGTCCTCAATACTGAATAAATATGTACATGCTTTGACTTTATTCCCACAGAGTTATTGATCTGTGGTTTACATCTCACCCCTGACACAGCATTATCATATGAAGAACTGTGGCTTATTAAAATGCTGTGCACCATGACCCAAAGTACGTCAGATGCACCGCACAATTGTCAATAAGAATAATAATGTGATTGTTACATGGAGATGGTGCAATGGTTTAAAGGGCCTGTATTATGTAATGGCGACTGGTGCAACACGTGTCTCATAGAAATCTCCAGAAAGAGCTGTCAATATATAAAGCCAATATCTCCGGAGCCGAAAGTGATAGAGGCAAGTTTATTTGTATGGCACTTTTTATGTAAAAAAAAAACAACTCAATGTGCCTCCTAGCAACACCAAACACATAAACATATAAAAATACAATAAGAAATCAAACAACACAGCGTCCTTTCCGCCGATGCAAACTGTCCCCAGCCCGAGTGGAAAAGCTGTAGCGGAGCGACTCAACCGAAAACAATACAATGACATAAATATACATATAAATACTATATATACATACAGTATATGTTAAAATTAGTTAAAATACGTTAGTAAATAGGTGTCCTGTTAGCCTGGACTTAAACATAGTCAGGGTTGAGGCCTGTCTCACGTCCTCACTGTTCCAGACTTTTGCAGCGTGAACCTGAAACGCAGCCTCACTGTGTTTAGTTGTGACTCTGGGAACCACCAGAAGACCCCTGAGGATCTCAGGGCCCGAGATGGTTCATACAGCTGTATGAGCTGTCAGCTATATACTTTGGTGCCCGACTATGAAGAGACTTGTAACAAGCAGAGTTATTTTAAAATCTATTCTCTGAGTCACAAGAAGCCAGTGCAGAGACCGGAGCATGTACTGCAGTTGTCTAACAGCTCATTTGAGAGGCCAGTGAGCAGCCGTTACAATAGTCTAACCGACTGGAGACAAATGCATTAATTAGTCTCTCAAAGTCTGGTTTAGACACTATGTTTTTTATCTTAGCAATGTTTCTTGGATGATAATGGACCTCCCGTTTTCCATAGCAAAGAGCTCAGCCAGAGCTTTAAAATGAGCACCTTCCCTAAAACTCTATCCATGCACTTCACAATTGATTTAAACTGGATCCTTTCCAGATTGATATTGTTATGCTAATGTATTTAGCTTTTGACAGGTTATGTTTCTGTCCCTGTGAAGCGATCCAGAACATTTACTGATGCGGATAATTGGACAAGTAGACAAACACCTGTGAGCATTCCTTCAGCTCTAGTTTGGACCTGGTATCGTCCTGTCATAGGGCTGTTTCCCATGTCGTATTTGGAGAGTAAGGTTTGAGAAACACTGCTCTAAAAGACGCCGTCGTGTGTTTTCCCCCAGGTCTCTGCAGAGGACTCGGACCAGGGGCAGAACGCTCAGCTGACCTACTCCCTGCGCTCGTCCTCCATGAGCGCTCTGTTTAAGATCGACCCCGTGACCGGCAGCATCAGCACGGCCGCCATCATGGACCGCGAGATCTGGACACAGACCAAGTGAGTGCTGGACTATTGTACTGTAGAGGTAATCTGTTGTTTTAAGACAGGGGTCACCGGCCTCTTACCCCCTGAGAGCTGTTCAACCTTCGAATATAATAAACCGAGCCAAGATGACATTCCAACACATATTAGATTAGATTAGATACAGTATATTGTCGTCTTGTGGAAAAATATGTGTTGGTCAATCCAGAGCAGGTACAAAACCATAAAAAAACAGACAATAGAAGTCTTTCCCATTGCTTTAAACAGTTCACACACACAGTACTGTTTCTGACGATATCAGAAATCTCATGACCAATAACAAACAAGTCTACAGCTCAATTCATGCGGGTATAAGGCACCACAGAGTAGCACCGAGACCTAATACTATAAACATGTACCACACAGCATTATGTTTAGTCACATTGCAAATTAATATCACACCAGAAAGACCCGTTACATATGAAACTACTGCAATAAATGTTAACCATGAAACTCTTCATGGTTAACTCTGGTGTCAGCTGCTGTTTTCAAACATCTCCTGCAGAGAACAGAGTAGAGGCGACCCGATGATTTCCCCGTTCTCCATATCAAGTTTAGGAGCTGTGATTTTAGCTCAACTTTCAAATAAACAAACCAGCAGTGGTGCTCAAAGCAAAAGTGCAGATACTACTGGTCAAGTATGACTCCAATGAACGTCAAAGTTGCTCAGTCAAAGTACAAATCCATTCAGAAAAATTACTTTGCAGCTTCAAAAACTCCAAAACTGCACCTGATATTAACGGGTTAGATTCTGAATAGGTCATATGTGGTGTTCCGCAAGGGTCTGTTTTAGGGCCATTGCTTTTTATTTTGTTTATTAATGACATTTGTGACTCAACAAACAGGTTACATTTTTTGGTTGTTTGCTGATGACACCAGTATATTTCAATCAGGAAGTGATGTGTTGGAGCTATTGGAAAGAATTGAAGAAGAAATGTTAAAAGTGAGAAATTGGTTTAATGAAAATAAGTTATCTTTAAATTGGGATAAAACAAACTATATGATTTTCAGTAATCATAGCAAAATTGATAATGTGAAAATTACAATTGATGGAGTCAAAAAAAAGAGTCAAGGAAGTTAAGTTTCTAGGTGTTGTTTTAGACGAAAAATTAAAGTGGAAAGCTCATATTGACTATGTAAAAGAAAGGTCAGCAAAAGTATTGGCATTTTATATAAAGTTAGAGATTTGTTTGATTGTAGCTTGTTGAGTTTGCTTTATTCCTCAATGATTCTCCCATATTTCAGTTATTGTGCTTAAGTCTGGGGTAACATACTTGTACCACCAAGCCCTTGTTCCTGCTGCAAAAAAGAGCAATTAGAATCATCAGTAAGAAAGGTTATAGAGAGCACACTAATCCTTTATTCATTGAAAATAAACTTCTTAAATTTAAGGATCTCGTCGACTTAAACATTTTGATTATTATGTGGAAAGCTAAACAAAAAAAATTGCTGAATGATGTTCAAAGTAATTTTGTTGCACAAGACGCTTCCCATAGAAGAAATATAATTTTCGGAATATGTTTGCAGGAACATCGTTGAAACGGAAATGTCCGTCTGTTTATGGAGTTAAATTGTGGAATTCTTTAAGTGTGGAATTTAAATGTTGTACAAGTGTTTACAAATTCAAATTCAAAATGTACATGTAAATGTAAGACAAAATTCTGAGTGATTATGAAAAAAATTGAAAACAACTGAAGTGAACTGTAAGACAAATGATGCTGTTTTGTTATGTTTTGTGACCTGGTGATGAGTCGGGGTATAATGATGGGGATTTCTGATTTTATTTTGTAAATTTGCTAATGGGAACAGATATTACAAGATTAATCTTCATTCTGTTCCTTTTTGTTCATGTATGGATGGAAAAAAAGTGTAATGGCATGACATGACATGAACAAATAAATAAATGTATTAATTAATTAATTAAATAAATAAATAAATAAAAATTCACTCTCCATACGGCAACACTACGTGGAAAAACCTTTTTTCCTTGTCAGTACATCTGCACAGCGCTACCTTTTGTTCTGAATTGTGCATTTTAAGGCTTTTAAAATGACCAAAACACATGGACACATTTGAGGTTTTACTTTGGAGCCTTTATAGAAATGTAGTGGAGTAGAGTATTATATTTGTCTTTCAAATGAAGTGGAATAAAAGTCATAAGTTCTCAACAAACACTAAAGGAAAGTTTCCTTAAGTAAATGTATTCACAGTTACTGACCACCTCTGCAAACCGTATGAATAATTGATGCAATGCAGGCTCTGTATAAAGTTAGCTTGACCTTTTCCTCAACACCGGACAGCCTCAACCTTTTCAAAATGTAAACGCTCATTTACATAATATCACATACAGTGTTTTGTTACAGTATTTCTTACAAAGGATCCAAAAGTAAAATCTGCACAACTGCATTTTCTCACCGATGTTTTATTCTCACAAGTGACGGTTTAGACTAGAACCCTTCATCAGACAATAAAGGAAAAGGTTTTATTCTCTTCTACTAAGCAAACTCTTGTGGTCATTATTTCTGCACAGACTGGTCGTGACGGCGACGGACCGGGGAACGCCGCGTCTGGCCGGATCCGCGACTCTGACTGTGATCATCGTGGACCTGAACGACAACAGCCCCATGATCCCGGTGCCGAGGGAGCTCCGGGTGCCCGAGGGTGAGCCGCTCTTACTTTGAAGGAGCTTTTATTCTGTAGGAGACGGCTCGCGGCGGCGCAGCGGGCGGCCTGACCCCATTACCAGACCACTGCCAAGTTCCTCTGCGCTTTTCCTGTCAGACACACAGACACTTTCAAAGGAACTGTCCACACTCCAGACTCTCTTCAAAACTCTGTAATGTCTTAAACTTTTCCTTATTTCAACATGGCTTCAGGCACTGGATTCTTTAACCAGTATCAAGCCAATTGTCCTAAAGCGGTTTATACATTTAAAGTTGTTTTATAAAGTAACATCTTTCAAATAATTTACATAAAACTTTTCTGACTATTTATTTTTGGAGAGTTCTTGACACAGGGAATTTGCTTGATCATATCATAGACAAAGGTTCTCATCTGTACTGGGATGTTTTAGCTGAGCAGGTGAGTCTTCTCGAGTCGTGACGAGTTGAAGGCAGAGAGTTGTGTTTCAGATTCAAGACTGACGTGACTGGCAGTCTCTGCAACTCGGACATTGTAGCGCACATACAAAGGGTTTATCTTACCGGCCTAGAGACTAGTTGGAGACTCGAGTTGCCGTTGGTCACGGAAATGTCTCAGAGACGTCCCCTGGAGATGAGGCAAGTCGGAAATTAAGCGATACAACTGCTTGAGACCTCATAGACCTCTCGGAGACCATGCGGAGACCACATGTGGTGTCTGCTAAAACTGAACCAAGACTACTTGGAGACTCGCCTTATCTTCAGGGGACGTCTCGGAGGCATCACCATGACCAGTGGCAACTCGAGTCTCCAACCAGTCCAACTAGAATTTTAAAGGAATAGGCCAGCGTTTTTACATACTGAGATATGTTCTTACCTGAGCTTAGACGAGTTCATTTACCTGTCTGGTCTCCACGTGTGCCTTCCATAACTTAAACACAGCACAGACGGCGTTAGGGGAAAACGTGGAAGAGTTTGGTAGCTTCTATCTTCACCTCGTTTGTAGCTATAGAGGAGAAGAGAGAGGCTAAATGCTAACGCCGTTTGTGCTGTGTTTACGTTAAGGAAGGCACACGTGGAGACCAGACAGGTACAAATGAACTCATCTAAGCTAAGGTAAGAACATATCTCTGTATGTAAAAACGGTGGCCTATTCCTTTAAGCCAGAATAATAATGTAGCTACCTCCCTTTAAATTTTTGTATCATAACAGCGGCACAAATAACAAAGTCATAGCCACAGTGAGACTCATGCAGAGCACGTCAAACAAGACAATGTAATGTCACCAAAAGTTCTCAAGAACCACTTTTTCCAGCCACATTTCAACCACAGAGTTCATCACTCACTTCCATGCTGTGGTCGGACAATGTAGCTGCTTCTGGGGTCAGCCCTATGTTCCCCGGTACCTATGTTCCCTCCTTCTATTGATTAAGATTAGGCACCAGCCCACTATCCTTAAGGTCAGTGGCTAGGGCAGGGTCAGGGTTAAGCTGCTTGATATATGTATGACATTTCACTCTCATGACTTGTGATTGGTTGACGTACCATCTCACCTACGGAAAAGAAAAATCACACCCGGGGAACACAGGTATGCACCCCTGCTTCTCTCCTCAGTCTCGCGGCTGATGTCCACCTCCTTTACGCATTAAATCCACTGGAACTACGTCCCGCTTCTTCATGTCGTCTTTAATGTCCCTTTGAGAGAGCTATAGACAAGTTCAGGAAGACTCGTACCTGAGCCACTTGTGCCGACAGTGATCACATGACTTGTGGACGTGTTTCTCTCCCACTCACAAACAGTGGCATATCTGCTATCAGGGGTCAGGTTTTTTTCTCCAAAGAGAGAAATCAAGCAGGAGAGAGGACAAAGAAGACGCACCACTGCATCAGCCGTTTGACAGACTGGTATAGGGCGGCTAAATCCAGTCGTGTAGTGTGGACACAATCTCTTAAGACTCACAAAATCGTGTAGTATGTGCCCAGCTTTAGTGCTGTGAATTGAGTTACTTGAAAATGGAATTAAAAGAAGTTGATTAATGTCAGTAGTTTAAAGTAGTTTCAACATCTCCCGCCCTCTCCCCTCACGCAGACACCATGATCGGGACCATCATCACCCAGGTGACGGGGAACGACGTGGACTCCGGCCCGGCCCTGTCCTACACCCTGCACCTGGGCCCCGACAGCGAGGGCCTGTTCGGGATCCACCGCTTCGGGGGCGGGGTGTCTCTGACCGCGCCCCTGGACTACGAGAAGAGGTCCTGGTACACCCTGACCATCCACGCCTCCGACTCCAAGCACCACAGCGAGGCCAACCTGACGGTGCTGGTGCAGGACGTCAACGACAACTGCCCCGTGTTCACGCAGGAGCTGTATCAGGTGAAGAGCGGACACTTACCGGGAGTCGGTGGCTTTGACCGTATTTTACTGTTCACTTTGGAGCCTTTTTAGAGATTTTTCTGTGGGGAAAAACACTGTGCATCTAATTATTATAAAGCGTTTGTAACGATTTGACAAATTTGCAGGCTAGTTTTCTAATATCTCTGTGAAATCCCCTGAAATCTGACCCTGCAAGTTGTGAAATGTGCCGATAAACAAGTCCTTGTGAAGAAATGGGATGCTGCAAACATGTTAGGAATGTTAGGAATGAGTGGGGACCAAAACTAACTTTTAAATTTGGTGGCTTTATTTTTCATGGTTTATAATAATAATAATAAAAAAAAACAGGTATAAGGCCTTTAAAGAGGGGGTATTATGCTTTTTTCAATCACATAGCACCAGTCTATAGCATACTACAATGATGACGTAACCTTCTGTTGGTCTGTATATGCAGTAAATTAAAATAACTGCCTTGAATAAAATTGCTCTCTCAAAATGGCTGTACTGAAGGTCTTGAAATAGGCCTCTGTCTCTTTAAGAAGCTTTCCGACACGCCCCCTTCAGCACACTGCTGTGGCATCTAAACAACACTACTGTGCGGGGAGGGGGCTCTGCTGAGCTGAGGAGCAGTGGTTGGTGGCTTGGCTGGTGACGAAAGGTCCAGAGGCGTCTCCAGGAGGTGGGGGCGTTCCTAGGAGGACTGAGGCATAGCTACACCTAAAATGGCTGCCGTCTAAGTTTTTACTGATTACTCAAAAATATGTGAATGAGCCAAGGCAACACTCCAGGCATGTGTTTAATGAGGGAATGACATAATGACATGATATAAAGCTTGAAAAAGTCAATTTTACATAATACCCCCCTTTAAGTACAGGCCATTTACAGTACTGATATTTGTGCATATTTGACCTTGTGGCTGTATGAGTGGTTACCATGGGGGCTTTACTTTCCATCACTGTGGTCTCTACAACGCTCCAGGATCATTTGTTTTGTAGGTTTCCTGGTGGTGAAAACCTTCTAAACAATTGATCCTGGAGCGTTGGGTCATTACAAGCCACTGAGTCATTACAAGGTAAAATACGCATAATGCACCTTTAATATGCTAAGTTTAAAAACAAAACAAAAATCCATGGTATTGAGACAGTTGGAAGGAATAAAATAAAAAAGTGTTAATTAAAAGTTTGCAAACAGCTCCTCATCGAGCCATGTAGCCAGTTTAAATTCACCCAGACAGAATCATTGTCCAGGATGTTGAGTGTCTGTGCAGCCAGAAAGAGACATGACCTTTGCATCATTCCAGCTGCAGGCAACGTCCCATCTGGCAATGCACAGGTTGGCCAAAGCACATGACAGGATAATACTCTTTGTGTGGGACGGTAAGAGTCCAGAGCTGATACAGTTTATAGGCAAAACAAAGAACGAGGCCGTGGTTCCAGGCTCAAATTCCTTTTATAATTGTGTCCCTGAGTAAAAACATTTCACAGCTATTGCCCACTCCACTCGAATTTCGCTCCTGACTTTTCAAACCTCTCAGCTGTAGGGCCTCGCTACTTCCCCGCTGTTGCCTATTGTTGTTGATTATAGTCTTTAATTACATGTTGTCCCCGTGCAGGTGACAGTCGCCGAACACCTCCCGGCGGGAAGCGTGGTCGTCACGGTAACTGCCACAGATAGAGACTCCGGAGACAACGCGCGGATCACCTACCGGGTCATGTCTTCGTCGAGAGGCGCTTTCTACGTCGACCCCAACAACGGTGAGTGAAACCTGATCTCGAAAGAGGGCTCGAGACGATCACCAGGACGACTTCAGATTGGCTGATGAACATCGCCCTAACTCGAAGCAAATCTCTGGTGGCGCCCAAATTTCTTGAACATTTTTTGACTTTTTTACTGCATAAGTTACTGCATAAGTTGCATCAAAAAATACAATAAAAATGATGGAGCGTCCTGTTGGCTTTTGAATATATAAGAAATACCCTCATTCCTCTACTTGATGCAATGTGTCCAAATCCTAAGGCACTATATATATTTGTTGTCGATATGTCAGTATGTACCGAAAAAGGTAAACCCCTATTTGTCACATACATGACTATTTAGGTTGACTATACTTAAAGGGATATTTCAGGATTTTTGACATAGCGCCTCATTTCCTAGTTATCCAGAGTGTTGTTGATGTCTGGAGATATTTTTTTCTTAAATTCATGCAGTTCTTATATTTGAAGAGTCTAGTGGCGCTAGGCTAGGGCAAGGCTAAAGCATTTCTATGGTATCAGTTAGCCTGCATTAAAAACAGTCTGACCCACTCCACAGTGCACCTGAGGCAAATCACTTATAACACCAGACTAACCATATAAATGTCTGTGTTAATAGAATAATTATAACCATTTTGTATTTAAAATAACTTATATTTGAGCCGCATCAGCTTCGTGGCTGTAAGCTAACGCAGCGGCAGAGTGATCTGCGAGAAAATAGTCCCTCAAAATGCGGTAATTCATGTGATACAAGGTCAGTTATATTTAAAAAATTATTCTATTAACACAGACATTTATATGGTTAGTCTGGTGTTATAAGTGATTTACCTCAGGTGCACTGTGGAGTGGGTCAGACTGTTTTTAATGCAGGCTAACTGATACCATAGAAATGCTTTAGCCTTGCCCTAGCCTAGCGCCACTAGACTCTTCAAATATAAGAACTGCATGAATTTAAGAAAAAAATATCTCCAGACATCAACAACACTCTGGATAACTAGGAAATGAGGCTCTATGTCAAAAATCCTGAAATATCCCTTTAACATCAACAAATCATAATACAATCCAAACTTCAAGCTGTCCTTTTAGAAATTATATATCCATTTTTGTTTTAGCATTTGGACATCAACATTATGTTAAATTTTACTTGGTGTTACTGATATAAACCTTGTAGTAGTAGCGCCAATCTTTGTTTCAAAAGTTGCTCTCAACTTGAATGGACTTGAACAAGAACTATGATGCCTGTGATGTTTAGAAACAGATGCTCTAGAAAATATTTATATTGATTTTATTCTTATTTTGACATTTTAGTGATAATGGTTCCTTACTGTAAAGCGCTTTGGGCCTGATAAAGGTAGAAAAGCGCTATATAAGTTTACATTTACCATTTTTACCATTTACCATAATGAGTTTGAGGTTTTTATAGGCCCTTTACCTGATATTTTTTCTAGTAGTGGAATTATATTAAGTTTTGTACAAGTTCCTCTCTTTGACTGTTACTGTCCTTTCCTTCCAGGTACTCTCTTCGTCAAACAAAAGACCGAGTTTGACTTCGAAAACCCCTCCATCCTGGTTCTAGTCGAGGCCCGAGACCACGGGACGCCGTCTCTTTCCTCCATGGCAACCGTCCAAGTGCAAGTGTCCGACGTCAACGACAACGCGCCCATCTTCCACCAGTCGGAGTACCGGGCCACCCTGTCCGAAGACAACCTCCCGGGGTCCACCGTCCTCACCCTGGAAGCCGTGGACGGAGACCTGTCCCGGGAAAACTGCGGGTTCGACTTCGCCATCGCCAGCGGCAACTCGGGAAACGCCTTCCAAATCGAAAGCAGCGTGCGTTTCTTGGAGGGGAAGGGGTTCCAGACGGTCGGCAGCGTCATTCTGGTGGAGGAGTTGGATTTCGAAGCCGTGCCTAAGTATAACCTGACCGTAGTGGTGTCCGATCGGGGGATACCTCAACGCAGCTCCAGCGTGCCTATTGTTATAAGCATTACCGACGCCAACGACAATCCCCCAGCCTTCAGCCGAGCGGAGTATAACGTCGTCTTGAGCGAAAGTGCGTCGACCGGGACGGAAATCTTACACCTTTCTGCCATCGATCCGGATTCGGCGCCCAACGGAGAGGTGCGGTACTCCGTGAGCTCGGGAGACGAAAGCGAACTCTTTCAGATGGACACGTGGACAGGAGCGCTGAAACTCCGGAAAGCCCTGAACACCGAAAGCCAATCCTCGCACATGATTGTAGTCCAAGCCACGGACGGGCAGGGCCACTACGCGTTCGCCCCGGTGACGATCGAGGTCAAAGACGTCAACGATAACCGCCCGTTTTTCCCGCTCAAGCAAGTCACGGCGAGCATCAGGGAGAACCAACCCAAGAATGCCTTAGTTACTATTTTGCACGCCATCGACCATGACAGAGGAGTGTACGGACAGCTGAAATATTACATGCTGGACAATGCAATGGAGGGGAAGAACGCTTTCCTGATCAACCAAACCACAGGAGAACTACGCACCCGCTCTAGTTTTGACTTCGAAAAGGTCAGCACTTTTAGTTTCGCCGTTGCCGCGGTGGACGCCGGGAACTACTCGGCAAGCGTGACGGTCCAGGTTTACGTCACTGGATTGGACGAATATGACCCCGTTTTCTCTTCTCCTGAGTTTTTGTTCGAAGTGCCTGACGGGGCGAGGAAAGGCCAGGTCATTGGCAAAGTCCAAGCCAAAGATGAGGACGGTGGTGTTGACGGCGTTGTGCTCTACTCCTTGCTGGACATATCCCCGTATTTCGAAGTCAACAAGTCCACGGGGGAGATTTCGTTGAAGATGGACAGCTACAGTAGACACGTCAGTCGTTCTAAAAGAGAGGTTCGCCAAATTGCTCTCGAGGTGACGGCGCACAGCCCTTTGGAGACATCCCGGGTAGGAATGGCCAAAGTCACGATAGATGTGACCCATACAGCTTTTGGCATTCCGACGGACATGAACACGGTGCTTGTCAGTGTCGTCGCGGTATCTCTTGGGACTATAGTCATCCTAATATTAATCGCCGTAGCTTTATGTTTCGTCAAACTACGGCGGCAACGGAAGTACCACAAGGGGCACGGGCGTAAATCGGGATCCAGCACGATGATGCATAGGTTCGAGGAGACAAAAATCGCCGCAAATGAAATCATCTACCACCAAGCCCTGCCGGGATACACCACAGAAAGCAGCAGTAACGCGGGACCGTTCACCCGTGGGGGATCTTTGGACCCTTCCCATTCGAGCGGGCGCGGATCGGCAGAGGCGGAAGCGGCGGAGGACGACGAAATCCGAATGATCAACGAATACCCCAGAGTGTCCAGCATATCTTCGTCGATGCAGGAACGTATATCGGCGAGAGGTCCCGATTCCGGAATACAGCAAGACGCCGACCAGCTGTCCGACGTGTCCTGCGAACCGTCCATAGACGCGAGCTCGTGGTTCAAGAGAAAGAAAAACGGCAGTCTGAATGGGTCGATCATGTCGGGCCAGACGTACAGAGACGACGGCAGTAGCTACGTTAGCGTCGGGAGAGGGCTTAACATCTCACACCCAAAGGACTACACCTTCCCAGCGGATGGAAAGCCGGCAGTCGACGGGTCACTGACAGCCATCGTGGCCACCGACGAGGAGCTAAGAGGAAGCTACAACTGGGACTACCTTCTTAACTGGTGTCCGCAGTTCCAGCCGCTCGCCAGCGTCTTCACCGAAATCGCGCGGTTGAAGGACGAAACTACCCCGCATCATTCGCGAAGGCACTTTCTCCACAAGGCAAAGGTCACGGAGTCCCGCATCGACCCGCCGCCGCTCATAACCTGCGTGGCCCACCCGGGGGCTAAAACAGTGCCCCCCAAGCCCGCCGTTGGAAGGACTTACCCCCATCTGGGTTCCTTCCGGAGGTCCCCCTTAAGCGACCAGGGATCGAGCTCGTCAGCTGCGATGTCGCCAAGCTTCTCCCCGTCGCTGTCTCCGCTGGGGGCGCGCTCTCCCGCCGTGACGCCATTCAACGTCTCACAAGGCCCCACCGCGTCGATCATAAGCACAAACGACCACCATCTTGAGCACGGTGAGGAGGTGGAGCTAAGGATTTGAAGGAACTTGAACTCTCGTGCCCCGTTGTTGTTCAGTCTAAAATGGGAGCACTTTTCTACTCATGTGTCACGGATCAAGTGAAATTTTGAGGAACTTTCTTATCATAGAGGGTACGCAGATGCACATTTGTTTTTGAAGCTCAGTCCGGGGTTCTATTACTTTCCAAGGCAGTGGTTCTCAACTGCGGCGTCGGAACCCACCATCTCCTTCACAAGCAGTGACCATAACAACAAATTAATTTGTTATGTATGATGTAAAATACAGTATTTTTCCACAAAATATTGATGAATGATTAAAATGAGCCTAAATAGCAAAAAAAAAAAAAGACAAGAAAAATCAGGAAGCACTCGGACAGATTCATTTTTGTACTTCGTAAATAAATGCTGACAACCCATTGAAAATAAATCTGGAAGCCACTTTTGGTGTTTTGCTCTAAGGCAGTGGTTCCCAACCTTTTTGCTAATATGTATTTAATTCACACAAATAGACTGGAATTGGAGTGTTTAATGCACCTGTAGTCTTTACTCAGTCATATTTGATGATTTTAACCATATAATCTGCTTAAATAATATAATTTATGACCTAACCCTGTGGCAAAGCTCTGGGCCCTGCACCACAGCGCTAAGGCACCATTACACACCATCACCCCTGAATGACATAGCCTGGCCAGGCATACTCACTTCTTTCTCTTTATATTTGAAATACATTTGAAAGAAATCTCCAGTTTAAAATAAACACAGTTTAGAATAAACCGAGGAGAACAGCCTATCGTGCTAGACTGAAAATGACAAGCAGTGACCCAAGTAAGAACTGAGTGTTAAACAAATGAAAAACAATCTGATAACAATCATTTTACCAAAGTCAGGTGGTGTTTCTATACTTTTTCAGTGGATTTTTCAGCAACTAAAAATTATTCCACAACCCACTTTAATCTGTCGTGAGACCATGTTACAGTAAGTGAGCCTTGGCCAAAAATGTATGTTGATGTTGATTAATTGTCTCGATATTATTTCATCATCCGTCTTGTTATCAAGGTTTGAACCAACAGAACTCACTAAATCAATCATGTATTTTCACATTAATTATATTCTATATTGTTTTATTGCAAAGTAAGACATGATAGATGGATGGTGCGTCCTGAAGCTGCACCCGTTGAGAACCACGTGATTCGACCTAATTGCTAAAATGAGTAATTTGTTCATTTAAATGACTGTGACTTTGACATTTGGCATTTTTAACAAACTTTTGACTCTGAAACTGAATTTTTTTATCACCTCACGTAACAAGTCAGAACAGGCAAATTGCTTTTTCCAATCAAGACTAGGATTGAGCTCAAAAAGTCAAGCTATGACACATTTTAGAAAGGGTTGTTTTGTTGGAGAGATCCATCTGTTTCTCATTGTTAACTTAATTTGTGCGTTTGGTTCATGACGGCGGCTGTAGTGAGTCGCTTCCACACCTGCGAGACCACAGACTGGACTTTCGTGTTTCCTGTGGGACTTTTCTCCTGTTGAGTTTATTTGCACATTCAGACGGGGACTCGGTCATGATGTCAATATTTTGTACAAAATCATTGTCTATATTTTTATACTTACTTATGTTTAATGACACAAAATGGCATTAACTTGTCATGAGATATTTTTATGTCTGTATATTTGTAGCTTGTTCTGTGCCATACGCTGGTTGTATTTCATTCATGTTTTTTTCCCCCCTGCGGTTTTTCGAAATGAAGGTTGATGCATTAACGCCTCATGAAGTGGGATTTTCGCGCGGGACGATTGTAAATATTTATAATAGAAGACACACTCTTATTCGAGCAAATGGAGCGGCGGGAGGAGGACTCACGTATTGTGCGACGGGGCTCTATCCGGGCGCCGGCGTTTGATCTGACTTCAAAAAGATCGTCATGAATGTGAAATCCCGTCTTAGTTCTCACGGATTCATTTTCAGACGCGGAGAAATGAGAGCCGACACCCGCGGATCCGTCCTTCAAGCGCCCCGACCGTAGAGTTAGACCACGTAATGCGCTTGTCATGCATCGGGCTGCTGCTTTTTGGAATCCATCGCATTGTTTTTTTACTTTGTTCTTAGATAAAACCGGTAAAACGAATCCAGCTTCTGCGGATCATGCCTTTGTAAAATAGGAGTGAGTAACAGTGGCCCAAAAGTTGTTGAAATGATCGAGTGAAGCTGTGTATAGAAGTGTTTTGAGTTCTTAAAGAGACTGGAACATGCAGGTTTATTCAAATACACATGAATGAAGCAAAAACACAACTCCATCTACATGTCTGTGTGGGCTCTGGACAATAAATTTCCACCTAAAATGAAGCGATAGGTTGCGTTCACGACATTTTAGAAAGTCATGTCATAATTCGAACTCTATTGAACTCAATGGGAGAGACTCCGTTTTGGAAAGAAATCGTCAAACGGATTCACAAACCTGCCACGTTCATCTGACCGACATCAAGCACATCGTTTTGAATTTTGTCCCCACTTTTGGACGCCTTTTCGAGACAGTCATGTGACCTTAGTTCATATGTGCTGAGAGAGAAGACCCTGAACTTCGTGACAGTTTTTGTTTCATGTGGGTCGGTCCAGCCCTTACAGAGATATTAATAATAAAGAAAGCCCAAAATTCAGCATTTTAAAGGTTACCATAGTTACCGCAATAGATTTCTCAGCTGCTCCAACTCCTCTTTGAATTATATGTTAAGTGTAACATCTCACACACACAGTAATAAGCTATGAGTCCAAACTGTTGATCCATAGATAAACACAGCAAAAGAGTATTAATTGTTAAAATTAGAATAACATATTTCACCATTTCTCCAGGCAACATGAAGATATTTTTGTATTTAAAATAAGCCTTCATTGTGTATAGAAAAGACATACTAAATCAAATCCAGAGTAAATGAAATATTTCTTTGCGATCAGATGTTTAAAAAGAGCCATGTAGTCAGCTGTACAACAGGTTAAAATCAGCAAACTCCCATTATTGTGAACAGGGCTAAAGCGCCGTTGGACCCGGAAGTAGAGCGATGACATCATCACTTAACAAACGTATAATAGGCTGTTTACCATAGAAATAAAAATAAGAAGCGGCATTCAGTTAGCAAGTCGGCTAGCAACTTTTCAGTGAATGAATGGTTTATTTTGGTTGATTGATGCATTTAAATTTCCAAACAGTAACAATAACAAAACAAAACAAAAATATTCAACCAAAAAAGGAATAGGCTGAAGCAATGCTTATCTATGCCTATCCTTGTTCAAACCACATAATTGATGCTGAAACAGCTTATCACATTATCAAATAAAAATAAACTATTTGGTGACTTACAGACAGAATAATGAATATGTACACATACACATCTCCATTTTATATAAGCTTGAGGTAATCACTCATCCGTCTCAATGGGACTATATAGAGGTAAAATTATTTAGTTTTTGAGGAAATTGTAGGTCTTGTACAGAGAGATCATGGACCCAGTGACTGATATTAATGATTCCTTTTTAGATATGACTTGTGTAATGCAGTTAATAGGATAAACTGGCTCCTGCCCCCACTGGGTTCAGTGACATCAAAACAATCTAGAACCTGCAACCCAGCAATAGGGACTAGTTGGAGACTAGAGTCCACGCCGGCCCGATACTTCCCCTGGCAATAAGGGAAAGCGAACATCAGATTTGCACCACTAATCTAAACTTCACAGTTCCAAATGGCAAACCAGGTGCAACACGTTTTGAAATCACATGCTTGCAATTTAGCAGCTGTCTTTTAAAGCAGTACTACGTAACTCATGCCCCTAAAGGCCATAAGCGCAACTGCAGGTGTCGTAGCATGTTGCGTTTTTTAATCATTAATTGTCCGTGAGAGTAAATACTACGCTGACAGGAAAGACAAAGGGAGAGAGGGATATCGTTCATCCAATTACACAATGGAGATAATTTTTTTCACTCAAACTTGGCTGTAAATACTGTTTAAGTGGCGCTAGCCCGCAGTTAGCTTTGCCCGTTAGCCTGTTAGCTTCTTCTTCGTAATTCTATTAGTGTGTTTTGCGCCTCCGACCCGCTGCAGGGAAAGTTGCAAGGGTTGTTTTCTGGCCAGAGGCACCAGGGGGAGATGAAAGACCCCCCAATCATCCCATTAACACTTGTATTACCCCAGAGGGACTACGGAAAGGGATTTATTAAGGTAAACAAGTTACTTAGTTCTGCTTTAAATCATGCCCCGAAAACTGGGCCAAAATTTGAAAAGTGAAAAAAAAAAGGATAAATGAGATTAATATTAAAACTAGATCCATTTTGTGCCTTGTTTCACTCACAGACACTTCAATTGTAATATTTTGTAATCCTGCCCACAGCTGGTGTTCTTTACGGCGCATTGAGCATTACAATAGACATTGGCAGCGAAAACGCATTAGCTTCATTACAAGCACACAAGACTTTTTTTTTCATTAATCTCTTTTTTTTGCCCTTCATAGAATCTGCAGCGAAAGACTCTCCAAAGTTTACACCTGTATCGAGCGGAGACGCAGAAGTTCACTCCGTCAGTCGTTCCACACGGCTTGAATGGAAATCGCGTCGTTCATAATTTACATAACGTTATTCCGGGCTTCTCGCCTCGCTGACTCTCTTGATCATAATTTCATTTTGGCAGCCGTTTCTAAGTTGAATAATTAATCAGTTTGCAAACGCAGCCACCTCGCCAAGCCCCGTAATATGTTCCCACATTGTTGTCTTTTTTCCCCCCTCATTTATCGCGGAGGATCGTTGCGTAACACTAATCTCCTTCCCCCAGATCGTGCTAATTTATAAGCTATGGATAACCGCTAAATTATTTACCGGGTGTCGCTATTTGGTTCTGTATGTACTTTTACCTTGTGTCTTAATGTTTTACGTTTGTCTGAAAAGAGCATTTTTAAAGGTGCTGTTTGAGAAATGCCATTCATTGTACATTTGTTTTTGGAGCAAAGTGCCTAAATAAAGTACTCATGTCGACAACGTGTGCTTTATTTGTCTCAATATTAATGCACTTTAGGATTTGTGCATTGTCTAAGTTTGAGCAGATTGGCCTTCCTTTCTGACCAAGAGAAATAAACTCTTAAATGTATATGAACGTAATGGACATTTCTCCAACATTTATACGAATTTATATGAATAAGCCATTCCTATCTGAAAACCTAAGAAACACTTACTGAGTGTGTTTACATGCACTCGAGTTTCCTTGTTACGATCAGGAGTTTTTAATATTCCGGTTTTGCCTTTGGACATATAAATGCAGTTTGCCAATATGAGTGTGTTTACATGCGCTTGAGTAACCTGGTTATTAGGCATATCCTGGTTATGATAGTATTCTGGATATGATGTTTACAGGCATGAAACCAGAACACTCATGTCCCTGTTTACATGAGCAACTGCAGTATCCTGGATATGTAGGCTCCAGAGAGGAGCTAAATCAATGGCCGCTGGCTGCTCTGCTTTGCGACGACGACACTGGAGGCCGCCATTGCTCCGCCTTTGCTGTAGTACCGCCATATACCCGCTAGGCCCCCATTGGAATCCATTGCACTTTAGACACGTTAAAAACAACTTTAATGCCCGGTGCCTAATTGTTTGGAACTGTCTACAGCTAGATATTCCTCCTGTGATTACGCTGGGTTAGACACAATCAGAGGCACCGGGCTGGTTATGGTAGGATACATTTTAGAAATCTCCTACTTAACGGGGGTCGGACTGTTAGCATTGGAGCTGCACGAGCTACATGTCACGCAAGGGCGGAGTCTACAGTGAAGATCCCGCCCTTATGCCCTTATTAGGAACATGCTTCGTCAGAGCTGGGGAGGAGGAGTCTATAAATCCGCCATGATTTCCCCCTCGAACGTGGTCATTGTGGTAAACGGGAGGAGTGAGTATTGACGGTCTATTAATAATATGTCTATGAGCTAAATACTGTAGCAATGTTGCTAACGCATGGCTTTTTCAGACATTTCTTCAGCACAGGGACAAGATCTATCCAAGGAAGCACTCAAAACAAAGCTTTCCCATCTTCAGCGACAGATGTGAGAATTGAAAAAAATAAATAATAATAATTGGTTTGATCCCAGAGCAGCGCTGACTTCCACCGGAGATACCACAGAGCAAAAAAGTACTTGTTGGTTACTTCAATGTTTTGTTCATTCTTACACAGTTTTAAAAGCCCCGGTACCAGATAAAATGGCTGTTGGAAAGTTTTTGCTCCTGCCGTATCTGTTTCAAAACTTCGCACATGCTCAGTTTCCATCCGTCGTCCCCCATGCGCACTCTCAAACACACTCTCATTCAACCTGGACTACTGTACATGTTTTTAGTGGTAGGGGACACCGGAGTACCCGGAGGAAACCTACACAGACACGGGGAGAACTTGCAAACCGCTGTGCTACCGTGCCGCTGTATTGCTTTCAAAAATATATAATGTATGCACCCGCGCAGATGTCGCCTCAATACGATCCTCAACACAGGGACCTTTATTTGATCAAGCGAACACTACAGGGGATTTGAATTTCCCGATTTCTCAGTTACATATAAACGCCATATCCCGATAAATGGATTTAGGGCTAATAACCAGAAATCAACATTCCACCTAATTCCTCTGTTTAATTGAATGCTTACAAATCTTACAAAGATTTTTACATTTGTGGCATTAAAGGGATATTTTTTTTAGGAATTTTGACATGGGGCCTAAGTTCCTAGTTATCCAGAGTGTTGTTGATTTCAGGAGATATATATATATATATATTATTTTATTCATGCAGTCCTTATATTTGAAGAGTTTAGTGGTGCTAGGCTAGTGCATGTCTATGGTAACTAGTAGCCTGCATTAAAAACAGTCTGACCCAAGCACAGTGCACCTGAGGCAACTTACTTATAACACCAGTCTACCGATATAAATGTCTGCGTTGACTGAATAATGTTTTAAATATAACCATTTTGCATTTAAAAGAACTTATATTTGAGCAGCATCAGCTTCCTGGTTGTGAGCTACGCAGCGGTGGAGTGATCTGCTAGGTTACCGGATCTACAGTAGTTTGTTTACCTGCAGCCGGTATTACTACACGTGGAATTCACAAAGGAGCTTTCTACAAATCAGATATGGCAACGTTTGGAGGACTACCCCATGATTTTGAAGAGATTTTTAATGCATGCTACTAGTTACCATAGACATGCGCTAGCCTAGCGCCACTAAACTCTTCAAATATAAGGACTGCATGAATTTAAAAAAACAAAACAGAAATCAACAACACTCTGGATAACTAGGAAATTAGGCCTTATGTCAAAAATCCTGAAATATCCCTTTAAGAATATAGTATTTAGGCAGCATTACATTTGACTTGCTGGCACCTGTAGAAACCCTGTTAATACCTACAGAACTTATCTAAACTGATTTGTACTTTATACTTTGGATACTTGGGAATTTTCCACAGCTGTTTACTTTTACTCAATGAATGACACCAAGTACATTTACCACCAGTGGAAAAATGATCTATAAGAACACACTGCCACTTCAGAATATTTAACTCTTTTACTAATTCACCGCAGCATGAGAACTTTGAATACATCCCTTGCACTGAAGTGGCGCTTTTACCGGTGCCACAATGAAAGAGCACAGTCTACAAACAACTGCCTTTCAGCTCTGACGTCTGCGGCTGATGCAGCGAGAGGCTCGAGAGGCTGAAAACACAGAAAATCTGAGAGTTATGAAACAGTCTGGAAGAGTAATGGTTTTGATCAGAATAAAAGCGCTAATGTTCTAAAGTGGCGGCTGCAGACTGTGTTTGAGTCTCTCGATGGGTCCAAGCCTCTAATGGAGGATCAACAAAGGTGGGTTGTTTTGTCATGTAAGAGGAAAACACTTAAATAAAAGAAGTGAAGGGACGAAGATAATTACTAAAGCAAAAGTAGAAATGTGATAAATGAGAAAAACATCCTTAACTCTTTGCCTGCCAGCCCTTTTTTCAAAATCAACTCCTCAGACTGCCAGAATTTAAGCTCATTATCAACAATCTTCACTGTCCCACAGAAAATGTTGTGCAACTCTGAAACCCACTGATATTCTAAGTCACTACTTTCAACACTAGTTTCCATCAAAAACAGTTTGTCTTAGGCCAACGTTTTGGAGTATTTAAAGAGGGGTATTATGCTTTTTTCAATCACATAGCACCAGTCTATAGCATACTACAATGATGACGTAACCTTCTGTTGGTCTGTATATGCAGTAAATTAAAATAACTGCCTTGAATAAAATTGCTCTCTCAAATGGCTGTACTGAACGTCTTGAAATAGGCCTCTGTCTCTTTAAGAAGCTTTCCGACACGCCCCCTTCAGCACACTGCTGTGGCATCTAAACAACACTACTGTGCGGGGAGGGGGCTCTGCTGAGCTGAGGAGCAGTGGTTGGTGGCTTGGCTGGTGATGAAAGGTCCAGAGGCGTCTCCAGGAGGTGGGGGCGTTCCTAGGAGGACTGAGGCATAGCTACACCTAAAATGGCTGCCGTCTAAGTTTTTACTGATTACTCAAAAATATGTGAATGAGCCAAGGCAACACTCCAGGCATGTGTTTAATGAGGGAATGACATAATAACATGATATAAAGCTGAAAAAGTCGATTTTACATTTAAAATCTGATTTAACGATGTTAGTTAGGATGCTGTTTTTTGATATTTGGCTTAATTTCACTGTAATCTGCTGTTTTCAATCAAAAATACATTATATTCAATGATCAGTATCCCGCGACCCCCACTTGCAGAGCTACAAGGAACTTTTATCAACTCAAAGCTTTCGTTGCCAACACATTTACTGCTATTTCTTTTTTCCTCCCCTTCAGTGTGTTTGGAAACCGTCTCTCCCTGCACTAGGAGTTGTTAAAATGTAGCACGGTGAAGCAGAGACGCTGAAATTTATGCTCAAAGGGGTGAAAATAATAAAAGTTTACCGCAGCTTGACCTCTGCCTCTCGGCGCTACAAGCCAGGAATGACCAAACTTCCTTTTTGTGCATTACTGACTTTGCCGTTATGGTAGAAAATCGCAGTTTTAAGGGGATTTTTTTTGTATTGTTTATATGAATGCTTGTGCTTGTGCTTGTGATGTCTGTGTAGAAAGCGACTCTGGTCTCCAGGGT
Organism: Neogobius melanostomus; assembly: GCA_007210695.1. Classification (NCBI taxonomy): domain Eukaryota; kingdom Metazoa; phylum Chordata; class Actinopteri; order Gobiiformes; family Gobiidae; genus Neogobius; species Neogobius melanostomus. Next base: position 201,372 of record VHKM01001005.1, on the reverse strand, counting down.
CTGAAGTCTCTGAAATATTCTCCTCCATTGAAGCGCTGCACCAAAGTGAACTGAACCGACCCCAGCGCAGGGCCAGAGGAAATACGCCTTGAAGATATGAAGAGCGTGGCCTGAAAAGCTTATATTTGTGAACTGAGTTGTAAACAATCTAAATGCTTGTTAATACGGGGCAAATCGCGCCGGAGGAGAGCTGCGGAGACTCTGCAACTCAGATTGATTGCATGCATAAAGAGGGCCCTTCTCATCGGCCTGGAAACTAGCTGGAGACTCGAGTGGCCACTGGTCACAGAGATGTCTCTGAGACGTCCCCTGGAGATATAACGTAAGTCTCGTAAATTGTGTTTCCATCAGAGAAAATGCGCACAATAAATGCGTATAACAAACGCAAATTTTCACACGTTTCCATCCAAGAGTTTTTGCGAATCGTGGCTTTGGTTACCATGGTTACACCAGGCAGCTGCATGGCGCAATTGCAGCATTTACCCAGCAGAGGGCGCGCTGTACGTTTTTGATGTCACTTGAAGTACGAGCTATTTAGTATAGTTTTCAGCTAAATTAATTCATGTCGGAATTAGCTGCTTGTTTTTACTCGTAATGCCATGAATAAATGTTAATTTAGGCGACCTACACACTAAAGCTAAGCAAAAGTATCTTGGTCTCTGGGCAAGTTTTTTGTTGCTAACTTGGTCCATAGTTGTTAGCATAAACACTGTTGTTAGCTTAAATGCTGCGGCAGAGACAGCGATGTTTGAGCCTCTGCATCTGGGAAATATTTTTGGACTAGAGACGACCTGCTACTGATGGATTACTTTTCCTCTTCATCTGTCCACTCCTGTCCACAGGTCGGCTACGCCAACAGGCACGTGTACTTTTTATTCACTATGTCAAACTTTATGCGAATGCGCATTTACGCTTCTGCGCATTAATCAAAAACCACCTCAAGAGAGCGGATAAACGTTTTATGCGAATTAAGAGTTTAAATGCGAAATTTGGTGTTTCCATCACTGCTTACAAATGCGAAACTTCAAAATGCGCATTAAAATCTAGTGATGGAAACACAGTTAGTGTCTCAGTGAAAACGAACAGGTTCTATTTTAGTGGAGTCTCTGCAATCTCAAGCAAGTGTGGCAATGTTGTTGAAAAAGTTGAAAAAGTCTCCATACAGTCTCCATGTGTGCGCGGTCTCAAGACGTTGTGTCACGAACACTATTTGTTGTCCTCAACCTGTGATACGTTTCTGTGACTTCCTGACATGTCTCTGAGACCTGTCAGATACCAAGGAGAACTCAACCCTAACCCAGAGACATTGTGGGGACGGAAACGTCTCATAGGTTGAGGACAACAAATAGTGTTCGTGACACAACTTCTTGAGACTTTTTCAACTTTTTCAAGTCTCCATGCAGTCTCCTTTGAAATCGAAGATGCTTCACCGAGACTACCTGAAGACTCGCCTTATCTCCAGGGGACGTATTGGAGACATCTCTGTGACCAGCGGGGACTCAAGTCTCCAGCTAGTCTCCAGGCTGGTGAGATAGGCCCTTAAACCAGATTTTAAGGCAAGACATGGTGAAAACATATCTTTTTCATGCACTGTTATATTTGTGACAGTTTTTTGCCCTCAACATCTTAGTAAATGCCTGAGTAAATATATATATATATATATTTTTTTTTTTGTTTGTTTGTTTTTTTGTTTTTTTCTATTTTTCTTTTTCTTTAATTGACATACAGGACAAAAACATTCATACAACACATAGACAAAGGAGAAACACAAATAACAAAAGGTAGGTGGAACAGGATGTATAAACAGTTTTGTGTGTGAAATATTGGGGTGGGTGGAGTGAATGTGTGCGTGGATGTATTATGAAACAAAATCATAAGATATTGAGGGAAAAATAATAATAATAATAAATAAATAAATAAAATAATAATTATAATAATAACAAAAATATATATATAAAAAAATCAAAAATAAATAAATTAGTAATGATCATGGTAATCATGATGATCCCAGTGATAGTAACAAAAGAAATATACAGAATATAACCATAATAAAAGGAGACCTTCAGAGCAAATAAAAATAAAAAAATAAACTAAGAAATAAAGAGACAAAGAAAATTATCATCACAATAAACCAACATTAATAGTAATAGGATTAATAAGAATAATAGTAAATGGATGAATAGGATGGAAATAGTTTTGATAGAAAGAAACAAGCAATCATAAGAAAAGGAATTAAAATATTTAAAATAAATCAATATACAATTATTATTATTATTTTTTAGTAAAAATAATTAACCAAACTCACCCTTTACGAGGTTTAATTTATGACCTTTTCTTGACTCATGCGACAGATTTTCTCTGAAATTCCAACAACATGGCCGCACTCCGCCATGTTTAGTATTCACGTCCCAACGACAACTCTTTGTAATCCAATAATTTTCATTTACTTTGGTGCCAGCCGCAAAGGTACCGGGTCCTGGATTGTTTTGTGTGGTAAGTTCGGGGGGTCTCAGCCTGAAAAGTTTGGGAACTCTTCTATATTCTGTTCTTTGTCATGTTTCTTCACACAGACACAGCCATAGCTCACGCCAACACAAATGGGATTCCGTCATCTGTGTTCAGGAACAGGGAAGCACTCGCATCAGCCTCTGGAGTCCGAGCTGCTCGAGGACGGGATGAGGACAGCCTGATGAAACGAGGGGAAAGTCGACTGTGTCTGCGAAGGCCCTGCCCCGTCTGTGGCCTCAGCCTCAACCTGTGGAGAGAACAGGCTGCTCTCCATGAGACACAAGCAACTTTTAAGAGAAGCTTTACCATTTTTATACCAATCTTTGTTTTTATCTTTTCACAGAAGCCCTTTAGCTTTTACCGCAGCTGATACGAGGCTGCTGCAGTTGTTCAGCCATAGATTCATCAACACTATGAGCCCAAAGAATAAGATCAGCTGACTGGATTTCTTCTGCCCTGATGACACCAGCATATTCCAGGATGACAATGCCAGGATTCATCAGGCTCACATTGTGAAAGAGTGGTTCAGGGAGACATCATTTTCACCCATGGATCAGACACAGAGTCCAGATCTTAACCCCATTGAGAATCTTTCACACTTTCCCATCATCAATACAAGATCTCTGTGAAAAAAATGAATCCAACACTGGATCTTTGGACTTTGCTGAAGCTTATTGAAACAACGCCACAGCCAATGTGCTGTATTCAAATCGCAACAAACAAATATTAGAGCGTGTGACCTTTTTTTTGTTTCTTCAGGCAGTGTATATGAAGGCAGAACACATAATGATACAGCTGTAGTTTTTGCTAAAGTAGTGGTAGTAGTGAGTAATGCATCAGAACTGTTTGTCTTGTACCCATTCTATTATATTATATCCAGAATAAGATGATTATAACGGCAGACCTCTTAAATCAATGAGAGCAGTTTGATAATCCGAGGCAGTTTACAGGCCATTCTCTGCTCCACTGTCAGCCTGCTGTGCATCACTGCTGCATGATCCCTCATGGAGCAGTTCAAAGCTAATATTGCTCTATTTCGGAGCAACCCGTAAGGAGCAGAATCACCTGGCTGGAGGATTCACCTATTGCTCATGTTTGTCACTGTAAGAAACTCTCGAGCCGTTGGTTTATAAGCGATCTATAATCACGGATGTAAAATTATAGCCTATTACACCGCTCATTTTTACTCAGGTAAGTGACCAGTTTGGATGGTCCACAAGTTCCTCTTACTCACATGCATAAGAACTCACAGAATCGGAATGGAGAAGTGTGTAGTTTGGCTACTTTTATCCCTCCTCCGCAGCAGAACCAGCATCCTCCACAGCCTCCCCCTCATCACCACCAGAGTCCCTTACAAATCTATCATTCTCTCCATTCCTGGCATCACTAACATCAGCTGCCAGGGTCTAAGCACTTTTAATTTTAAGTGCGTCCATTAAATAAATTACAATTCGACCCCAATTTGTCAAACTAAACTCTCAGCAGACACAGCGTTTTTACCAGCGAGAATAGACAAACTGAACACTGGAAACCAATCAGTTTTACTCATTACACTTTAGCTCATTTTAATTTCAACTCATGTAACTTTGAATGGCTTTATTAAGAGAGGACATGGATGTTAATGATCATGCATGAAACAATATGCATAAACATCAGCATTATGCTCTTCTGCTGAGTCTCTAACACTGTAACGCCTCTGACTGATGCGTTACTGCCTGAGCAGAGGGATTTGAGGAGGGTAAAGATACACTTAGCCTGTTCTCAAACCATTGTGTAAAACCTTGGAGCTGCTTCCCAAACTTGGCCCTCTCTTCCATTCCCATTGTTCACAAGTTAATTTGTTAATTATACGCTTAAGCACTAACCGCTGCGCCACTTATTTAGACTCTTACTTCCTTATTCAAGATTTAGTTTGAAAGCACTTTACAGCAACCAACGTTGACCAAAGTAGTGCTGCACACAATAAAAACTTTGATTTTTAAAAGTACTCTAAAGGGACTATACAGAGTTTAAAAATGTTTAAATTAAGTATTTTCCTCCCCCTACATGTTCCAGCCATGTCCTAATGTGTAGAATGAGCCCAGACCTGTTCACCACAACTGCCTCTAAAATCCTGCACTGTCACTCAAAAAGGTGTTAATTTGGGTCAGAATAATTCTTAATATAGAAGCTGCAGTTACGCGTAAGACCTGAGGTGGCAGTAGTGAGTATAAAAATGACCAACTTGCATCTAGTCTCTTTAAGGAAATTGATTGAAAAAACGTCACACACTACAGGCCAATGACTGGTTTTCTTTCACAAACAGTCTTGGGCAATTTTTTTTTTTTACTTTTGGGCCGACCTCTGGCTGTGGCCAAAGCGCTGACCCGTGTCTGATGTGACGTGAACAGACTCTGGCCTCTGATTGGCAACGAGAGAGTGGACAGCCCTCACTATGACACGCAGGTCATACGGATTTCATATTTCACAACATCATACCGCTGTGCTAAAAGGGGATTTTGCCGATATTAGCTTTAGCTGGTGTTAGCATGTGCATGTAGCTTACCGTCATAGTTGTATTTAGTGGTTTCTTTTCTGTTTTAATACAGCTTGGCTCCTCTGAATGATTCCCTAACTCCCACCAGAGGGCAGCATTTGTCCACATTTGTTCTCATCGCGGCTCTAAAAACTTTTAATGACGATCTGTACAGGGTGTGTGTGTGGTGGAAACAGATCGGGGTAGAGTCGATACGTGCACATAGATCGTGGCGTGCGCGGTCGGGTAGTGGTGGGTGATATGACAAAAATAGAATATCACGATTTTTTTAATTATAAACTCCTGTTTTCGATTTTATCACAATTTTTTTATAGTAATAAAAATAACTTAAATTACACACTGAAGAAGAAAAAGATTGAATGAATATACTAATGTATTCAACTTTGTGATAATCAACACTGCAAAAATAGACTTAGATCTAACTCCATACATAAAAAAATCAATAAAAGTAAAATAGTAACACTAAGTTTGGTTTTGGCTTGTTGCTGTTATCCATCTTTTCTGAGACGTCTCTCTCATGACGTGAAGCTAATTTGATGTGACGCTCTGTCGCTGTCTGACCCTTTCACAATAAGAGTCTTAAAGGGATACTTCGGGATTTTTGACATTGGGCCTCATTTCCTAGTTATCCAGAGTGTTGTTGATGTCTGGAGATATTTTTTTCTTAAATTCATGCAGTTCTTATATTTGAAGAGTCTAGTGGCGCTAGCCTAGAGCAAGGCTAAAGCATTTCTATGGTATCAGTTAGCCCGCATTAAAAAACAGTCTGACCCACTCCACAGTGCACCTGAGGTAAATCACTTATAACACCAGACTAACCATATAAATGTCTGTGTCAATAGAATAATTTTTTTAATAAAACTAACCTTGTATCACATGAATTACCGCATTTTGAGGGACTATTTTCTCGCAGATCACTCCACCGCTGCGTTAGCTTACAGCCACGAAGCTGATGCCGCTCAAATATAATTTTAAATGCAAAATGGTTAAAATTATTCTATCGACACAGACATTTATATGGTTAGTCTGGTGTTGTAAGTGATTTACCTCAGGTGCACTGTGGAGTGGGTCAGACTGTTTTTAATGCAGGCTAACTGATACCATAGAAATGCTTTAGCCTTGCCCTAGCCTAGCGCCACTAGACTCTTCAAATATAAGAACTGCATGAATTTAAGAAAAAAATATCTCCAGACATCAACAACACTCTGGATAACTAGGAAATGAGGCCGTATGTCAAAAATCCCGAAGTATCCCTTTAAAAAAGCGATAACATACAATGACTTTTATCGTGTAAAAGGCAAAAGGCAGTTCGTTACCGTAAGTTATTACTCAACCAAGTAATTCACCAAAGTTGGACAAGTCTTCTATTTTCAAAGACATGGGCTTTTGCAAAGGTCAATTGACTTTCATTTTCTTGTTTTTCAAATTGTAAAATGGCATTGAGGTCACCAAAGGGTTCCCAATGCCAAAAAGAGAAGAGTAGAGCTGAGCACGAAAAGCATTGCCCTCATTTCGTCCTGCCGTTGCCCTGTCCCGTCGCCGCTCAGACACGTCGTAGCGGTTCATTCAACGTGGTGTTTAGAGGCAGATATTTTCTGGGATGGCACTTGATGCAAAAGGGACCGAATCCTTTCTCTATTTTCCGCTGCCGATAACAAATGTTCAAAGGAGAGCTCCGAAATCACAACAGAGTCCGTGCCAATTATCCCTATTACGCTCCGACCATGAGATGAGCGCTGCCACCGAACCGCCAATTTAGTATCTGCAGCTCGTATACACAACAGCCGTGCCGCGGCGCAAGCGGGAGCTCAGAAGTCATTACTCAAGCGAAATTAGAGGCCTGCGTCTGAAACCACGACAGAGCGGTGATTTTGTCCTCGGAGACAGGAGAGGCCGCTCTGTCTGTACCTTCAGTCCACTTCAGTCACTGACCTGCTCCCGCCGCCGCCGCATGAAGTCACCGATTCATTTGGGGAGCAGGGAATTACCCAGAGCGAAGCCGCAAACCTCGAGCCGGTACCTGCCACGTCAAAATCAAAGGCTTTGGGGATGAGTGAGGATCGAGAGGAGCGGCTTAAGCCCTATTCGCACGGGATTAGAATCACCCAGAGGCTTCAGGTAAAAAAGTATAAATTACTGGAGTTTCTATGTAGTGATGGGTTTTACGGTTCTTTACTGGGAGCCAAGACTTTCAAAGAGCCGCTCAAAAGACTTTAACGTTACCTGTCTGATTTGCATTGTCTGTTTTTGAAGTATTTATGGGCTGCTTTGCTCCTCTCCATGTCTCTGTATCTTTATTTAGTAGAAATATATTCATAATTCAACATCTATTAAAGTGATGCTATCGGACTGTCCGCCTGTAACTCACTGCCTGCCATGTAATCTTGAGCTATTTGTCACCACTCGATCTTGGAGGTCGACATTTCTGGAAGTTTCATCTGGAGCCCTGCACCAACTCCGTCATTTCGACTCGGAAACTCAGGGAATAATCACCTAACCCAAGATTGATCTTTTAAAGATGGCTGCGCCCCTGACGGACCTTCCCACCAGAAAACCTACAAAACAATTGATCCGTTGTAGAAACCAGCGTGATCGAAAGTAAAGGCACCATGCTGACCACTCGAAGGAAGGAAGCAAGGAAGGAAGAGGAAAGGAACGGGGGAAAAGAAACAAAGAAAGGAAGGAAGGAAGGAAGGAAGAGGAAAGGAATGGGAAAAAAGAAACAAAGAAAGGAAGGAAGGAAGGAAGGAAGCAAGAGGAAAGGAACGGGAAAAAAGAAACAAAGAAAGGAAGGAAGGAAGAGGAAAGGAACGGGGGAAAAGAAACAAAGAAAGGAAGGAAGGAAGGAAGGAAGCAAGGAAGGAAGAGGAAAGGAATGGGAAAAAAGAAACAAAGAAAGGAAGGAAGGAAGGGGGAAGGAACGGGAAAGAAAAAAAAAGAAAGAAAATAAGAATGAAACAAAAAAAGAAAAAAGAAAGTAAGGACTTTAATTGTATAGAGCCTTTTACAGCCATATATCAAGTGCTTTACATCGGACAATTTATTTATTTAATGGTTTATGGTCGGGACAGTTCATGTTAATGAACATGGGTCTCATGCATGTAAACAAGCCACACTGGATTGTAGCCTTGGGCTAATTTCCATCCGTCGTCCCCCATGCGCACTCTCATTCATCCTGGCCTATTGTACATGTTTTTAGTGGTAGGGGAAACCGGAGTACCCGGAGGAAACCTACGCAGACACGGGGAGAACATGCAAACTCCACACAGAAAGGCCCCGTCCAGGTGGGAATCGAACCCTGGACCTTCGAGCTGTGAAGCACAAGCACTAACCGCTGTGCCACCACATTCACATTCACTCCATTCTTGGTGGTAAGTCACGATCTCATACAGCCGCTGGATCACAACAGGGTAAAATAGGCACAAAAATCAACTTATACTTATACTTAGACTTAAATACTGCATAATGCACCTTTAAGAGTAAGGTGTACTTTATTGTCCCCATAGGGATATTTGTCCTCTGCATTTGACCCATCCTTTGACGCCGCTGTGGGCAGTCTGACAGCACCGGGGGACCCATCTCCAGATGTGGAGCCAGGCTGATGGTCAGAATCACCTGGCTGGAGGATTAATCTATTGTGTGAAACACATTGTAACGAGGTCAAAGTTTAAACAGTCGATTTATATGTCGCTTTAATACTGCAGACCAGCTGAAAATCCTCTTTTCGCCATAAAGCAGCACTTTGTCCACAGATTTCATCCACAGTTAACCAGCTCTTATGAAATCTCCCACACGGCCTGTTCGCGGCGGCGCTGACACCTGACACGGCTGACCACAGAGAAAGTAAAGCAACGCTCTTTCTGCCGCATTATTGAATTACGCTTCAGCTATCTTTAATGCGCGTCCAATTGTTCAGTGCACCCATGTCGAGAGGCGGCCTGCCATTCGCTCGACAAGAACAACAGTGTGTTCTTGTGCTTTTTTTTTGGCAAACCGCAGAATTTGGGGAAAGTCACGACATTGTTCATTCTTCACGGGAATGTCTGACAAAGGAAGCATTCGCTCAAGACCCGAAGAACAAAATGTATTATTCACATCGACAGTTAATCACCTCGTTTCATGCGTTGTTGGAGGGATTTCCTTCGTAACCCCGGAGCAGCTCTGTGGATTTTGGGCAATATTGTCATTTTCTCGCAGCACAATAGGGGACGGAAAATGTTTTGCTCATGCAGCGTGAAGTGCCTCGGGAGCACAAGTTTTGGGAGATGTTCTCGTGTTGTCGTTCTCAGAGTTTGCCAGCGAAATGCCGACAGCAAATGTTTATAGTTTATTCAAAGCCACAATGAGCTGTGTTCTGATGGAACGCCATGTCTTACATTTGCTGCTCCCCCAGAAAGAATTTTATGCTCAAATTTCGAACTGAATTTCCTCTGGGGACATGGCGTCTTTCTATTTTCCTCAAGGTCATAGGCTATTATTCATTTTTCAGACCTTTACAACAGATGGCAATGGGTCATAGTTAAGGAAGAACATTATGGAAAACATTATTTTCTCACTCTTTTTAATCAGTTTACCAGAGGTGGGAGTAAGTCACTAAATGCCTCCAGGCAAGTCCAAGTCAAGTCTTACTTTAGCCGACAAGTCACCTCAAGTCACAAGCGTTGGCGTTAAAGGGGGGTATTATGTAAAATCGACTTTTTCAAGCTTTATATCATGTTATTATGTCATTCCCTCATTAAACACATGCCTGGAGTGTTGCCTTGGCTCATTCACATATTTTTGAGTAATCAGTAAAAACTTAGACGGCAGCCATTTTAGGTGTAGCTATGCCTCAGTCCTCCTAGGAACGCCCCCACCTCCTGGAGACGCCTCTGGACCTTTCGTCACCAGCCAAGCCACCAACCACTGCTCCTCAGCTCAGCAGAGCCCCCTCCCCGCACAGTAGTGTTGTTTAGATGCCACAACAGTGTGCTGAAGGGGGCGTGTCGGAAAGCTTCTTAAAGAGACAGAGGCCTATTTCAAGACGTTCAGTACAGCCATTTTGAGAGAGCAATTTTATTCAAGGCAGTTATTTTAATTTACTGCATATACAGACCAACAGAAGGTTACGTCATCATTGTAGTATGCTATAGACTGGTGCTATGTGATTGAAAAAAGCATAATACCCCCTCTTTAAAGGAACAGGCCACCGTTTTTCTTACTGAGATATGTTCTTACCGGAGCTTAGACGAGTTGATACGTACCTGTCTGGTCTTTGTGCGTGCGCTCAGTCACGCAAAACGACCAAAGATGTTGTTAGCATTTGGCCTCTCCCAGCATATTCCTATAGCTCCAAACGGGGTGAAGTTAGAAGCGACCAAGCTCTTCCACGGCCACAAAGACCAGACAGGTACGTATCAACTCGTCTAAGCTCAGGTAAGATCATATCTCAGTATGGAAAAACGGTGGCCTGTTCCTTTAAGTCTAATTTTCACTGTTGGACTATTCATTCTTCTTTTAAAATGAGTTTACTTGAAAATCAACAAGTGCCTTCTCAAGATTTTCGCCATTTTGAAAATGTAGGCTAATGTCAAACTTTTTAAATCTAATGGCTTTGGATTTAAAGTCTAAATGGTTTAACTGTGAAGGGAACTCCCTGCTCTGGAGAACTGCACTAAAGCTGAGACCAAGAAAAAAGCTAATTCATTATAAATGTATGAACTATTGCTGGAATCATTCTCTTCCTCCTGAGAGAGGAGGTTTGAAGCAGCTGGACCTCTTATCTCTCCTACTCAGTCAACACTTCCCTTCAAGGCCAAGCCACGGAGCTAAACCTGATAAGGACTGAGCTCTCTGGGTCATATTTTGCAAAACACTGACTTTCAGACTGTAAATAACCGCACACACATACCCCCTCCCTAACCACGCCCCCGTCGTTCTGCGTCCGCCTCAACACGTTTCTTCAGCCCCGCCCCCTGGTCAATGTCCAGTCATCGTGTATTTCCCATGTCTTGATGTTTCTATATATGTCCTTTGCCTTAACTTAACCTGATTGTAATTTTGCAGATCTTCTTTTGTAAGGCGCATTGAGTTGCCTTGTGTACGAAATGTGCGGTATAAATAAAGTTGCCTTGCCTAATTAATATCCAATCGCCACAAAATTAAAAATATTTTGAATGCTTCAGTCTATGCACAAAATTACTGGGACAGCATTTTAAGTCAGGGGGCCAGAAAAAATTAAACAACAGTCTTTTAAATATGAGCTGCTTTTAGGTAATGTAAATCTAAAATTATATTTTTATTTTTGTTTCTGGCAGTTTTTCCTGTCAGTGGTTCCCCTGTAATGCCCCAGCCCCTATATACTCGGATTCGCCCTGCTCAAAGTGGATTCCGCACAGCCTTAATTCCTGCTGTCACTGGGCTCTACGTGGCTCATTGTTTTGAACGTTTTCTTGTCCTTAATAAACGTCTATGATTCTTCACCTCTTCACCCACTGTACAAAACTTTTAATGCATCCAAAGAAACACAAGTCCTCCTCCCTTTTCGCGCTGTATTGATGTGTCGGGAAACCGAAAAAAGCATGTGGCTAATTCCCATATGTAAACATAGAAGCACTGATTTTACACAGTTACACTCAAATCATTAATAAGGCAAGGCAACTTTATTAATACCGTGCATTACGTACACATGGCAACTCAATGCGCCAAATAAATATAATTTTACAGCAAGTCACTGACAGTCATTGGCCTCAAGTCCGAGTTAAGTCTCGAGTCACAAACAGCAAGTCTCAGTCAAGTCAAGTCTTTTTGGAACATTGGTCAAGTAAGTCTCAAGTCCTGAAAATTGCGACTCGAGTCTCCCACCTCTGTTTAGCGCACATAAATAAAGCCAAAATCGTGTCTTTATGATTTTTTTTTTGCAGCAGATTGTCCACTAGGAGTGATAAACCGGCACTTGAAGCTAGCGATTAGCATTAGCATGACGCTAACATTAGCATTATGGTCACCATTCACTGTTTTTTTTATGGGGTATTATGTCAAATCGACTTTTTCAAGCTTTATATCATGTTATTATGTCATTCCCTCATTAAACACATGCCTGGAGTGTTGCCTTGGCTCATTCACATATTTTTGAGTAATCAGTAAAAACTTAGACGGCAGCCATTTTAGGTGTAGCTATGCCTCAGTCCTCCTAGGAACGCCCCCACCTCCTGGAGACGCCTCTGGACCTTTCGTCACCAGCCAAGCCACCAACCACTGCTCCTCAGCTCAGCAGAGCCCCCTCCCCGCACAGTAGTGTTGTTTAGATGCCACAGCAGTGTGCTGAAGGGGCGTGTCGGAAAGCTTCTTAAAGAGACAGAGGCCTATTTCAAGACGTTCAGTACAGCCATTTTGAGAGAGCAATTTTATTCAAGGCAGTTATTTTAATTTACTGCATATACAGACCAACAGAAGGTTACGTCATCATTGTAGTATGCTATAGACTGGTGCTATGTGATTGAAAAAAGCATAATACCCCCTCTTTAACCACTTTATTCCTTTCCGTGTCTCTTGAAAACACATATTTCAGCATTTAACCCCCACCTGAACAGAGCACATTTTCTCCAGTTTGGCTTTCCCCAAATCCAAAAGCTTCTTTAAAAAGTGTCAAAATAGCGGCACAAAGCGAGCATGAAAACGCAAAAACTATGAAAAAGCCACGAAAATAATAAACTCATATGTAAACAAAACGGCTGATGCTACAACAATTAGATGCTAACGTTACATGAATGTTTTTCCACAAATATATATTTCAAAACATGCAACACTCTTCTTCTCACATCCGAACCCTGAGCTGTCTGGACATCTCCGAGTTGTTACCAGTTCGAGCGGCGTTCCAAGGCATTTTTCCTAGTCGGAGGTTGCCTGGAACGCACCAATAGTCTCTTCTTTTCATTGTTATTTAGTCATATTTTAGTTGATGAAAATATCTGGATTTTAGTTGTAGTTTTAGACAGCAAAATATACCTTTGACTAAAATAATAAAATATTTTAGTTGATGTGATTAACCTTGTTCACAGATGACGAAACAAGAGGAGAGAACAGAGAGACGTTTTCCTTGAATTACATTGTGTGCCCTGCAGAATCGACGTGTCCAAATGTATTAAAGTCGGTGTGAAGAATAAAATCGGTGAGTTTTCTACACAAACATCTTCTCATCCATCCTTGACCTCTACACCACAGCGATTGCACAAAAACACAGGTTATTGCAAAACCAGACGCTGCTGAAATGTTTTCTACATTTCTACAGGTGCTGAAATTCGGTGAAAAACATCTCCTCTGTATCTAGCCGCATGTTCTCTTGTGCAACAAATGATTTCCTTTCCTTTTGGGGTAAATAGAATGGTACAGCGACATTTCAGACATCGCTACAGAATGTCTCCACAGTTTGGAGGACTATAGAGTGGATGTCCGGACACAGACGACAAAAAGCGGGAGCCTCGTCTCTGTTTGAAGACTCTTTCTTGTGGATGATCTGTCCACAGAAACATGTCCCGTCCAAAGCCACATTCTCCGCGCTCGGATTAGGCCTAACCCTCTCATCACTGCTGCTGCTGCTGCTGCTCATGGACCTTCACGACTGAGTGTGTCTTGCCATTTTGCCAAGAGCAGGGCATGTGCAGAGGGCAGGTGCTGAAGGGGCCCCTTTTGCTCCATGCCCCCAAGTGCCCTTTTCTCTCCACACTTTTTATGTATTGGTATATCTAAAGCTTTCCCTCGGTCCCCATGGTTCTGCTGTAATAAGGACGTATCAGCCGAAATGAGCATGTCCATCGCGTGTTTTCAATGCACTGCCCGTGGGCCCAGCAGCAGCGCGGCGCTCAAAGAGAAGAAGAACAACCATCTCCGTATCTCGTGCTTCAAATCGCTCTTCATTTCGTGTCAATCGGCCTCGTGGTCACGGACTAACGAGGCGAACGAGCCGACAGTTTTGCATGATCTACTCTTGCCCTGCTCAGCACCGCATCCCCGCAGTGTGTTCTACTCACACAGTTACTCACAGTATTCAGTCACATTTTCTCCAAGCAGGAGCAGCAGGTCCAGACACAGGAAAGAAAAAAGAAGAGCCTCGACCATAGACCGTTAAAAAGAATAGACGTCTCCTCCTCACTCCTCCCTGTTTACCACAATGACCACGTTCGAGGGGAAATCATGGCGGATTTACAGACTCCTCCTCCCCAGCTCTGAAGCATGTTCCTAATAAGGGCATATGGGCGGGATCTTCACTGTAGACTCGGCCCTTGCGTGACGTGTAGCTCGCGCAGCTCCAATGTTAACAGTCCGACCCTCATTAGTACGAGATTTCAAAAAACATTATTTCGAAAACCAGCCTGGTTTCTTTAAGTGTGACTAACCCAGCGTTATCTCAGGAGGAATATGTAGCCGTAGAAAGTGTTTAAAAAATAGAAACCAAGCGTTAAAGGTGTTTTTAACGTGTCTAAAGTCCAATGCTTTTCAATGGGAGACTAGTGGCTATATGGAGGTATTACAGCAATGGCGGCCTGCAGTGTTGCGGTCGTAAAGCAGAGCAGCCAGCGGCCATTGGCCTCGACTCCTTTTTAACACACATCATTAAGATTAATCTTGTTATCATGAGCATCAATCAGTCTGTTATTATTATACCTTTCATGAATAAATATGGAGTATATTATGTATTATTCAAGCACTTTGATACAAGTAATGCTATATGGGCTGTAATGATGATGGTGAATAACAGTAATACCAACATGGTAATAAAATAGGTATAGGAAACTAAATTATACACTTGTTATAAAGTGTAACATACTGTAAATGTTGACTTAATGTAATGCATTGTTGCATTTGTTGTAAATATGTAACCAGCTTAATTGTTTAGTAAGACAATAAGAACTAAACATTGTTATTGTTGCAACCATATTATTATTTAAGTTTATGAACAGGGGTGGGAGTCAATAAGCTTGTCTTCTTCCCACTCCTTTTCGAGCTAGAATGTTATTTATTTATTTATTTTCTGGCTTTTGTGCCTGTGTTGTGTAGCTTGAAATAAAAATGTAAATCAATCAATCAATCAAGTACTTTTTACTCTTACTATTTGAAAGTGACGTCACTCTTACTTGAGTAAGTATTTTGGCTACTCCACCCACCTCTGACAATAATTATCGTCTCTAATTCAACTTCTGGTACTTACATACTTTATCAATCAACTGGAGGAATGAGGTGAAACAGTGCGAGCTGAGGCTGAAAGTTCTCTGCAGGTTATGACTCGGTGTTACTGTCAGCACTATAGCAGCTGTAGGTCACAAACAGACAAAAAGTCAAACGTTATGGTTTTTAATCCCCAAATACTACATGTTAATGCTTCGAACGCAGAAGACATTCGCACAGCGTTCATTTCTTGAGATTTTGCAACAGAGGAAAGAATTGGGCAATGCACCACACAGCACAGGATCATCATCTGCACAATCTGCTGTTAGGGCAGCTGGCTTTTTAACGCACTACACTATGTAGGGCATACGTCATACATGTACTTAAAAAAAAAAACAAGGAAGGAAGGAAAATTTGACACAAATTAATAATAATAATAATAATATTATTATAGTGCTTTTCTGGACACTCAAAGACGCTTTACATTGCATTATTCATTCACTCCAGAGTCGGTGGTGGTAAGCTACTATTGTAGCCACAGCTGCCCTCGGGTAGACTGACGAAAGCGAGGCTGCCAGTCTGCGCCATCAGCCCCTTCGACCACCACCAACCACTCACTCACTCACTACATTCGCCCCAGGCTTCCTGGTGTTACCAAACGGTCTCCCATCCAAGTACTGACCAGGCCCTTCCTGCTTAGCTTCCAAGGTCTGACGGGATCGGGCAAAGCAAAGGCGGTTTGGCCACCACACATAATATAATAGACCCTTTAACTGCTGACATCATCAGTGACATCAGCTGGAGGCAGAAGTGATCAAGAGGAATAAGATTAAACTAAAACCAGCGATTTTAAGTGTAAAACTACAACTGAATATTGTATATTAATGTACCTTTATAACATAAAACTAATGACTTTCAGTAATGTTAATGTTTGTTTGGCGCCATCTGAAAGAAATGTATTAATGATCGCCTTGTGTCACTTGCTTTCGTAGACATCGCACATGAAACCAGACCGTTGTTGTAGTTGTGCTTTGTTTCTGTTAATAATATGAACATTTCAAACAGTGCTTTGTCAGTTAACACAGGTGTAACAGGTTTTCTTTTGCCAATGAGGCAAATCAACATATGATGCTGTTAATTGTATGATCGATAATCACATTTGGTCATTTCTACCATGATCAGATACTGCACGTGTATATAATCCATTTCTTTTGCTGTTGTTCTTTATTGTTGTTTTGTCCCATTCACACTATGTTCCTTGTACTTTTTGCTTCAGCCCACTCCTTTTGAGTTAACTGTTCAAATAAACAAATAAACTAAACTAAAACGGGAAACTTTTGAGAAAATAAACGTGGTGAATTTCATCCAAAACTGAAATTAAATGTTTCAGCCCATAGTTTGGTAATTTCCAAGACATTTAGATTTAGTGCCCGTCAGAATCCAACTGAATGCTTTTTAAGGCCTTGATTTTGGCAGGTTTCTGGCTTTTAATTCCGCGCGGAAACCCTGCAAATGGCATGAGGTCCCTTTAGGTGTAACTAATCCCGTCAGAATGAAGCACATGAGGGAATTGGAAGAACGATATCTGGTTTTGAGAAGATAAAACCGAGTCCAGGATTTGCGTGAGCCCGTTTTGCAAAATGTTTCCGTCTTGAGAAATGTGTCCAAAGCTGCAAAAACGAGCAGCTTTTGCGATGTGTCGTCAGAAAAGATCCTGGAAATCTCTCGCTCCTCCCTCCACCTCCGTCCCAGTCTCTTGTTTTCCTCCGCTCCCTCTTCAAGGTCCTGCCAGGCTTCTTTGCGTGACTAGCGCCGCGTGGAAAAAGAAAAGCGCTTCGCAAACTCACTGGCACGCGAGCCCTCCATCTATTTTAGGAGCGGCCATTTTTGTGTGTGTGTGTGTGTGTGTGTGTGTGTGTGTGTGTGTGTGTGTGTGTGTGTGTTACCGGAGAGAAAAAGGGGAGCCACGGGGTGAAGGAGGTCTGTTTCTCATTTGGGTTAAAGGCCGGCCTCCCTGCTCTGCCCCGCCAGCGTCACTGCTACTACCACAGGATCTTTTGAAGGAGGAAAAAAAAAAAGATTACAAAGTGTGTTTTTTCTTCTTCTCTTTTTTCTGTAATCCTTCAGCCAAAACTCTGGACCTCGCTGCTGTCACTTAGCAACCGTTCCAAGCTGCTTCCCATTACGGGCCCATCTGCTCGCGTTACTGTGTTTTCATTTGTTCGGAGCCGTTTGAAACTTTTCGTCTCCCGCTCATGGCGTGATTGCCGCGGAGACGCCGCAGGCAAAACTAAACCTTTTTCACTTCAACTTTGCAGATTGTTTTTGGGGTCATGGAAAATAAGTCACTGCCTCTCCAACACACAGTGGTTTTATTGTTGCGCTGCAGAAGTGATTTCCTCAAAATGTGTTTCTCTCTGTCACCATCAAAGATTTGTTGATATCTAGTTCCCAGCCTGAGTGATTGAGCTTTGAATACTAAAGCACGGGTCTTATTACTTTTCGATGTTCGGGTTTTATATATATATATATCACAAGCACACACACACACACACACAAAGTGTATTAATTTGTCAAGATTTCCAAACCATCAAACAGAGAGATACCAGTATTCAAAAGGAAAATGGAGCAGAATTGTGTGTGTGGCAAAATGAGGAACAAAAACAAATTAGGGGAAATTTGGGGGGAAATGGTGTTTAGTTCTGTTGTTTGGGACTGTAGTGTTCAGCACATTTTTGCATATTTCTGATGGTTTGCAAACATAGCACTTCAGGATTGTTGACACTATGTGTGTTGTGACGGAGGGACCCAACAGATGGACACCAGACGAGGAGGAAAAGGGGATAGGTAGGTCATTTATTGTCCAGGTAAGTAGGGGGGCGAGTGGGGGAGCTGGTCTTGGTGGAGCAAGCAGAATCTCTCAGGTAATTTCCTGTCCAGGAAGGCAATGGCCGTGAGGAACTGAGGAGCACAGGAGGTAAGTAGAATTTAAAAAAAAAAAAGGTTATAAATACAAAAACTCAGTAACTGAGCAACTAGTTCACCGTGTGTCGGAAGTAACAATCTGGCAGGTGAGCTGGATCTTTGAATGAAGTCTAATTGCCGATCAGCTGCAGAAGACTCCACCCAAGCACACACACACACACACACACACACGCACACGCACACGCACACACGCACATGCACGCACACTCTCTCACACACACGCACACACGCACACACACACACACACACACAGAAGAGGGGAGCAAGGGAATGGAGGAGAATGCAGTGTCACACAGAGGGGTGTGACAAGCTCTTTGGGTGACTTGTATGAAAAGGGTCCATCCATCCATCCATCCATCCATCCATTTTCTTCCACTTGTCCGTTGCCGGGTCGTGGGGGCAGCTGTTGGAGCTGCCCAAATCACATTGCACCAGCCCCTATGGCTCCTCCTGCAGGTGGTGGGTCCACAGAAGGACGGCCTCATGGTTCTAACCGGGCCTGTTGGTCTCTCATAAGGGGCTTCTGAACCGCTCTTTGTCTGACCCGTCACCTAGGACCTGTTTGTCATGGGAGACCCTACCAGGGGCACGAAGCCCCCGACAACAGAGCTCCAGGATCATTCGGGCTCAAACCCCTCCACCACGTTAAGGTGGAGGTTCCAGCAGGGGTATATGAAAAGGGCCATATACAGTAAGTAAAACTTCCATTCCAATCTATTGTTATCGAAAAGTCCCCAAAATTATTCAACTTTGTGTAGCCCAGCCCTAGAGCTTTGTCAATCAATCAATTAATCAATCAATCGTTTTGTATAACCCAATATCACAACAGGAGTTGCCTCACAGGGCTGCACAACAACAATAAACAATACAATGTAAATGCGATGAAGTTTCCAGGCAAACATAATGTGGGCGTCCCCTGTCCTTAGACTCTCCTACACGGCAGGGAAAAACCCAATGGCCCAGTGGGAGAAAAGAGAGTCCACTCCCATGGATGAACAGGCTATAGATCGACCCAGGGCTGATGGGAGTCCCTCAGCAGACGGGACAAGAGCTTCAGCTTCAGCTTCAGTTCTTCTTGTCCAATTCCTTATTGGCAGGGGTTCATCTGATCACCCCGGATAAGCCGAGGGAAATGGATGGATACATTTATTGCCAGTTTGAATCTAATATAATGATTTTTAATGAAATGTAAAGGCCTTTCCGTAATCAAACACTAAAGAAGATCCATATGTCTTTGTATCTAATATAAGCAGAGATGTCGTACTTAGAGCTTCATTTTCTCTTATTCAAATGCTGTGATTCTTAAGCAAATGATCCACATTCCAGAGCTAAAACAGATTACGAAGTGTGGTATTTGTCGGCTGAATCGTAACAGATGATGTGTGGGGCGCGTGGGAATACTCTGCTGGTTTTACTTATGCTCGAGCAGTAAATTCATCACGACATTTACACAACACATGCTTTTATCTGTAGCATTAAAGCGTTCAAAACAAAGCCGTGACGACGCGAACGCTGGAAAACAAACAAATATATTCGGTGACAAAAACACACAACAGTTGACCGCATTAGCAACGTCAACGACTGCAAATTATCCTCGCAATTAATGGGCTTCGTGCACAAAAGCGACGCGTGACTTCATTCAGGCTTTCGTCACTTATGGATAGTCTCTCGCACAAACAAATGCACCCTACTTGTAAATAAGAAGTATTGGATGGGATTTGTCGAAAACTTTGAGACAAATTGTCACAGAATTCTCTTGTTTATCAGATTTGGGGCCAAAGTATAGACAATTTCAAATGGTAAATTCGGTGTAACAGGCTCACAAACGGCCTTCGCTGCAGCACTGTTTCAGTAAGCTTCTTCAATGACAAAAGAGCCAGTGTTGAACTTTTCATTGAGTGCGTTTACAAGGGCTCAAAATTCCTGGTTATTATCGGGAGTTTTTAATATTCCGGTTTTGTCTTTGATCATATAAAAGCAGGTTTCCCGATTTTGAGAAACCCGGATTGTCTGGCTGGGATTTTCCGTCAGTAACCGGGATATAACTTCATGTAAACACTATTTTCCGGTTTTAAGAAACTTTCCATTTATTGCGCATGCGCAGTTAATCGTAAACAAACATGGCGCCGGTGAGTCCGAAGAGCTCCTGTTTCTGGAGTCAAGAGGAGACGGAGTTTTATATTTTAACGATGAAAGAAGTAAAAGTAGTGAATATTTAAGATGGAAAGAAGCATCGTAATGTGGATTTATGTGAAACTGTCGGCGACCGTTTCAAGGCGGCTGGTTTTCCTCCGGATGCAGAGAGGAATCGACCACAACACAGAGCCGGATTAAAGAGGGGGTATTATGCTTTTTTCAGTCACATAGCACCAGTCTATAGCATACTACAATGATGACGTAACCTTCTGTTGGTCTGTATATGCAGTAAATTAAAATAACTGCCTTGAATAAAATTGCTCTCTCAAAATGGCTGTACTGAACGTCTTGAAATAGGCCTCTGTCTCTTTAAGAAGCTTTCCGACACGCCCCCTTCAGCACACTGCTGTGGCATCTAAACAACACTACTGTGCGGGGAGGGGCTCTGCTGAGCTGAGGAGCAGTGGTTGGTGGCTTGGCTGGTGACGAAAGGTCCAGAGGCGTCTCCAGGAGGTGGGGGCGTTCCTAGGAGGACTGAGGCATAGCTACACCTAAAATGGCTGCCGTCTAAGTTTTTACTGATTACTCAAAATATGTGAATGAGCCAAGGCAACACTCCAGGCATGTGTTTAATGAGGGAATGACATAATAACATGATATAAAGCTTGAAAAAGTCCATTTTACATAATACCCCCCTTTAAGTTTTTCATCCACTAACTATCGGTGAACTCCATCAGCTCCACTCTCGCACACCGGCCCCGGCTTTAACCTTCTCCCAGAGCTCCTTGGTCTTCGTCTGCCCTGACGAAGAAAGATTTATTGACATATATATATTTTTGGCGATCAGACCCCGGCAGTAGACATCGATATATGGATTAAAGTTAGTGGATGGGTAGGTTTAGCATTAGGGATGTCTCACCCCGGAGCCAGGACACTGGTGGTGGTATGTGAGACCGATGAAGGAAGAAGCAGGGTGAAGCCGTGGATAGAACAGGTGGTGAAGGGGTGGAGGTGGGTCGCAGCACAGCAGGGCAGCGGACGAGCCATGAACACTGGAGGCTTATACGCGGTCCCGAGGACGATGATTGGCTGTGACAAAGGTCTCTGCGCTGATAGGCTGAGGGGAGGTGTGACCCTCGCAATCACCTACCTCCAGCCAATGGACGCTAAAATCAGTTTTCCAGGCTAATTTACGACTATAGGCTGCATTTCTTCTTCCCTGATGGCACGGGCATATTCCAAGATGACAATGTCAGGATTCATCTGGCTCACGTTGATGGATCGGCCGCCACGGAGTCCAGATCTTCAGTCCATTGAGAATCTTTGGGATGTGCTGGAGAAGGCTTTGCGCAGTGGTCACACTCTCCCGTCATCAATACAAGATCTTAATGAGTGCGTTTACAAGGGCTCGAAAGCCCGGTTATTCGCTATATACCGGTTATGGCCGTTTTCGGGATATGGTGTGAGAAATCGGGAAACTCAAATTCTTTGTTTACATGATCCAATAAGAAACGCGAAGGCTGGTCCATGTATCAATAAAGGACTTTTAATTTTTGCTATATGACTTGAGTGCCTCTGACCTTTTTGCCTTTTGACTGCTTTCGCTACTCTACACAAGCTGTTCTCAGCAAGTCTCAGCTCCCTTTTTCATGTATGTTCAGCCCAGTCTTTGAAGAGCACCGGTCTGCCTTTCACTTTTTTCCCAGACCATTGATGCACTCGCCCTCTTCTGTTTTTATGGACTAAATCTGTCTAATTTTCTAATCTTTCTTTTGTCTGTTTGAGTCGATCCCGGTTGAAATCCATTGATGGAGCAACTTGGTCACACAGAGCTTAATTTGCATTACCCCATCTTTCAGTTTTTCAGGGTAAAGGATCCGGGCTTGTTGGAGTATTCTTTATATGGACAGAAGACGGAGGCTCGTTCTATTAAAATCAAAATCATTGTTTTATTCCCTGAATTACAATCTAAACACAAGTATGCAGAGCTCTACATCTTTGGTTGTCCAGCGAGGAGGGAGAGAAGAGACCGCACCTTTCGTGCGCGAGTAATTTATAGGAACAGGAAGTAGGCGTCTCCTTGTCGAACCAATCAGTGCTCTTGGAATGTTCTTGCCGGCACTTCTTCTGCGCAATCCGACACCTCCTTCTAACACACCGCCCCCCAGTGGCTTCAACAGTAAAGACAATAACAATGTAATAATAAAATGTCCGCCCAATTCAAATGAACCTTAAAGCACAGATTACATTAACACAGGTTCATATATAATCATTAAAGCCTAGTATGACAAAAATATGTATAGAAATATTTCCACAGGATCTATTTTGAAGGATCCAGCGAAGATTTGAGATGATATAATGGTGTTTAAAGAGAGTGTTCCGATAACTGTTTTGACCTGTTCCACGAATCCATCACATCAATCCAAAAGCAGCATTGTCTCATTTACATATCAGATTCGGGGCCCTAATACAGGCAATATCAAATGGTAAATTAAGTGCAACATGCCCACAAAGCTATATATTTTACAGCAACTCACTATTCCGCACCTGTCTAGATAAATGACCCCCTGAGGCTACAACAACATCTCTGACAGATTCAAAGAAAGCAGCTTTCAATGCTCTGGGAAGGATTTCTTGGAGATATTATCCGGACTCCATATCTCCTTCCCGAGGGCGGGCGTTTAAACTCACTGTTTAGCGGATGGGAAGGGTCATTTATGAGGCGCACGGTGTTCTTTCCCAGGAGCTCCTCTTATAGGCCGTGATCTCCGAGCTCATGTTCACGATCCTCTGCAGTTTTGCTAATACAGACCATTTATTACCTTCAAGTCAATGTTTTATTTTAGCTTTGCAAAACCGAGATCCTTTTCCAAGCGTCTCCCATCGACGCCGCTGTTTGATGTCTGACTCTAATCACGGGGAAACTCCGCGATTCTCCATGAGGTGATGAGGTAATGGCGGATGAGAGACTTTTAAGTCCGTCTGACAGCTAATCTTCGCGGCTGTAATTATGTGGCTTCACGGGGAGATGGTGCAGCCGCTTAATGCCGGAGCCGTGGGGCAGGAGGAAGGCGCTGTGGTGGGACTGGACTGGACGGGTTTCCCTTCGCTGAATCACCCACTCCAGGGCTGGGGGAGACTTTTCAAAGCAAAACTAATTACTGTCAGCTACAACTGTAACGGGATGAATGATCAATACCTCTTAAGGGGAGGCGCTGCAGACCAAACTCGATATTTCATTTTCTAGTTTTGCTCTCTTAACACATACACTTTTCACAATAAAGTAATCATTATTGCACTCATTCAATGTTTCTCCATAGATTTACATGGGAATAGTAACTTCAAGCTCCATTTTGTGAAAATCAGTGGTGATCAGTAACAAAGTACATTTACTTAAAGGCCCTATAGATGGAGCAACATCCGGGAACCTTTACTGGACAACGCCCCCTTTTGGGGGAATCGAGAGTTAAAAATTGCATTAGTGTGTATGTGAAACAGGAACTATTTCTCGTTCGGAGGATAAAATATTCCAAACCAGTGTCAGAACTACAGGACAATGTCCGTTCTTGATTACAGACACATCAAGTCACTGTCAGAAGACGATTGGAAGATTTTTTATTTTTTGTGGACACTTATATGAGCGAGTTTATCGATCACTAGCATCTGTTATGGCCATGTCAGAGCTCATTACTGAGGAAACAGCTCCCCCTGGTGGCCGTGTATTATGCACTTTGTGTAACGTCTTTAATCGGTAATTATTCAAACTCATCAAACCTGTTCAGCATTTGGCCTAATTAATGATTCTCTCGGTTTTAAAACGCACATTAACGTTAGCATTAGCAGCTAGTAGGTTAGCTGCTGAATGAACCATGTACCATTTGCTCTCATAAGCTATAAAACTACATCGTATGCTGTATGATTTTAATGTAATGATAATATAAAAGCAACAGACTAAAAGCTGAAGCTGTTGTAGTGGCATTATAAAGCATCCAGCGAAAAAGTTCCACAGGCAAATGTCACAGAGAAGTCATGATCACAGTGGGTTTAGCAGCTCAGTTTTAAAACGTTAACCGTCTTCTCTGTGAATTATCTGAAACAACAGGTCACTTCCATGGCTTCCTTTTCACGTTCGATAATTAAATAAAACAAAGAAAACGTGTTTTCATGTGTAAATTAAAAGTTTTCAGACGATCTTTCCTCGTTCATTCCAATGTACGGACCTTCTGTTTTCCCCCGAAAAGGGGCGTTAACCTTTTGGCGCCACTGATGTGACGTAGACGTTTCTCCATCTATACCTGATTTTTTTCATTACAAAAAAAATTAAAGAGGAAGCCACTAAATTAAAATGTTGTGGTCCAAACTCATTCCTAACTTTCCGTTTCGCAACTTGCAGGGTCACTTTTCAAGGTTACAGAAAACTAACCCAAAACTTGTATTGTGTATTTTACCCAGAAATGTCAAGGTTTACAATATACTAAAGGAGGACAACAAAAATTTGTTCCACTACTAGAACAAAACCAGGTATAGTTCCTTTAAGTAGAGATTTTGAGGATCTTTATGTTAATTGAGAAGTATTTTTGTTGAGAACTTAATAGTTTTACTCCACTCCATAGTAAAACGTAAATTAGTCCATGTGTTTTGTGTATTTTAAAAGCCTAATAATGTACACTCTATGAACAGTAGGTGGCGCTGTGCACTGACTCACAGCTAGGTTCGGGAGGTTAGAGCGTTGTGTACCAAGCCGTTCGTGCTTGGTGGAGGGCCGATTTTTTCATCATCAAAAGACCAAATTTTAGGCCGAAGAAAAACATCATTTTCAACAAAAGCCAGTGTTGTACATCATATACAGCCTACAGTAAATGTGTGTTAAGCTAAGACATTTTAAAGGAATTGACAGAATTTTTCACATTACTAGAGTACTTTAAGGCATTTGAGCATTAAATATGCATTATGCAACTTTTTATGTGAAAAAAACAGTTGATATTTGTTCGTATTTGAACTTGTAGTGACCCAGCGGCTGTTTGAGTGGTCAGGATGGCGCCTTTACTTTCCATCACAATGGTCTCCAGGACGCTCCAGGATCAATTGTTTGGAAGCTTTTCACTGCTGACGGACCCTCTCACCAGAAAACCTACATAACAATTGATCCTGGAGCGTTGTAGAGAGCACTCTGATGGAAAGTAAAGGCGCCATGCTGACCACTCATACAGCCGCTGGGTCACTACAAGTTAAAATACGAACAAACTTTTTTTCCCCACATAAAAAGTTGCATAATGCCCCTGTAAGAAGAGTATAGCAACACAGTGAGGAAACTAGGCAATGCGGCTCTTTTATTTTTTTTTAAGAGAGAGAAACACATAAAAGTTCCAAAACTCGTGCATTTGGAGTTCTTTCTTGCCTCTTTACTGCAGCTCTTGTCTTTGATCCCAGTTCTGCAACACCTGCACTGGCTACCTACTTTTAATTACCTTTTTATGTGCTATTGTTTTTACCCTCTTTGATTGTTAGGTGACCTTGGGTGTTAAGAAAGGCGCCAACAAATAAAATGTATTATTATTATTTGTCCTCAAAATGTACAGTGATCCCTGTGTCAGTCCCAGTCCCAGACCGATGTATTATCTACAGAAGTGACCCGTGCTGCAGCGTCTGTACCCTCCGCAGACCGGGATGTGGCGTGGAGCATATCTGGCGCTCTCCCAGACAATAATAACCATCTGAAATTCTCGATCCGGGACAAAAGCCTTGAATTCTTGACAGTCTCAAATTTTTCGGGACGTATGGTCACCCTATTCCTGAGTGTAGCCTATAGTGTTCTTGAAATCTGATGTAACCTGTTCCTGTGAGATCAATAAAGGCTAGGGCTGCACGTTTTCAAGTTTTTCCATTAACCGTTGATCGAGGCCTTTAGCGGTTAATACTCATAACCATTAGTGTGCGCACTAACCAACCCCCCATCCCACCCCCATCGAGCGCCGCCCCCTCCGTTACGTTATACTGACAGACAGGAAAGGGGTTTTTCATTGTTAACACCTTTATTAAATGGCTGGAACACATTTAAAACAAAATTAATTTATAGAAATAAAACGCAGTGGTAATGACAGAGCAGTCAAAGTAGGTCACTGACTTGCGTTCACGTGGCCCTACAGTATTTTTATTTATTTTACCTGCAGTCATTTAGCCAGCTTTTTTTGAAACATTGTGCAAAGAAACAGTCATTCATGTGTACAACAACAACAACAACAACACTTATCTCTCCACCACGTTTTAACAATAACGAGAAAGGCGAGTTTTGTGCCTTTAGCTTACCTAGCTACCTCCTAAGTGATGCCCGGGTGTCGGCTGTTGAGATGGTACAACAACGAAGTTGAAGTATATCTAAGCACTGCAATGCAATACTTGCATGTTGATCCGTCATTCTCGGTTGTAAAGCGTTTCTCCCATGCTGTGCTGTTTATGGCCCGCTTCATATTGAAAAGTTAAACTAGCTATAGCCATGCGCGATGACGGCTTCTCGTGAACACATGTTTGGGAGCGCTCTGGCGGTCTCTGGTGGTGCAAAAATGTATTACAAGTATTTTCAATGGCACGGCAAATTATACACGCCAGTTAACCGAGCAAAATGCTTTAACTCGGAATTTTTAGCGGTTAACCGGTTAATCGGTTAACCATAGACGCCCCTAATAAAGGCTTTTCTTATATTATCTTTTAGTGAAATGAAGACAAAAAATATCAAATAGCGTCCAAACAAACATCACTAAACCATATTTTAAATATGTCGCTCTTGAAATCATTCTAAATGCTGATTTGCTCATTTGTGGCGACGGTGGTGCAGAGAGTAGAGCAGGTCATCATGTGACCGGAGGGTTGGTGGTTCGAATCCCACAGGTGCACCCTGTCATTTTGTCCTTGAGCAAGACACTTCACCTGCCTCGCCTCCAGTGTCTGTGTACACTGGTGTGTGAATGAGTGTGGATGGGTGACTGGTTCATTGATGTAAAGCGCTTTGAGTTCCTAAAGCAGGTATAAATGTGGCAATTTTTAATTACATTTTACAGTGGGGGGTCCTGAGTTGTTAGTCGAGTTATTTGGGGGATGGGGTTCCCGAAAAGTTTGGGAACCTCTGTTTTAGAAGCCGCAAAGTATTTTTTCCTAAGCCTTATTTAAATTGATTTTTAGTTTCCACTTCAGTACTTTCACTGAAGAAAAGTCTGGACTGAGCAACTTTTACTTTTATTGGAGAAAATAGTGTCTGTACTTTTTCTCAAGTAACAAAATCAAACACTTTAAGCATCACGCTGGGAAATTGTAACTTAAACTCACATTGTGTAGCGCTTACAGTAGCACCTACAGACGCCACATTTTTCACTCTTTTACTTGACACGTTTTGCACGATTTTGTGTCCGCTCCAATCGCAGAGAATGGTTTAAACCTGGCAGACGTTTCTCTCTGCGGCTGAAGCGAAAGCAGATGATAAAGTATTGTAGTCCTGAATAGTTTCCATGTGAAGTGTAGCCGTCGGTAGCTGGGTGCGGTCCAAGACGTGGAGTTCACATGGATTTGGCTCTTCAGCGCAATCATCGCTGTCCCTGGGAACGCGCTGATTTACACCGTCCCGCTCCAGTCAAGGGCGCACCCAGAGAACAGACGGACAGAGGCCGAGAATCCTATAGCAGGAGTGTGAGCCTTTTGTGTCTCGGGATCACGGTTTGAGTCTGTGGCAACTTTTGAATCAATTTGACTTTTTTAACCTTTGAAATCGTAAAGAAAATTCCCAGAGATTCATTGATAAAGATTGTTCTGGCTAAAGCAAAAAGAGGACCCAGCTCCATGATGTGGAGACAGGCTGGTGGTCAGAAACACCTGGCTCGAGGATTCACCTATTGCACATGTTATTAGTCGTGGGGGGAAACCGGAGTATCCGGAGGAAACCTACGCAGACACGGGGAGAACATGCAAACTCCACACAGAAAGACCCCGTCCAGGTGGGAATCGAACCCGGGACCTTCTGTGAAGCACGAGCAATAGGTGAGAGAGAGAGAAAGAGAATCAAAGAGATAGATAGATAGATAGATAGATAGATAGGGGGGGTATTATGTAAAATCGACTTTTTCAAGCTTCATATCATGTTATTATGTCATTCCCTCATTAAACACATGCCTGGAGTGTTGCCTTGGCTCATTCACATATTTTTGAGTAATCAGTAAAAACTTAGACGGCAGCCATTTTAGGTGTAGCTATGCCTCAGTCCTCCTA
The DNA here is from genome assembly GCA_007210695.1 of Neogobius melanostomus. NCBI lineage: Eukaryota > Metazoa > Chordata > Actinopteri > Gobiiformes > Gobiidae > Neogobius > Neogobius melanostomus. Next base: position 172,811 of record VHKM01001005.1, on the reverse strand, counting down.
GGAACGCCCCCACCTCCTGGAGACGCCTCTGGACCTTTCGTCACCAGCCAAGCCACCAACCACTGCTCCTCAGCTCAGCAGAGCCCCCTCCCCGCACAGTAGTGTTGTTTAGATGCCACAGCAGTGTGCTGAAGGGGGCGTGTCGGAAAGCTTCTTAAAGAGACAGAGGCCTATTTCAAGACGTTCAGTACAGCCATTTTGAGAGAGCAATTTTATTCAAGGCAGTTATTTTAATTTACTGCATATACAGACCAACAGAAGGTTACGTCATCATTGTAGTATGCTATAGACTGGTGCTATGTGATTGATAAAAGCATAATACCCCTCTTTAAATAATAAACTTAAAATGTTTCAATACATTTTGTAGGTTGTAAAGAACTGAAAATGGTTGAATTTGCAGCATTAGGAGGTCATATTTGCCGAAATCAAAAGCTATTTCAATCAAAAACATCTGAACAGGTCAAGTTACCTTTTAACAAAGGGCCCTTCTTTGATAGCAGCAGCAAAATTCTTGCATCCATTAAACTTGTGAGTTTTTGGCGAGTTTCTGCTTGGATTTCTTTGCAGGATGTCGGAATAGCCTCCCAGACCTGCTGTTTGGATGTGAACTGCCTCCCACCCTCATAAATGTTTTGCTTGAGGCTCCAAAGGTTCTCAATAGGGTTGAGGTCAGAGGAGGAGGGGGTCCACATCATGAGTTTCTCTCCTTGTATGCCCATAGCAGCCAAAGATGCAGAGGTATTCTTTACAGCATGACATGGTGCGTTGAAGATGATTTTGTTAGGGAAAGCTCTTCTTTTTGTACCATGGAAGAAAGTGGTCAGTCAGAAACTCCACATATTTTTCAGAGGTAATTTTCACACCTTCAGGGAGCCTAAAGGGGCCGACCAGCTCTCTCCCCATGATTCAAATGTATAAAAAGTGGCATAAATAATAGGTAACATTTTTCATTTGCATAACTCAAAGCTGACTGTGGAGTTGTGTCAGGTCTAGATTATGTGTGTAACTGTGGGAAAAGAGAAAGCTTTGGAACCGATCCTACAACCTCTAATGATCAAAGCTGACGCTGTACGCGGTGAGCTAAAACTCCAGGGGGTAAGCGGGCGGGTAAAAGTAATAAAACTCCCGGGCCGAAATGAGGTTCCAGCACGGACGTACCGCATCATTTTAATCATGCAGCGACGCCGTTGTGGAGACACGATGAGGCCAAATCTCACTCTTTCTGCGAGTTATGATAAAGTGCCGGAGCTGAACTTTCTGAAGCAGCTCTTTTCACTCCAGAGAGGCTCGCGCTGATGAGAAACTTCAAAGCGCGAGTTAGTATTCACCAGTACAACGTGCCTCATGACTTTTTAAAGGCACGGCTCCAGTCTGGACTTCTGAAGGCCTGAGCAGTTGGACATGTTCACTTTTTCACCTCAATTTTACCTGATATGCATTGTTACAAACTTTACTCGTGCGGTTTTGTGTGACTGGATGCTTCTGCGATGTATTTTTGTTGGTGTTTCGCTGCGTTGTTGAAAACTGGAGAGCATCGCTTTGCTAAATCCGAAGTGCTTGATGAAACACAAGGACTTAGTTTGGTTTTCATCAAGCAAACAAAGTGCTTCAGATCCTTCAGACCGGGATGGTTCAGACATCTCAACAGCTACAAGTGGTATGACAGAAAACAGAGGCATCCGAGTCTGGCAGCTTATCCAGGCCATTGTGCGTTGTTTGGAGCTTAACTACGCTCTTCAGCCCAGCGCTCAGGTCTCGGCATTGGTTTCCTGTCACACAGAAAATAGACGTTTCTCATCATGGTCCAGCACCAAACTACATCTTCACTCATGATTGCAGCCAATATAACGAGCTAAATGTAAATGAACAGTGGGGAAGATTTTTACCCGTTGAAATGCTTGACATGTATGAACTTGTGCTACAATTATTAAAAAGAGGCTACGACTACTTTCCCGACTAGTTTATAAGTGGTTGGTTGGTGGTGATCGCAGGGGCCGATGGCGCAGATTGGCTGCCTTGTTTCCATCAGTCTGTCAATAGAGTGTTTTCACGAACGTCACAAATCTGGTTCAGAACCGGAAGTGCCGCCATGTTGGAGATACAGCTCACGCCAATTAACGAGATGGAGTATCAATTTTGGACAAACACGCAAGGTTTCGCGATAAACCCTCAAGATCGGACCCCAAAACTTCTCACACAGTTGACCCATAGACTGTTAAAAAGAATAGACAGCTCCTCCTCACTCCTCCCCGTTTACCATAATGACCACTTTCGAGGGGAAATCATGGCGGATTTACAGACTCCTCCTCCCCAGCTCTGACGAAGCATGTTCCTAATAAGGGCAAAAGGGCGGGATCTCACTGTAGACTCGGCCCTTGCGTGACGTGTAGCTCGCGCAGCTCCAATGCTAACAGTCCGACCTCCGTTAAGTAGGAGATTAAAAAAAATATATTTCGAAAACCAGCCTGGTTTCAATTTTTTTGACTAACCCAGCGTTATCTCAGGAGGAATATGTAGCCATATTAAGTGTTGAAAAAATTGAAACCAGGCATTAAAGTTGTTTTTAACGTGTCTAAAGTCCAATGCTTTTCAATGGGGGCCTAGCGGCCAAATGGAGGTACTACAGCAATGGAAGAGCAATGGCGGCCTCCAGTGTTTGCGGTCACAAAGCAGAGCAGCCAGCGCCCATTGAGTTGACCAGCTGTACAAAGAAAGACTGAATGCAAAAGAAAACGGATGCCAGTTTGTTCAGTGGCGATCTCGCAATCTTGCCTCCCGTAAGTGAATCCATTTTCTCATCAATATTTGATATCATGCTCTTTATACAAAATTGACATAACACTATTATTTTTTTGTGGTAAATTTACCACCACTAACTAGAGGTCATGTTGGAATTAACCTTTTACACTTAGGCCTAACCCTGTTAATTAAATGTAAAACCATGGACCAATAACCATGTTATTATGTGTTTTTGTGTCTTAGAGACCAGGTCTGCGAATTAGCTGTTAGCTATAAGGCCTATGAACATGGCATCGGTTATTTTGTAGCAATGCTTCTTGTTCTGTCTCTATCAAATAAACATATAAATAAAAATAAATAGCTTTACAAAATCCACGGATGTTATCCAGATTTTTCCCGTCCAAATTCTGATTAAGGCTTGCCATCCATAATCGTCTCCTTTATTTAGATAGTTCTGTCTGTTCTCCTTATTTTGCACAACTCTGGGTAAACGGTAATACTGTAAAGTAGTTTCTCTGATCTATTTTGACAGCCGAGAACGCGACAATAATTCACCATTTTGCTGTTTCAAACTTCGCGGTACTGTTTGTCTTGTTAGGTGAGTACATGGGTGAGTATCGCCATCATGTCCAACTTCGGGAAAGTGACTTCACGGGAAAACACACTATAGTAGCTTGGAATAAAGAGAGGCAACACATATCAAAGTTATTTCAACATGAAAAGACTCACAGAAACAGAGTGACGTTAGGAGAGTCGAGTCATGAATCATGATTGGGGCTCAGACCCCGGCGGAAGACTGAACTAACGATATGAAATACATGGCAATGATGAATGACTGACGGAGTCTTCCCCCCGGAGTCTGGACTCTGGTGGTGGTAGAGACCCGAGTCAGCCAGTTGACAATGATGAGCAGAGCCGAGGAGAGGCCATGCGGAGGAGGGGCGGAGGAGGGTCACAGCACAGCAGGGAAACGGCCGAGCGATGGACGAGGAAGTTTTAAAAAAGTATCCTGGGCGATTAATGGCTGAAGCAGGAATGAGCAGCAGCGGTGATTGGCTGTCACGAAGGTGCAGCTTTTTGTTAATGAGATCTGTTTTGACCCTTTCAAGTCACAGAAGTGCAAAATGTCACATCACTGTTCTATTGAGAACCTGAGGGAGGGGTCTCCTGCCGTTTCCCAGAGTCAAGACTAAACACGGTGAAGCTGTGTTTCAGTTTTACGCCGTTAAAATATGGAACAGGCTTTTCAACTCTGACAATATTCAAATCCAGGCTGAAAACAGTTCTGTTTAGCCGTGTTCATGACACTGAACGTATTTTATCTGCACTCTTTGCTATTTATGTTTTATGGACTGATTTGTCTGCTTATTTGCAATTCTATGTAAACTAACTGGGAAGCACTTAATTGCTTTGTGTGCAATTTGTGCTCTACAACTAAATGCACCTTTCCCTCTAAACGAACTGTGTTTTGGCTCAACAATGATCTTGACCATTTATTTTTTTGCGGCAGAGCGTTGCCTCAGAGGGCGATTAAGCGCAGCAACATATTCAGCCGACTTCTAAACAAGTACAAGTAAGATTGTCAAAGGCAAACAAATGGCATGAGAAGCCCTAGTCGACCGGATTAAGTAACAAACGTGGCGTGCCGATCTCCACCACAGCATCGTCGGCCAGTGCATGAGAACCAGCGCACTCATAAAAACATCCACCAAACAGCCAAACACCCGAGACCAGAGCGGGAGAAAATAACTCACTGGGTTCAGCTGCAATCTGTGCGTCCTTAGGGATAACGCAGGTAAAGCGAAGTGCAAAATCCAAACAACAAAACATAACTTGATTAAAATTAGGCTTCTGCAATTAAGAATATCTTACCGTAATTTGAAGAAATCTGTCAATTCAACATGTTTTCTTTCTTTAAAGTCTTTACAGATCCATAAAAATCACAAGAAAGCAGATCAAATCAATCCATAAAACATCAACATACAAATGTTTCTTGTCTCACATCCTCATGAAGATTGTTAAGTGAAATGAGATTTATTATCACATTTTTAGAGGAGAGATGTCACAATGTTGTTCTCTAATCAAAAACAGACCTGGAACTGAGATTCGACCGACTCCGACCCAATCTTTGAGTCATCTTTGAATCTTCCTCAGTGGCTGAGCACTAAAAGCTCCTCCTGACGTCCTACGTATCCAGCAAATGTTTTCCTCACCTCTCGATCTCTTGCTAAAGGACCTATCTCACCAGCCTGGAGACTAGTTGGTTGGTGACCAGTCTCTGTGACGCCCTCCGCGCGGTCTCAAGCAGTTGTAGCGGTGTTGCTACAGCTGCTTGTTGTCCACAACCTGTGAGATGCGTCTGTGATGTCCCTGCAAGGTCTCGGAGACCTGTCGGATACCAAGGAGATGTTAAAGAGACGTAACTGTGATGTCACGGAGACATCTCCGCAACTCAACTGTCACGTTGTCTGGAGATGTCTCCGAGATGTCGCAGTGATGTACTGTAATTTGGTAAGCTGTTGGAGAAATCACTTAAAGCAGTACTTAGTAACGTGTTGACCTTAATAAATCCTTTCCGTAGTCCCTGTGGGGGTAATACAAGTGTTAATGGGATGATTGGGGGGTCTTTCATCTCCCCCTGGTGTCTCTGGCCAGAAAACCATGCTTGCAACTTGACTGCCACCGGGGCGGAGCAACCAATACACACTAATAGAATCACGGAGAAGAAGCTAACAGGCAAATGGGCAAAGTTAACAGTGGGCTAGCACCACTTTAAACAGTATTTACAGCCAAGTTTGAGTGAAAAAAAAAATATTCCCATTGTATAACTGGATTTTCAACGAAGGTACTTGAGTCATCTTCTGTACTTGGTAGTTGAGGTCTCCAAACGTTTCGCCTCTCATCCAAAAGGCTTCGTCAGTGAACAAGGTTTCCCTCAGCAAGCAGCGTAGATAAAGACCAGTTGGGAGGAGTTGGCTCCTCCCCTCTAATAACAGCTACTCTCACCTGTGGGTAAACACCTTTGAAGTAGAGCGTCTGTAACGACCTGCTCCCCCCAATATCGGTCAGTCCTGTCCTATTCATGGCTGATCACTGCTAATTACCTGCCTATTGTTCTTTTGTTAGCTGAGGTATCGTCTTCTTGGACTGGGCGTGCTCTGTCCGTTTTCCCCGAAGCAGATTGGAGTAAAAAGAAGAAAGATTAAATCTTAGCCCACCATTTCGGTTCATGGAGGGATTTTCTTTTCTGACAAAAATAGCTTCTTTTACTCCTCTTTCAAACCAACGTTCTTCTTTAGCTAGAATTTTGACCTCCCCGTCCTCAAAAGAGTGATTGGAGGCTTTAAGGTGAAGGTGCACGGCCGACTGAGGGCCGCTTGTGCTTTCTCTTCGGTGTTGATAAAGTCTCTTCTGTAAGACTTGTTTGGTTTCTCCAATATAATGTTCTTTGTATAACTGGATGTACAACACCCCTCTCTCCCTTCACCTTTTCTGTCAGCGTAGTATTTACTCTCCAAGACATTTAATAAGTTAAAAAATCGTAACTTGCTAAGACACCTGCAGTTGCGCTTATGGCCTCTAGGGGCAAGAGTTACTTAGTACTGCTTTAAAATACAGGAAGTGAAACGATTGGATATTTAGGTTCAGCTGTTTTCGATCAATACAGCATTTTCTAACCAACAAAGTGCAATATAGTGATAACGATGCGTTTGCGATTACCAAATACCTACAAAAAGCATAATATGTACTTGCTCTTTAAGTGTAATAAGATATTGGATTTCATTTTAGGGAAGATATAAACAATATTTTAGGGCTGGGACGATACACTTTTGTCCCGATCCAATACGTATCATAATTATACTCAGGGGCCGATCCGACACGTATTGCGATACAGTAAGTCATTATGAGTAATATGTTTACCTTAAAATGTGTAAAAGGAAATTGTGAGATTGAAAAGTGCATTAACACAAAATGTGCTGTGTAACTGTTACTGGAAAACAAAGGAGGGCATGATGAAAATGCCTCCAAACACAAGTATGGAAAGTATTGAGTAACTTGATAAAATATTGCAGCATCCGATATAGCATCCGATATATCGTCCCAGCCCTACATTATTGTGTGCTTGCAGGTGACAGGTCGCTCAGATCGAGATTGTAGTCGAAGGATGATTCAAATGCTTTATATGCTCAGACATTTTGGCTTATTTTTGTCGCCTTCAACACATAATATTTGTATCTTTAAATATGAAACACAAGTTAAATGTGCAAATCTAGGAAATGTCTGAGCATGTTTTAAAAGAGAATGCATTCTGATTTGTATCCATGATGTGTTTCTCTTGGATAAAAGGTCTGGTTTTGCTCGTTTTAGACCAGAAGTGTTTGATTGGAGGTTTCCCCGTCTCACGCCACTCTCTGTAACTGCGCTGACACACTTAGCTCAATCACACCCGCAGCGTGTTTACCTTCTCCGGACTTGTTTTGGACTTTCAAACACATCCTCCTGAGAATTCCTGTGTTTACGTCTAAAAAAGGCCTGGCAGTGAGAGAGTGCAGCGGGTGTTTATGCCCCGAGTGAGTCATTTCAAAATCCGTCACTCATGAAATGTTATTACTATTATGAAAAATGCCTTCAACACCAAATCTGAGTTTAGGAGTGGGTTATCATCAAAACAATATTTAGGTGCAGGAGATTTACAAACTGTGTTATCCAGATATTGTGGATATTGAAGTCACTCAGTGCAGACTTTTGGATATATCTTTGGAACGAAGAGTGATAGAGACTTACGGCTTTGGTCTAAATATGTAATATGATCTTATGTGACGAATGTTATATGTCTGTTCATTTAAAAGAGCTGTTCAAAAGGAGGGTTTTTAAGGGTAAATCCAGTTGTTTTGATTCACCCTTTTTTTTAAAGTCTAGTTACAATCGGTTGCGTTCACAACATTCTTGATTGTCATGTCATAATTTGAATTGAAGGTTGATACAACTCAACGGGAGAGACATAGTTCAGGAAAGAAATCTCCAAATGTTTTCTCTGATCATCACAAATTCAGCATTTTGACAGTTACAATAGTTACCGTAGACGTCTCGCTGCACCAACTCCATTTCCAAATACGTTTGTTAAGTGGTGACGTCACAGCTCTACTTCCAGGTCCGCAGATGTGCGAGAAACTACAAAAATCTCTTTAATACTACAATCAATATTTCTGAAACTCAACAGAGAGTTACTGAACATACTTATTTATCAGGCCCATTAGCCAAAAATGCTGCACCTACTGCTATAAAAGTAATATTTACCAAAATCGGTACTTCCACGTTATTGGAAAATAATGCTAACGGCGCAGCAGCTACGCTAACCCCGGAAGTACCGACTTTAGTAAATAATACTTTTTTAACAGTAGGTGCGGCATTTTTGGCTAATGAGTCTGAGAAATAAATAGGTTCAGTAACTCTCTGTTGAGTTTCAGAAATATTGATGGTTGTTTTTACGAGATTTTTATGTTTTTTTCTCGCATGTTTTCCCGTCTGCCAGGACCCGGAAGCGGAAGTCGTGACGTCACACTTAACAAACGTATTATACATGCCTTTCAGTCATGTGACCTTTGTTGTTATGGCGGCCATTTTGGATACCCAAGTAGAATTATGCAGTACTACAACATGTAACAATATCTCAACTCAAAATGAAAGACAACTGATTGACGGTGGTATTTTTATGTTCTCGTAATCATTGCTCATGAAGATAACAGTTAAAACACGGCCCCAGAGACGCACGTTTATGTGAAGAAACCAGTGAGTCAGTGTTTAAGCTGCTCAAGATGTTAGCATTCTACTGGTTAGCATTTAGCTTCAACAGCTCAGCTCTGACTGATATTGTAGTATTTCCTCAGTGCTCATAGATGTGAGTCACACATGTGTTTATCGTGTTGAAGCCGTTGACAGTTGGTTGACAGTTGCTAACCGGTAGCATGCTAACGTCTTGAGCAGCTTAAACACTGACAGGTTTCTTCACATAAACGTGCGTCTCTGGGGCTGTGTTTTAACTGTTATCTTCATGATCAATGATTACGCGTACATAAAAATGCCACTGTTCATTTTCATCCTGAGTAGAGATATTGTTACATGTTGTAGTGCTGCATAATTCTACTTCAATATTCAAAATGGCCACCGGAACTATGCGTGATGTCATTGGAAACGCGTGTATAGGCTGTTTACAATTTTGTGACTTCACGTGAGCGCAACCTATTAAAGAAAAGAGGCTGCAACTGCCTTCACCAAACCATTTGTTTGTGCTTTTGTGCTGTTTCTTTTGTTACTCAAAAAAACCCCCACAAGAATATCCTTCTCTTCTCCAAAATGACATCAGAGCCGATTCACGAACATCACATCACTAACCTCTCCCATCTTGCCTTTAAATGAATGTGTGTGTAAGTGAGTGATTCTAAGCACTAATGCGTTGTAATTACCGTGTTATTTGGCAGCCCTCACCCTCCGTTGTTCAGATTTTGCGGAGAACAAGTGTCTGTTTTTGTTCGGCTGATCGTTCCTCTCCGACGCATCTGGAAGCCTGCTCAGCGGCGATTAAAGAGGATCAAGTATTGTCTTATAAACGCGCGGCGGTTCGGGTCTCACGCTCCTCTCCTACACATGCGTGCGATTGTTTGGTGACACGCACTGCACCCGGCGGAGGATATGCCCCGCTGCCTGGAACTGTTAAACTTTAATTCCACTCTGTTCCGAAATTTATAGGCGGCGGCGTTACATTTGTGGGAACTTTTCAGCCGCATGTGAGCGCAGCGGGTCCCGGTGATGTCAGCAGCTGTCAACCCGAAAGCTGTGGAGCATCTCGTGTAGACGCTAATGGCCTTTGTTCAGACTTTGTTGTCTCCAAACGGGAAATTTGTCTCCTTCATTGTCCCCATTCCTTACGCCAATTTGGTGCCCAAGGCGAGATTGAGCTCTTCCCATTGCCCCATTGCCCACACACTGTGGAAGAACCTAATTTGATCAGAATCAGAATTGTTTTTATTGCCATTGCAGGTTCACAAACTATGATTTTTTTCAGGTCAATCGTGCAACATGAAACCTAAAACATATAATATAAGCTTGGTAGATAAAGAATGAACTTTAAAAACTTTAAATGTATAAGACATGCATAAAGAAGATTAAAATAAAATATGATAAAGACAACAACCATTTGACATAGAACAACAGATGTGCAGGTGTATTAAGTGATAGCAGCGCATCTAAGTGTGGACACACCACACACCAAGTGCAAATGGCTGGAACCGGTTATTACGTTCATGAGGTGGTGGCGGAGGCAAAAAACTGTACAAGTGGTGGGATTTGTGGGTCTGTATGAACCGTAGCCTCCTGCCTGAGGGGAGAGGGGTGAATAGTCCGTGCCCAGGGTGAGAAGGGTCAGCTGTGATCCGACCTCCACGCCTCCGGGTCCTGGAGATGTACAGGTCCTTACAGGTCAGTAAGAAGAAGAGAAGAACTATTTTATTGTCATTATACAATAATACAACAGTCCTTAGCCGCTGCGACTGTGCACGCCGCCACTGTGGGCCAACATGACCAGCATGTTTTTGGTGGTAAGGGAAACCGGAGTACCCGGAGGAAACCTACGCAGACACAGGGAGAACATGCACCCTCCACACAGAAAGGCCCCGTCCAGGTGGCGAACCCGGGACCTTCTTGAAGCACGAGCGCTAACCGCTGCTAATCCTAGTGTCTGAACTGCGCTACCGTGCTGCCATTATTATTATCTATCTACTCTTTTTCGTTTTTCATAATTGATACATGTGTAATCATGAATGGAGCACTCCGCCATTTTATTAGAGGAGCCTCCACTCCTGATGTAAATTTACAAATTTTCACTGCATCAGCTCCCCATAGATGTAGACTTGTCAGAAAGCTTGAAATCGACACAAAAGGCTGCAAGTCTCTATCACTTTTCGTTCCAAAGTTATATCGTAAAGTCGCCGATGTTTATAGTCTCACCACAAGGGAGAAGGTAAACGTTTTTTACTGATATGGCGCTTTTCCACCTACATTGGACATTCAAGGCACTTTACAGTAAGGAACCAGTCACATCCTCATTCAGACACCGCAGACACTGGAGGCAAGGTGGGTGAACGACAGCGTGCACCTTCAGGAGGAGACGACCCGCTCTACCACTATCACCCCCAAGAAGAAGGTTTGTCCGGTTGCCTTTTTATTAGCGAAGTAGAAAGTATAATATTTATCTTTCAAATGGAATAAAAGTACGTCTCAAGTAAACTACAGATCCTCAAAAACTACAGTACTTTACAAATTTGCTTTGTTACTGACCTGTGATCTGTCTTTCAGGAAACGCATTCATTGGGATTCATTTGCATTGAATCCATTGATTGATTACGGTCATCATCATCATCATTTGACTAATCGTGAGTTAAAGAGGGGGTATTATGCTTTTTTCAATCACATAGCACCAGTCTATAGCATACTACAATGATGACGTAACCTTCTGTTGGTCTGTATATGCAGTAAATTAAAATAACTGCCTTGAATAAAATTGCTCTCTCAAAATGGCTGTACTGAACGTCTTGAAATAAGCCTCTGTCTCTTTAAGAAGCTTTCCGACACGCCCCCTTCAGCACACTGCTGTGGCATCTAAACAACACTACTGTGCGGGGAGGGGGCTCTGCTGAGCTGAGGAGCAGTGGTTGGTGGCTTGGCTGGTGACAAAAGGTCCAGAGGCGTCTCCAGGAGGTGTGGGGGCGTTCCTAGGAGGACTGAGGCATAGCTACACCTAAAATGGCTGCCGTCTAAGTTTTTACTGATTACTCAAAAATATGTGAATGAGCCAAGGCAACACTCCAGGCATGTGTTTAATGAGGGAATGACATAATAACATGATATAAAGCTTGAAAAAGTCGATTTTACATAATACCCCCCTTTAAAGCTTTAACTTTGACAGATTGGGTTATAACCTGGTAAAACAGGTTCTGTTGGCAGACCTGGAGATACTCTGCTCCTGACCACCTTAAGGACGGGCAAATTGCAGAGAAAATGTTCTTTACAGCTACATCTTTATTTGTAATCTAAAAAAAGCTATGTAAGTTGATCCATTTCGGGATTACATCGCACCAACTGCAACGACCTCCTTTTTATTTCTGTGTTCGCCTTTAGCGTAGAGTGTCAAAACACGCAATTCCTTGTGTGATGTTTGCTCACACGCATCAGCTCTGCTTCATTGACCTGTCAACCCGCTTTCCCCCTTTACCGTTCGCTGTGAAACCGCCGCCAATTTCAACATGTGGCTTGTTTATTCCGTGTTGCGCGGAATGACAGGATTCAAAGGTATTTATGTGAGGTAAGAAAACATCGTCATTTCAAAAGGATTTAGCGCTGCCGGGTCGATGCAGAGACTTTTTTTGGAGGGCTGTTTATGGATCCCGTTTGGAGATTCTTTTTCTGTTTTAACCACAGTCTATAGACACATTACTGCGGGCAAATGAATAAGTTCTATTTCAAGTTGACATTTTATGCATAATACAGGCTTGAGCACATTCATATGGGTACCTCAGCATGGATTTTAAAATGTGGTCGTCTTTCCCGTGCTAGTTCATTCACAACCATTGGCATGTTTGGTATCTAAGTGTAGCACAAAAGGCGACCGAGATGATTCTATAATCCAAATATGGCTATTGCAATTCTGGGAGACCGGAGCGGCAAATTCAGGCGCATGTACTTACAAAACTATCATCCCGTTTTCTCAAAATAAGATTTTCTTTACACTCTTGCATTAACAGCTCCACTTTTAGTGTTCCAGGCTTGTACTCAACAATGTTTTGAAGGGTTTTTTTCAGAGGGACTTTTTAATATCTAATTCCTAGCATGACCTATTGAGCTTCGAGCCCAATAAATGGTGGTGCAGTGGTTAGCGCTCCTGCATCACAGCTATAAGGTCCCGGGTTCAGATCCCCACCTGGACGGGGTCTTTCTGTGGAGTCTGTTCTCCCTGTGTCTACCACTAAAAACATGCACAATAGGCCAGAATGAATGAGAGCATCTTTGAGAGTCCAAGGCTACAATCCCAGTGTGGTGTGTCTACATGCATGAATCCATATATGTTCATTAACGTGCACTGTCCCGACCAAAGAAACAAACAAATAAATAAAAACGAAATTGAATTTTCACTGATGTTTTTTACTAATACCTCGCTTAGTAACCTCGTAATCCCGCCTTAACCAAGACCAGACCATTTTCTCCAGTTCAGCTTTACCCAAATCTACAAAACTCATCTAAATGGATCATCATTTCATCGCGTTGTTGCCACTTTTTCATCACTTTTTCGTTACTCTTTTGTGGCTTTTTTGTCGCATTTTCGTCAATTTTTCATCCCCATTTTCGTCTAACTTTTGTTGCTATTTTGATGCTTTTTTTCAAGAAGCTTTTAGATTTGGGTAAAGCCAAACTGGAGAAAATGTGCTCAGTTCAGGTGGGGGTTAAGAGGTTAAAAAACTAAACAAGATCCAAAATCCACTCTGAACAAAATATCGTATTGTATCGTATTGTAATAGGTTTTGCTGCAATACCAGGTATCGATATTTTATCAGGTATCACAATACTTTAGATTGGAGGCATTTTTTCTTTTTCAGTAACAACACTTCACATTTTGTGTTTTTCTTTACTTTTCGATCTTAACACTTTTTTACACTTTTAAAGCAGCGCTAAGTAACTTGTTTACCTGATTAAAGTCTTTCATCTCCCCCTGGTGTCTCTGGCCAGAAAACCACAATTGCAACTTGACTGCCACCGGGTCGGAGTCACCAATACACACTAATGGAATCACGAAGAAGAAGCTAACAGGCTAAAAGGGCAAAGCTAACTGCGGGCTAGCGCAACTTAAACAGTATTTACAGCCAAGTTTGAGTGAAAAAAATGATCTCCATTGTGTAATTGGATGAACAATATCCCTCTGTCCCTTTGTCTTTTCTGTCAGCGTAGTATTTACTCTCACGGACAATTAATGAGTAAAAAACCCGCAACATGCTACGAGACCTGCAGTGGCGCTTATGGCCTCTAGGGGCATGAGTTACTTAGTACTGCTTTAACACATTTCAAGCTAATATTAGTACTTTTCATAATTACTTACTGTATGGCAGTACGTATCGGATTGGCCCTTGAGTATCATGATCCGTATCGGATCGTGACAAAAGTATTGTATGTATCGTCCCAGCCTTAGTAACTAATATATCAAAAGAAATGAAAACCCATACATTTAAACCTGGCTCAATACATTATTTATGATATACTTCACTTAAAAAACAGGCAACTTTGGACGTTTTTTTTCTCGCCTTAAATATAAGTTGGACAGTTTCATGATCAAAAAAGCGCTTCGGCAGCAGAAGAAGAGGCTACAGGTTTAACAGGTTTAAACCACAACAAATGATACGTCTCTGTTTCATTTCAACAAACAATTATTGGGGAAACGCCACTGAACAATGATGCAACATTTGTGTAACACTCCTCCAATGGCAGCTGCGTGTAGCTCGGCTCACGGAAGGTCTTTAGCGCAATGACCGCAGGCGAATGTGTTTTTTTTGAGTAATTACAGAAAGAAACTGACCATTTGGCGAACATGTGCACTGAGCGAGCGTCTCTGATTGAAACAAATGAGCCCAATAATGGAACGAGCGCTCACTTTGCCAGATTCCCGTTTGGCCGAGCAAATTGGTGTGTTTGGTTAAATCGAACAAAAAGACCAACTGTGCGAACACCGGGATAGATGATTGAGATTTTATTCGTTGTATTGTAGCTTTCTTTTTCTTAAAGGCACTAGAATATTCCATACAACAAAATGGAAGCTGATTTTAGACTATTACCTATAGCCTTTAGTGTTGACTGTTTTGTCCAGCCCTATTTACGATATGTATTGAACTACTTCTGCTCGCACATAGGTCCATATGAATAAGGTTTCACTCTGCTTTACAGCACAACAGTGAGGAGAAGCCAGTTTATTTGTAGAATCAGAATCAGAATTGGTTTTATTGCCGTGGTTATGAACAGGTTCACAACTAGGATCAATCGTGCAACATGAAACATCAAAACATATAACATATAACTTTAGATAAATAATAAACTATAAAGACTTTAAACTATAATACTATAAGGGCATATGTAAGGAGATTAAATTTAAACTATGATAAAGACAACAATTTGACATAGAACAACAGCGTGAGTGTATTTACAGATGTGCAGATGCATTGAGTGTGGACATACCACATAGTGCAAATAGAGCAGATTCTAATCACGAGTCTTTAACTGAGTTATTGGGTCTTGTTTTTGTTCATGAGTCTGATGGTGGAGGGGAAAAACTGTTCAAATGGCGGGGTACAGGGTGAGAAGGGTCAGCTGTGATCCGACCCACACGCCTCCGGGTCCTGGAGTCGAACAGGTTCCTGGAGAGATGGGAGCTCACAGCCAGTCCCCCTCTCACCAGCACGCACAATGCGCTGCAGTCGATTCCTGTCCCGTTCTGTAGCGCTGGGGTACCACACGGTGATGGAGGAGGCAAGGATGGACCACACGGTGATGGAGGAGGTGAGGATGGACCACATGGTGATGGAGGAGGTGAGGATGGACCACACGGTGATGGAGGAGGTGAGGATGGACCACACGGTGATGGAGGAGGTGAGGATGGACCACACGGTGATGGAGGAGGTGAGGATGGACCACACGGTGATGGAGGAGGTGAGGATGGACCACACGGTGATGGAGGAGGTGAGGATGGACCACACGGTGATGGAGGAGGTGAGGATGGACCACACGGTGATGGAGGAGGTGAGGATGGACCACACGGTGATGGAGGAGGTGAGGATGGACCACACGGTGATGGAGGAGGTGAGGATGGACCACACGGTGATGGAGGAGGTGAGGATGGACCACGGTGATAGGTGAGGATGGACCACATGGTGATGGAGGAGGTGAGGATGGACCACATGGTGATGGAGGAGGTGAGGATGGACCACATGGTGATGGAGGAGGCGAGGATGGACCACATGGTGATGGAGGAGGTGAGGATGGACCACATGGTGATGGAGGAGGTGAGGATGGACCACATGGTGATGGAGGAGGTGAGGATGGACCACATGGTGATGGAGGAGGCGAGGATGGACCACATGGTGATGGAGGAGGTGAGGATGGACCACATGGTGATGGAGGAGGTGAGGATGGACTCGATGATGGACGTGTAGAACTGCACCAGCTTCTTGGTCGGCAGCTTAAGTTTCCTCAGCTGCCTCAGGAAGAACATCCTCTGCTGGGCCTTCTTGATGAGGGAGCTGATGGTTGGCTCCCATCTGAGGTCCCGGGTGATGGTGGTGCCCAGAACACAATTCATACACAAAGTTCAAAGTGCTTCACAGTTGCATCAAATTACAAGAAAGCAGATCAAATAAATAAAACATCAACATGAAAATGTATTAATGAACAGAATGAAAGCAAAGAGTGCAGATCAAATACATTCAGTTTTCATATGCACGGGTAAAAAGAGCTGTTTTCAGCCTGGATTTGAACATTGTCAGAGTTGAGGCCTGTCTCACATCCTCATGAAGACTGTTCCAGATTTTAGCTTTAGCCTCAGCGTGTTTATTATTGACTCTGGGAACCACCAGGAGACCCCTCCCTGAAGTCCTCAGGGCCCGAGATGGTTCATACGGCTCTAACATGTCAGAGATGGACTTTGGTGCTAGACTGTGCCAAGACTTCTAACTGTTTTAAATTCTATTCTCTGAGTGACAGGAAGCCAGAGCAGAGACCAGAGGATTTTAGAGGCAGTTGTGGTGAACAGGTCTGGGCTCATTCTACAGATTAGGACATGGCTGGAACATGTAGGGGGAGGAAAATACATAATTTTAACATTTTTAAACTCTGTATAGTCCCTTAAACACTTAACTGCCACCTCCAGCAGGCGGATTTTCTCCAAATATGCATACCAAATCCAAGCTAATTGACTGGAGAGTCTGCATGCCAGTGTGATACCTCATTTGAAAGCCAAGACCTTCTAGTTTCTAAAAATTTGTGCAAAGTGAAACACAACTTATATTACACTTGTTTAGTTTGTCTCAAATTTATGTTTTTTTGTTGTCTCGAAACGTTGATGCTACTTTACAAAAAGAATCCAAAGACATACTTCATAGTTTTCATTTGAAACTTACTGTAGTTACTAATTGTATTAACAGCACCAACTGTGTAAAGTTTTATAGCTGTGGGACTAATAGTTTGGATTTTGGGGCCCTTTTAGAATTAGACCTCCAAAACCAGCCTTGAAGGTAATAACACACTAAATAACACTTTAGAATATTTACATTTTGTGTAAGACATAGGAGTTTTGTGAAGGTGAAGCTGATAAAAATGATATATAACACTTGTAAATTAAGTCATATTTATCCTACCACATCGCGAGTAAGTGTAAATACCAGAAATCCCCCTGATCAGGGGGGACGGACGTTAAGGGTTAAAGGAACAAGCCACCGTTTTTCCATACTGAGATATGTTCTTACCTGAGCTTAGATGAGTTGATGCGTACCTGTCTGTTTTTTGTACGTGCGCTCAGTCACGCAAAGCGACCAATGTTGTTAGCATTTGGCCTCTCCCAGTTATCCCTATAGCTCCAAATGGGGGTGAAGTTGGAAGCGAACACGCTGTTCCACAGGCACAAAGACCAGACAGGTACGTATCAACTCGTCTAAAGTCAGGTGAGAACATATCTCAGTATGGAAGAATGGTGGCCTGTTCCTTTAAAGCAGTACTAAGTAACGTGTTTACCTTAATAAATCCTTTCCGTAGTCCCTGTGGGGGTAATACAAGTGTTGATGGGATGATTGGGGGGTCTTTCATCTCCCCCTTGTCTCTGGCCAGAAAACCATGCTTGCAACTTGACTGCCACCGGGGCGGAGCAACCAATACGCACTAATAGAATCACGGAGAAGAAGCTAACAGGCTAACGGGCAAAGCTAACTGCGGGATAGCGCCACTTTAAACAGTATTTACAGCCAAGTTTGAGTGAAAAAAAATATTCCCATTGTATAACTGGATGTACAACACACCTCTCTCTCCCTTCACCTTTTCTGTCAGCGTAGTATTTACTCTCCAAGACATTTAATAAGTTAAAAAATCGTAACTTGCTAAGACACCTGCAGTTGCGCTTATGGCCTCTAGGGGCAAGAGTTACTTAGTACTGCTTTAAGTCTGGTTTTGACACTATTCCTCTGATGTTGGCCATGTTTTTCAGATGGTAAAAAGCAGCTGATGTTATTGCTTTAATGTGGCTGTTTTAGTTCAGGTCTGAGTCCATGATTACTCCTAGATTTCTAACACAGCCTGTTTTACCATCTGTTTGCTTAATTCTGTTGCTCTTATAAAGAATGCAGGTGTTCGCCCATCTGAAATGTACAAATAGCCCAATTACTTAGCATAAATCTCATTAAGTAAAAGCATTTTCTGTATCCTGTGATCTCTCTCACGAATGTAAGCCATCCTTATTATAACTCGGGCAGTTGAGTTGTTGTTGACTTTAATGTGACGTGGAGAGACTAAAATGTGCAGTCTCAAGCTGGTTGTTCTCATCTCTTTTTATCTGCCTCCACATACTCCATAATTTCATCCAAAAATACAAAAAAATATGATCACAACACATCCAACTGCACATTTTGCTGTCAGTTTTGCTATAAAAAGTTGCTTGTTGTATCCCATTTGATTTTGGACATCCACATTTTCCCCAGCTTTGTTTGATTGAATGTGTGAATGTTTGTGTGCGTCTGTGGCATTTAAAAGATTGTATATGGGCTATAAAAGTGGCATTAACCTCTTAGCCCCCGTCTGAACCATTTTCTCCGGTTTGGCTTTACCCAAATCTCAAAACTTCTTGGAAAAAAAAGCATCAAAATAGCGACGAAAATGAGGATGAAAATGCATCAAGAGAGCGACGAAATCGTAAGGAAAAAAATGTATGAAAAAGTGACAAAAATGTGATGAAAACGTGACAAGAAACGAAGAAAAAGTGACAAAAAACTATGAAAAAATAACAAAAAAATTATGAAAAAGTCACAAAAAGCGATGAAAAAGTGACAAAAAAGTGAAAAAAAAAGACATGGAAAAAGTGACAAGTGACAAGTAACATAATTTTTTATTTTTTATTTTTTAAGGTGACGACAACGCGGCAACAAAGCAAGGAAAAATAATAATTTTTGTTACATTGGCCTAAAGGCTGTGAGCTTTTAGATTTGGGTAAAGCTGAACTGGAGAAAATGCACTTGGTTAAGGCGGGGGTTAACTAAGTAACGTGTTTACCTTAATAAATCCTTCCCGTAGTCCCTCTGGGGGTAATACAAGTGTTAATGGGATGATTGGGGGTCTTTCATCTCCCCCTGGTGTCTCTGGCCAGAAAACCATACTTGCAACTTGACTGCCACCGGGGCGGAGCAACCAATACACACTAATAGAATCACGAAGAAGAAGCTAACAGGCTAACGGGCAAAGCTAACTGTGGGCTAGCGCCACTTAAACAGTATTTACAGCCAAGTTTGAGTGAAAAAAAATATTCCCATTGTATAACTAGATGTACAACACCCCTCTCTCCCTTCACCTTTTCTGTCAGCGTAGTATTTACTCTCCAAGACATTTAATAAGTTAAAAAATCGTAACTTGCTAAGACACCTGCAGTTGCGATTATGGCCTCTAGGGGCAAGAGTTACTTAGTACTGCTTTAAGAGGTTAAAAAGCGTGATATTATCCTATTGCCATGTTATTAAACTTTAATAACATGGCAATAGTGTTATTTAATGATTAAATAGCACTTTAAATCACATGCAAAGTGCCACCTGAAATAAAATAATAATAAAACGCACTAATAGCCCTGTATGAACAAATAAAATCAATGAACTTTTTGACTGATCGTGGAGCTCTATTTTTCTTTGAATGCATGAGCAGATGGCCCCATCTTGCGAACAGTGGCGGGACAGCGGCTGTTTTATTTATGTAGTGTCTACGTCACCACTGCACGACGTGGAGGACTGAGCTGAGCATTACGTTTCACAATAAAAGAATCACTTAACACAAAATCCGATACCACCACTTTTTATCCATCGCAGTCCAAAAATGTAATACTTAAATCTCACTACAAATTATGTTTTACCCATTTTGTTGGCTGTATTTAATCTCAACCGCGTTAAAAACGCAACACACGCTCTTATTTTGAAGGGATACTCTAAGCTCTAGGCTGGCTGGATGCAGGGATTTTCAGACCAATTTTTTTTTTTTTTTGGTGGAAGAAAAACACAAAACGTGGATGCTTGTCGCTTTCCAACAATGGACCGAGCTCTGAAACGCGTTCAATCAGCAGAACCGGTGCATTAGCCGTTATCCTTGTACGTATTCACCTTGCCAAAAGCGGTTTGATTGTCTTAACGGACCGGGGGATACGGGGCTAGCTGTCACCGAGCGGCAGCCACATCAGCAAGGACCACATTAGCAAAGCCAGGTTAGCGCGTATCTTCATTTAATACTCATTTCAGCATTTTTCATGAAAGATTGCAATTGCGTACTGTTTTGTTTTTGTCCTAATAAATGCCTCGTTTCAGATTTTCCATCATGGCAGACAGCATCATGAGCAAAGCTGCCACTATGGAGATCCCCATTAACAGCAATGGAGACACAGGGAGCCTGCCAGAGGATGACAGCTTGGAGCAGGTCAGTGGCTGGTTATTACACCTTTTGTCACTGCATTGCGTTGTAAGTAAGTAGTTATCGAGCATTGGTTATGGTTTTAAATCTCATTCTTGGTTGTCTCGTGGATGCCAGCTGTCAAGTGTCAGAGCTGAATCGTTGCCATCAGCTCATACACAATAGTCACTCTAAAGATTTAGTTTTATATTGGTGGAAGCCAGTGTGATGACTTTTACCTAAGACATTTTCAATGCAATGGAAGCATTTTGATTAAAATCCTTCAGATTTACAGCAGGCCACTAACTTTGGAAATGACTGCCTGTAATGTTGTGAAAATAGGCTACAAACTGCAGAATCAAATGAATTTTAGGGAGAAAAGCATTGTCTTCTGTTCTGCTGTTGAGCTGTCTCGTGAAGGGCTTCAACCAATGATTAACCTGCAGATTATTTTTTACGATTAATCACTTTGCTATAAAAGGTGTATGAATATGTTATTCTTTTTTAAAGTTTTTACCACGCAAAGCTAAAGCGACGCCCCTATAGGACATGTTGATGGAGTAAACTTAAAGTTAATGTTTGTAGGAGGATCTTGGTGCTAATTCTGCTTTCTGATTGGATAATTGTCCTGAAGCACAAACAGATATTTATGAAATGTAGAATGTACAAAGCACTCTGCAGACCCTACCTTTAAAAACAAAGTAGTTTTCCATTAAAAAAAAAGCAATTTCCATGTCATTTTTGCTCCTTTTGAGTCTGTGTAAACCAGTCAATCAATTACTAAAATAGTTGCCAACTATTTCAATAATCGATTAGTTGTTTCAGCCCTAGTCCTATGTCTTCATTCAGTATAAAATTGAAGAAAAGGAAAAGATTTCAGATGAGATCTGTTGGAAAGCTCCGATTGTCTCATGCTGCAGCAGATGTAATTCAAAACTCACAAGGGGGATGGGGATCAAGCGGATACGCGATATCTCCTTCAAAAATTCTATTACTTTTGCACAAATGTGGCATTAAGACACCGGCGCAAATTGAGTTTAGGCACCGGAATGTTTTAATGAAGTCACTTTTTCTATTTACCCATGGACCAGTGACTCTGACTGCATTACATTACAACGTTAGTTCACCACAGAAGTAAAAAGGCAAATAAAACAGCTAGGAGGAGTCCGTTTTAAACTCCCTGAGGCCATGACTAAATTAACAAGGGTGTGTCTGCGTTTGGAAAGTGTGTGTGTGCTTGGGTTCAGCCTAAACTTGTGAGAACCGGCAATAAAATTAGCACTTTAAACCTTTAGTCTTACGATGTTTGAGTCTGTCTAGGTGTTTGTGATATGTTAAAAGAAACAAAACCACAAGTTTATTAGTTACTTGAGACGAATGGGAGCGAGTTGGGAAAAAATAGATGGTCCGTGTTTAAGAATAGAGCTGCATTAAACACAAAAGTACTGACGTTTCTTCACACACCGGGATTTCGTGATAATTTCATATTGCCTCGCTCAGTCAGCTTCTATAAGGACTTAATATAATCCTGTAACATAAAGCAGCTTGCCATCTTTACATCAATTTGATCTTCCAGTTTGAATCTTGTTAAGTTATAAAACACAAAAATAGCATGATAATAAATGAATTAGAGGTGCACTGATCTGAACGGTGAAATGCACCGATCAGACGGGCCGATCAAACGTAGATTTCACAGACTTTCTTACAGTAGATAATCTGGTGAAAACTCCGCAGTATAGCGCCGCTCTGAACTGAGTTTTAAATGTAATTCGTGGCTACACAACAGCTCTGGATGTACTGCTCCGCTGTATCCCTCTGCGCCTGGCGGCTCTCCTCGTTTCCAGACTGCAGTGTAACTAAACAAAACAACCACAGAACTAGAGCTACGCTTTAAGACAAAAGCATAATAAAGGTTTGTGACCATAAAATATCAGCGTATGGGACTTCTAACAGGAGGCCAAGGAGACGATGTGCCATTGGCCTTTATTTACATTTGCAACTACCAAATGACTTCACATGTTTTTAGGTGATGCGCAGAGCCGGTTTTCCTATACGCAAACTACGCAAGGTGCGTAGGGCCCCTGCAGCTGCAAGGGCCCCGCATCTCAGTCAAACTACGGTGTTGTTTCACTGATTAATCAATGCGTTGTTACGGGGACAGGCTCTCTGACAGCGCTCACTCACTCTCCTCCTACTTTGCTGCGTTTTAGTGTTATATGTGGCAGTCTGCTGAAGTGGATGAGCAGGAGAGACCTGCCGCCTTCTCCCCGTCACTTCCAAGACCTGAGTGCTTCTCCCCTTCACGTCCCTGCTTGTCTGTCTGTCTCCCGGCGCTCGCCTCCCCTCCTGCGTGGGCCACGGCTGCATGTCACCCGTGTCCCGGGCGCTGCTCTCATGTTTTCTCTGCTTGGACTCGGGGCTGTATCAGCCACACACTCATTTAAACTCTCTTCTTATTGTCTATAGAGGAGTATCAGGACAGTAGTTTGGCGAATAGACGAGAGTAAAGCCGTACACGTGGCCTTTTTGTCTCAAAGAGGAGTTGAATCCACACAGTTCTCATCAGCACAGTTACAGTAACTCTGGTTCTCTGAATGTGCACAGTCTAAAATGAATTGGGCTACTCAGGCTAATACTCAGTGGTGAGACAGAAATATCCATCAGGTGCCGGTTTCAGTTAGTTTTAAATCAGCGGTTCCCAAACTGTGGGTCAGGAACCAGATGTGAGAGAATGTGACCATTTGCCATTTACCATTTTAAAAAGTGGGGAAAATAGACTAATAATAGTTCTGAATCCCAGTCTGACAGTGGCCAAGTGGTTAGTGGTTCTCACACAGAGGGGCAGGGCCTGAATTGAGGTCATTATGTTCCACTTCTACCCTGCACTATTGCACAGTGGAACTGTTTTTGATCGTAAACAGGTTCGCTCTTCGTTGAATAGCCATGGGATGCGAACTGTAGGGCCCCCGTGTGGATTTTTGCTTAGGGCCCCAGAAGGGCCAGCACCGGCTCTGGTGATACAAACGGGATATTTATCACAAAACCGTGCTATCTGAAATGCATGTGTAACTACAATCAGAGGCAGGGGTCGTTGTCCTGTCTTATTTTGCTGAGAAAATGTGCTCTTTAGTGCTGAAGTGTCACTAAATGGCTGCCAGTCAAAAGAGAAAGTAAAACGTGTGTTTGGCACCTCATGTCACCGTCTCCTTGTGGAAGTTTTCTTCTTCTCTTTCCTTCAAATATTGTCCAAAGTGTTTAGGCTGAGAGCTCCACCGGCCTCCCCACTACCATCCATAACGCGCGTCTGATCTGAAACAACTACGAGTCGCAAAGTAAGACAGGGATTTGATTGGCCGAAATAACACGCACTATAAAAAATAGTTTACTGTAAACTATAAAAAAGATGACCATGAGGGAAATTCTGTCAGAGTTATAAAATAATAGGCGATAAACCAATAGCCTACAGCATATACTGTAATAATATCAGAAATAATAAATAATAATAATAAAGTTGGAGATTAAACAGGACAATGTAGATTTCTAGCTAGTAGGCTATACAATATTCAAATATAAATATTGAAAATAAATTCACACAATAAAACACACAAATTTAGAAAAGTCCAGTATTTGTCACTGTTAAATTATGAATCATAATAATCAATTACAACCATGTGATTGGATCGGCCTATCAAAATTTTAGTGATCGGTGATCGGTTTCAAAAATCCTGATCGGTGCACCTCTAAAATGAATGCGTCAATATGGTATTTTGGTACTGAAATGTTTTATTCCGATATCGATTCGACCTTTGATGATGTCATGCATATTAATGAGGTTGAGTGCTCTACTGCTTTCACTAGAGGCTAATAATGATCAAGAATTTAGACAGAACATAAGGGCAGCACAACAATTTTAAGTACTAGGAGCAAACACTGTCACACAAGTATATCATTCATACAGGGTTTCTAAGTTTGTGGCTTTGAAATGTAGTATTTGGGCATTGTGATGCATCGTAGGTTATTTTTGTGCAATGTATCAATTATCACAGTATCGGCATATCGTAAGGTTATCGTTATCGTGAGCCGCGTATCGTATCGAATCGTGAGATACCGAGAGGAGTTAATTCAAATGGCGTTCTTCTGGTTTTGCCTTTGTTCTCCTCTTTTTTGAGAAATATTCACGCTGCATGCGGTTTGGGAACATCTTTACCTCCCTCATCATTTTAGTAAAGCGTATGTATATCGACCTCTCTAAAGACCTGTGTCCTATTCGCAGGACCTGCAGCAGGTGATGGTGTCAGGGCCCAACCTGAACGAAACCAGCATCGTGTCAGGAGGCTACGGTGGGCCAGCAGGGGGCATCATCCCCACCAGCAGCATCAAAGGTACAGCCTCTACGGCCACAGACTCAGCCTGGGAACAAGCCCCGAGGCTGTGGACACGAATTTAAAAAAAATGATGGTACTATGAGTAAGAGAGGTATCATATGTATAATTAATACAAAATATAAACAATCAAATTAGAACAGAATATGAAATACAAGATTATAACAAAGGTCCCAGTTGGCAGTGCAAAGTTTACAGGCATGGTGCAGGTGATTGATAAAGTGACACTTGTAGCAGGTATTTGCAAATACAGAGGTTATTGGACGGGGTTTTGCATAGATTGTGCTTGACTTACTTTACAGTAGTGTTGTACAGTCTGACAGCAGTGGGGATGAAGGACCTGCGGTAGCGCTCTGTCTGAGGGGGACTCGGTCGGCCATTGAAGGAGCTGCTGAGAGGTGTTGTCCATGATCAGGGTTTTTAAGTCATTAAATGAACTGTGCCAAAATAAAGGCCTTAAATGTCATTTCAAAAGCTTTACATTGGACTCAAATTGGCATTAAATCCATTTTATTTTTTACTGTATAAGTTCATCGAAATAGACCATCATTTTAGTATTTTCAGTCACAGTTTTGGCTGAAATTGACCACATTTCTTTGTTTGCAAATCTTCAGAAATCAATTATGCATATGTGGCATTCAGTTATAGTATTTGGGCATTAAAAAGCCTTACATTTGACTTGCTTCTGCCTGTATATAAACCCTGATTTTGGATGAGAGCTTGGCTAACATCCTCCTCCACAGAGTCCAGGGGGCAGCCCAGGACAGAGCTGGCCCTCCTGACCCGCTTGTTCAGTCTCTTCTTGTCCTGCTCTGTGCTGCCCGGGGCCCAGCAGACGACATCGTAGTGGACAGCAGAGGCTAGTCATAAAAATAGAAGCAAGACTGGAACAATGTGACACTAATAGAGACGTATCAAACATAAGGCGTAATGGAAGAACCCAGGGTCTTAAACTTACATGCAAGTAAAAAATAGAAACAACATTTGAAGCAGTTTCGTTTTCCCTGCTCCATTCCAAAACTCCGTCTGTCCATCTGTGCGCCGCCGTCTGCTCTGAGCTCATCTCATCTGTCAGTGTTCCTTTGAGAGTGTTTCACATTGAAAATAAAATGCTCTTGAAGGAAAAAGGCAAAGTTTTAATTTCACATTCCAAACCTCCGTATTTCTAGGGCCTGCAGTTCACTACAATCCTGAATATTTTGACAGGAGGCGGGGCCCTGTTCCTGGACCAGGTGGATCATGACAGTTGTGTCTAATGTATCGGCTTTGATAAAAGGCACTTTGCTTTGGCTTCAACGATGGATGCGTTTGGCTCGTAATACTTTCTGAAGTTCTAGCTTTTGACCAAACTGTTTGGCTCAGATAGAGGAGGAATGCACTAATATGGATATTCTGCACTTTGACTGTATAATTAAACATGTCCCTAACACTTTTCTATGTTTGAAATGCACATCACTGGTTTTATACTGAATTGCGAAGTCTGAGAATCAAAAAGACAAAAGTTACATTTTGGGGAAAAAAGCAGTGTAGCAAAATCAGAATGATTATTCCTCAATTTTTGTACTTTATTTCGAGACACGTGCAGTGTCTCGAAATAAAGTACAAAATTAAAGGGATATTTCAGGATTTTTGACATTGGGCCACATTTCCTAGTTATCCAGAGTGTTGTTGATGTCTGGAGATATTTTTTTCTTAAATTCATGCAGTCCTTATATTTGAAGAGCTTAGTGGCGCTAGGCTAGGGCAAGGCTAACACATTTCTATGGTATCAGTTAGCCTGCATTAAAAACAGTCTGACCCACTCCACAGTGCACCTGAGGCAAATCACTTATAACGCCAGACTAACGATATAAATGTCTGTGTTAATAGAATCATTTTAACCATTTTGTATTTAAAATAACTTATATTTGAGCAGCATCAGCTTCGTGGCTGTAAGCTAACGCAGCGGCGGAGTGATCTGTGAGAAAATAGTCCCTCAAAATGCGATAATTCATGTGATACAAGGTCAGTTATATTTCAAAAATTATTCTATCGACACAGACATTGACATCGTCAGTCTGGTGTTATAAGTGATTTGCCTCAGGTGCACTGTGGAGTGGGTCAGACGGTTTTTAATGCAGGCTAACTGATACCATAGAAATGCTTCAGCCTTGCCCTAGCCTAGCGCCACTAGACTCTTCAAATATAAGAACTGCATGAATTTAAGAAAAAAATATCTCCAGACATCAACAACACTCTGGATAACTAGGAAATGAGGCCCAATGTCAAACATCCTGAAATATCCCTTTTAACCTGAAATAAATAAATAAATAAAACTAGACCTAGCTAAACTAAACATGCTCATTTCTGATAATGTTTGCAACAAAAGAGAGACAGTGGTGGTCTAGAGCAGTGTCAAAGTGTCAAACAGGCGTGAATGAACAGACCAATCATAGGCCAATAAATATGAGTATTTTCTTTTTAGTGGGCGGGGCCGCCTCAATCACCTGTCGCTCTGCTGCTCCAAGTCAGGACATCAATGTGAGATCTTTTTAATTCATTCAGCCAGAGCTAATTTAGCTCATTTAACTATTTGCTGTTGATCGCGCGCTCCTTGTGTTTCCCACGGCCAGGCGAAGAAAACTTGCACCATATGAATGCTGTGGAATGGGAAACAGGGGAAATGCAGCATATTTACTCATCACTTAGGGTTGACATTGAAAAAGTATGGACTAGAAAACATCTGTGGTTTAGTGCCTCACTGCTCAAAGCTGTCAAGTCGACACACTGAAATGCTCTGAGCCAATGAGCCGCTTTGACATGCTGATACACAACGTGCAGAGTGAAGCATTTTTCGAGACATTTGACACGTCGGTCTGGTGACCAGCTGGTACTGAAACAATGCTTCGAAGCAATCTACTTCAGGAAGAGCAATACAATCTCTCCGGAGTTCCAGGTTTTTTTCCCCCTCATCTCTATTGCTAACGATTTGAAGCCTCCTGTAAAATATTCAAAATGTCACTCACGCGCCTCTTTGATTCTCAGTATTCCCCTCTACCCTTTTAATAACTATTTCATGTTCATCTTCGTCTCACTCCGCATGACCAGGCTGCATGCTGGATTAACATGCACTCATTTTATTTTATGTTTACCGTATTGTCAGATATTGGTTTATTTTGTTTTCCATCCAAAGCTTTTGTTTAATTCTCACCGCCATATATTTTCTTTCTATTACTTTTTGTCACGGTCATCCTCATTCCAGACATCCGCATGAAGTCCAGGGGGGCTAGCATTCCTAACAGCCAGTCTGCGGGTCAGATAGCTCACCACACAGAGCCCCATTCAGGTACCGCCATTTTCATCTCATCCCATATCCTCGCGCTACATCATGTTTATAACGCTCATAAAACTGTCTGAGGCGCTGATCGTGCTATTTTTTATGGAGCGCAGTCTGGTCTTTTGCAAATGAAAACAGTTTGGTCTTTCTTTTCAGGATCTTCGAACCATAACTTGGGTAATTCCCAGGAGGAGTTGACCAGAGGGGTTGCGGTGGAGAAGCTGGACAGTGTGAAGAAATGGGGCATAAACACGTACAAGGTATCGAGCTTAGTGTCTCATATACTGTAACTAAGCCCATCCATGCATCCATCCATCCAAACATCCATCCATCCATCCATCCATCCATCCATCCATCCATCCATCCATCCATCCATCCAAACAACCATCCATCCATCCATCCATCCATCCATCCATCCATCCATCCATCCATCCATCCATCCAAACATCTTGCCTGGCCTGCCAGACACTCCTCCTTTCTGTTCAAAAGAAGAACCGTCTGGGCAGCTGCTCGCAGCCAATCATTTCACGATTTGACCCACATCGGTCCAATCACGCACCAAGAGACGGAAGCCGTCACCTGTCACCACCACGCACTCTTCCAAAACATTAAAGATGGCGGCCGATACACTGTTTTCTTCGGCTCTTTCGTCTGTTTTAAATCATTTGGAAAATATGAAATCCCTAAAACCGGAGCAAGAAACAGCGTTCGAAGCGTTCCTCGTAAAAAAGACGTTTTTGGAAAGGCTTTCTGCCGCTTGTTACTGCAACGTATCTAGCGTTGCTCTAATTGGTTGATGCCGTCTGTCAATCACGCCCACCGGGAAATTGTTGAGATCACGCTCGCTCCCAGACTATATGTCTTTGAAAAATCTATGAAAAGGCATGTCGTTTGGCAGGCCAGGCAACCAAACATCCATCCATCCAAACATCCATCCATACAACCATACATACATACATCCATCCATCCGTCCGTCCGTCCGTCCATCCAAACAACCATCCATCCATCCAAACAACCATCCATCCGTCCATCCATCCATCCATCCATCCATCCAAACATCCATCCATGCATCCATCCAAACAACCATCCACCACCATCCACCCATCCACCATCCATCCAAACAACCATCCATCCATCCATCCAAACAACCAACCATCCATCCATCCATCCATCCATCCATCCAAACAACCATCCATCCATCCATCCATCCATCCATCCATCCAAACAACCATCCATCCATCCAAACATCCATCCATCCATCCAAACAACCATCCAAACGTCCATCCAAACGTCCATCCATCCATCCATCCATCCATCCATCCAAACATCCATCCATCCATCCATCCATCCATCCATCCATCCATCCATCCATCCATCAAACAACCATCCAAACATCCAAACATCCATCCATCCATCCAAACAACCATCCAAACGTCCATCCATCCATCCATCCAAACAACAACCATCCATCCATCCAAACAACCATCCATCCATCCATCCATCCATCCATCCATCCATCCATCCATCCATCCATCCATCCATCCATCCAAACAACCATCCATCCATCCATCCATCCATCCATCCATCCATCCATCCAAACAACCATCCATCCATCCATCCATCCATCCATCCATCCAAACAACCATCCATCCATCCAAACAACCATCCATCCATCCATCCATCCATCCATCATCCAAACAACCATCCATCCATCCATCCATCCATCCATCCATCCATCCATCCATCCATCCATCCATCCATCCATCCATCCATCCATCCATCCATCCATCCATCCATCCATCCATCCATCCATCCATCCATCCATCCATCCATCCATCCATCCATCCATCGACCCAACCAACCAACCGATAAAGTTGTTTTTTCTAGTAGATGGTCTCATACCTCATCAGTTTAAGTTGGAAAACGCTACTTGAGCTCCTATTTTGTCAGTTTAATGCCTGATATTAAAAATATATATAATATATATTTTTTAAATATCAGGCATTAAACTGACAAAATTCATGATATTATCATGAATTTTCATAATGATTGCCTCAAAAGTAATGAGTTTCTCCTACAAGACGCTGTTATTGCACAGTTTAATCTAACTGTTTGTAAAGTAACTGGTATGTAGGTCCAAATTATGGAATACATTTATTATTTTCATTTTTGGCATTCCATAACTGTGAAATTAAACAAGATTGAATCCTTTGCTTTACACTAGGGGTTGGAAAATTTGCTTGGTGGAGGGCCATATTCTTCATTGTAGAAAATAACCCACATTGTATCCCAGATTAAAGCTTTCTACAAATGCTTGTGTTGTACATAATATATGACCTTATTGGGTGATCTGTTTGGATATTTTTGTAATTAACAGTATCTCATTCTCACATTATAGAGTACTTAGGTTAACTCTAAAATTCTTAATGTAATCTCTGATTTGTGTAATACTTCTCAAAATTATCTTAAGGGCCAGAGGTTCTATGCTGGAGGGCCCCAGGCCTGACGTTACCTACCCCTGCTTTACACATACTGTGCTCCACAACGTGTTGAGCTGGTCAAACTTCGACAGAAGCCAATATTTTGTCCTGACACAACCACTTTTTAAAACCTAAACATTTCAGAAACTACTAAAGATACAGCTCTCTTTTACCCACTATCGGTTTATCAGCAACAATCTATAGGCATCTATAATAATGGGCTAAATCTGCTCCAATGTGTAAGTGAGCTGCAGTAAAACCACAGTCTAAGAAATAAAGGAGTAAGTCTTAATATATCCAGTACAGCAGACTTGGCTCGGGCTGCACAATTAATCTCAATTAGCAAATCACTAAGACTGCAAAAAACAAAAAAGTCTTTCCATAACGGTTTATAATTGTATAATCCTAGTCTTTACTCCATTAGTTAAGCGTATGAGCCTTGTGAGTAATGTGTAGCTTTGTTATATTCTTAGTAACATGTGACTTTATGCTTCATCATTATCATGCAGTCTGTTATTTGTTTTTGCCATGAAAACAGTGCACCAAACAGATGTTCTCGGAGCGGTTCGGCCGGGGCTCGCGGACGGTGGACCTGGAGCTGGAGGCGCAGATCGACTTGTTACGGGACACGAAGCTGAAGTACGAGAACATCCTGAGATTAGCCACAGCGCTCACCACGCACTTCCAGAGCATGGTGGAGACCCAGCAGGCGCTCGGTGACACCTTCACAGACCTTAGCCAGAAATCGCCCGAGCTGCAGGTGAGCAACTACCGAGAACTGTCAGACACAGACTGTGGAAACACAACTTATATGATGTGGTTTCCTCATCAAAAACACACCTTCCCACCTGTCACTTCTTTTAATGCTAAAGCGCTCCAATCTGTATTTACTAGATTTTGTTGCGTCACAGATGAAACATGAAACTGTCCTCCACATCATGCAGTGTTTCCCACACATAGACTATTCTGTGGCGCACCGCCGCAGAAACAACACCACCCGCCACATATTGAGTTTTGTATTTTATTTTATTTTATTTTATTTATTTTTTTAAACGCTATTTCAAACACTTATCGTATAGCACCGCCGCAGCGGTCAATTTGACTGCTGGGAGGGGGGTTTAAAATGCGGAGTCCCTATAAGCCAGTGGTCCCCCACCACCGGGCCGGGGACCAGTACCGGGCCGCAGAGCATTTTCTCCTATGTCTCTTTGACCTGTCCACACGCCAATTAGCTCGTATATACGAAACCCCTGATAGAAAGTCTCCCTACAAATCCTTTGGACTCGAGTTCATCTGGTTTTATTACAGAGTCA
The DNA here is from genome assembly GCA_007210695.1 of Neogobius melanostomus. Classification (NCBI taxonomy): domain Eukaryota; kingdom Metazoa; phylum Chordata; class Actinopteri; order Gobiiformes; family Gobiidae; genus Neogobius; species Neogobius melanostomus. Next base: position 140,869 of record VHKM01001005.1, on the reverse strand, counting down.
GCGCAGCCTCGTGCAGCTGAATGTGTTACGCACAGCTCCAACATCTTTCTGTCACCAGCACCGCTGAGCGTCTGCTCTCTCCCTTTCCCCTCAGCTCGCGGTAATTTTTCCAAAATCTCATCACGTTGCAGCCTCACAAGTTTTCGTCACAACCTTTAATGCTTTCACAGGACGGAGAGCCGTATTTATCCCACTGCTGCAGCGGGAGGCGGACACAGGAGAGAAAGGGAGAAGCCTCCGCGGCACAATCTCTCCTGTGTCCGCCTCCCGCTGCAGCTCGCTGCGATCAAAGGGCTGCGTTGCATGCTGTAAAAACGTGACCCATAGTCTGTGCACGTGTTTCTCCGCGCGCTCACCCATCAATTTAGTGTTTACACATCGGGCGAACTGTTCGCTGCAAACAGGGCAATATTTAGCAGGTCACATCTTTGAAGCCTGCACTTCACACGCTTGGTCTTACCACCACGCCTCCTCTCTCTCCTTCTTGGATTTATCTGAGTCAATACGCTCTCAGCTCTGATCGCGGCAGTGAAATGCTGTTTAGTTTTCTTGTGAAATACAAAGCAAAGTCACGCCAGTGTTCGATAGTGATGTAACTGCGCTTTAGAGATCAGAGAGACTTTAATTACGGCTTCATTTTCAATCTGTTTTCAAAACAGACGCCCTTCAAAATTTCTGGCAAAGCTAAAAGTATTCTGTAAATGACGGAGAATTTTTGATTAACGTAACGTCTGCAAGGCACTAAAAAGCATTAAACGTCATCCAATCAATGGAGCCAGATTGAAGGCAATAAAAATGTGTTCCTAAATGTACATTTCTTGGAAAATAATGTGTTAATGCTCAACTATTTTGACCGCACAAGTTTGTAAAAAATACAAACTGCAGCCTTGTCTGAAATTGTACACACTGTTTTGCTTTTGATTATCAAATTGTACACTTATGTCTCCTTTAGTTGTGATGTTTGCAAATTAAATGAAATATGTTTGTAAAATATCAAAGCTGATGTAATTGGATTAGCCTACTGTAAATTCTACTAATTCCCACTCCTTCCTTGTCTGACATGAATAAACCCGGTGTCTGTTGTTGTCAGGATGAATTTGGGTACAACGCAGAGACGCAGAAGCTTTTGTGTAAGAACGGAGAGTCGCTGCTCGGAGCCATCAGCTTCTTCGTGTCGAGCGTGGACACTTTGGTCAACAAGACGATGGAGGACACTCTCTTGACCATCAAGCAGTACGAGAACGCCAGGTGAGCAGGAGTTGCATTAATCATTTTTGTACAGATTTATTAAACAATGTGATCAGACGTTGAATGGCCCCTTCCATCTAAGCGCCTGCTCTGTTTCAAAACATTTCTCCTTGACCTTTCAGCCTCATGGTTGTTTAGAAAGGGCTTCTTCTGTTGTTTCCTCTCAGGCTGGAGTTCGATGCGTACCGCTCGGACCTGGAGGAGCTGAGTATGGGCCCTCGGGACGCCGCCTCCATGGTCCGCATCGAGGTGGCACAGCAGGAATATCAGTTCTACAGAGACAAGTACGAGCGTCTGCGCAGCGACGTCACCATCAAACTCAAGTTCCTCGAGGAAAACAAGGTTTGGCTTTGTTTTTGTTTGGTGTTGGGTTTAACTGGCATTAGGATTTAAAGGCCCTATATCTGATTTTTTTATTTATTTATTTTTTTTAAAGAAAGAGGAAGTCCCTGAATTAAAATGTTAGCTTTCCCAGCACATTTACAGCATCCCAATACTTCACAGGGATACGTTTATAAGCACATTTCATAACTTGCAGAGTCATTTTCCAGGGTCAGTTTCACAGAAATGCAACAAAACTCGACTGCAGGTTTGTGTAATTGATACAAATGCTTTAAAATTAGATGCAGTGTTTTTCCCACACATGCCTGAGTTTACAATAGAGTACTAAAGGAGGAGGATTCAGGGGTAGTGCCTTTAATGTCTCAAAGTCCTTTCACTGACTACTGCATGCCTGTGTGATTGAATAATTACATCACTTTCATGAGCCACACACAGAACTACCTTTTATCAGATAAATAGGAGAAATTGAGTGAATTAAGAAGGTTTATCTTGAAAGGAGATGGTTACTAGCAGTGTGCGAAATACCCGTCAATATCGAATTGTTGTGCAATACAGATATACATTTTCTCAACAGAACCTTTGCAATGTTGTGCGTTATTACAATGCAAGCAAACAAGTGGATAAATGTCAGGTTTATCGACACGCAGTGCACTTGTCAAGGACTAGGGTTTCTTTCCAAGATAATAATTGGGGGCAGAGACGTGCGGAGTAGTGATGAGATTTTCGGCTCTTTTCGGTGAACCGGATCATTTGGACCGGCTCACCAAAATGCTCCCAAATGGCTCTTAATTTCTTTACATATACACTTTAAATTTAGGAGACATTTTGATGCATGACTTGTTAAATGAGCCTTTCTACTGCTCCCTGCACAAAACAACAACTATAATCAAGAAAGAAATTAAAAAGAACAGAAGAATTATTTTTTCATTGCTATAATAATGTGATATTGGCTTATAGTGGTCACTTTTAAAGCGGCATAGTTTCATGTATGTACTCTTTTATTTACAGTCCTTCGTGCTTCTCCCATAGCTTCTCCCCAGTCCCTCTATGCCTGTGTCAGCTCCGCCTCCATGAGCTGCCGGAGCCTCACACTGAGAGAGTTACAGACTCCAGACATAACTGAAGTTATAACTTTAGCCAGACCTCCTGTACTACTTTTGTAATGCACATACACTCTCATACACATGAGAGGCCGACATTGCGACGTATTGCCAAAACAGAAAATATGAAGCGGATCTTTCTCAAATAAGAAGTGGCTGAAAGCCAAGGATGCGCTGACTACATTAATGGATTAGTTTAAGTTTGTAAAGATCTTGATTTTGTGTAAATAGCAGGTTCATTCCTCGCGGACGGACTGTGCCTGCAGAATTATTTCTCCCTCTCTCCCCGATCCCATTCGCTTTACTCATTTAGCCTTTGCCTTTCTCTATTTTTCTGGAATGTAGCAGAGTACGGTGCAGAGTATGTGGAGCTTGATAAACATGCAACCTTAGAAAAAGAAAAAAAAAGTGGCTCGTGGGTGAGACTCGGCTCTCATCGTTCGATGAGACCGACCCCTCACTATACACCACCGACAAGAGTGCAGAGTGCGGTTGTGTCTGCACCTTTACTTTAGCCTACCATGTTTGCCTTCGACCTCAAGATCAGGCCCCAGGGGTGTGATGAGTTAATCAGAGGGGTCGGACCCCCCCACCCCCCCCTATTTTGCACACTGGTTACTAGAACCAGCAGAGTTTTTGTCTAATTTCAAGTCAAAACTTTTTATTTTGAGCACAAAAAGTAATTTTTCTTCTCGCTCAATTGGTAATCTTTTATTCAAGACGTGTGCAAACATAATCAAATACAAAATAAAGTCTCTTAGTTCTTGAAGATGCTTGTTTACTTGTCAAATAAATGTTCCACTTTGCTGATAGAAATGTTGTTCAACTATGGGGCGGAGTTTCTTTCATGTGGACAGTAATATCAGAGACGTCAGTATTTGATCATTTCTCTCTCTTCAAACTCCCACAGGTGAAGGTGATGCACAAGCAGCTGCTCCTCTTCCACAACGCCATCTCTGCGTACTTTGCTGGAAACCAGCAGCAGCTGGAACAAACTCTAATACAGTTCAACGTGAAGCTAAAGCCGCCGGGCTCCGACAAGCCGTCCTGGCTGGAGGAGCAGTAGGACGAGGAGGACCAGGAGGACCAGGAGGAGGCAGATAGGCTGAGGACAGGGAGCATCATGGGAGAGTGACCACACAGGGTCCAGAAGGTTTTCAAACCTCGGTTCAATATTCTATGTTATTATGTAGCTGTCTGATGCTGAAATTAAACAGTATAAAGTTATTTTCTATTGAGAGTCGGCACTTATTGCATCTTCATTCTTAAAAGATTTAATTGGGCAGCTTTTTAAGTTTACAGTGGGAGGAAAAAGTGAGTACACCGTGGTCCGATCTTTATTAAAATCACAAGAACGATTAAGCAGTGTCTGCTTGAACTAGTACCACCCAAACATTTACATTGTATCATATTTTTATTGGCCACAACATGTAAACATTCACTGGAGAGCATGGAATAAGTAAGTACACCGCCTGAATCTCGCTGAACTACAACAGTTTTATAAAGACGAAAGGTCCAAGATTCATCCTGATCGTTGTGAGCGTCAAATCTGCAAAGAAACAGAAACAGTTATTACTGCAAAAGAAGGATCAGCCAGATTTTTAATACAAGGGTTCACTCACTTATTCACATGCTGTTGTGAATGTCTCAGGTTTTCCCCACTGTGAAGTCTGGAGCAGGAGAATCATGGTGTGGGGCTGTTTTGTTGCCTCAGGGCCTGGACAACGTGCTATCATCAATAGAAAAATGAATTCACAAGTTTATCACAATATTTTGCAGAAAAAGCTGAGACATTCACAACAGCATGTGAATAAGTGAGTGAACCCTGTATTAAATATCTGGCTGATCCTTCTTTTGCAGCAATAACTTCTTTTCTGTAGTAGTTAGTTTAGACGCTCACAACGATCAGGATGAATCTTGGATCATTCCTCTTTAGAAAACTGTTGCAGTTCAGTGAGATTCAGGCGGTGTACTCACTTATTTCTCCTTGTCCTGTGAATGTTTACATGTTATGGCCAATAAAAATGTTTGGGTGGTATGAGTCCAAGCAGATACTGTTAAATTATTGTTGTGATTTTTATAAAGATCAGACCACATGTTATGACAAATTTAGGCAGAAAATTCCACTTTTTCCTCCCACTGTATTTGTGGTGAAAAAACGCTCTCCTGGTTTTGACCGAGCTCTTTTTCCATGTAAAGCAGCTTATTCCTTTACAAAAATCCCTATTTTGAATAATAAACCCTCGAATCCAGGGCAATCAGATCCACTCTTTCAGCGGCAGAGGGGGAAAGGGGTAGTTTTGCATCATAAGAGCAGCGCAGTGGCTCTCAGTAAACTGGGAAAATACTTTGGACATGGTATGTCTGCGTAACTAAAGCATTACGAGCAGTTACATCACCACCATTACTCTCAATCATAGTCATGCTGGCTTTGAACATGTACATAAAAGTTAAGGTCTAAGGTAAATCCCTCTCATTCTCCATGACACAGAAAGGTTCAGAGCGTCATGTTTTAAAAGAAGGGGTTTTAGCATCAGACTTCAACATAGTAACGAACAGAGAGATATGAAAACTTCCTGAATCCACACACGTGTCACGTTTGGAAAGGTCTTATCTATCACCTACTGTAAAGGACGCAGTGGACAACACTTTTATTTGTTTTTACGTTTCCTGTCACTTATTAGAACCTTTTTTCCTTCATCCACAGGCGGCACAATCGTCATTTCTATCACCTCTTTCCTCATGTACAGTCGCCACGTCTTAGCCGCTGTTGTGAATATACCTTTGACGAGTTTGTACATACTTTTTTTGTTTTGTTGTCGCTGTCTTTTTGCGTTTAAAGCATCTCTACTTAATCATGTATATCACAAATCTACAAGGGGAATCTATTTTCCTAACGGGCAGAGCTCCACTGTTACCAGGGCATAATTACGGTAATAGTTTTCCAAGTCTGACAGTTTACAGACATAGAGCTCACATGCAAACCGTAAAGTTGTTTTTGCTTTTTTTTAACGCAATCAGTGACTCTTCTCTGGATATTTCAAAGTGCGTATGACGGGGGAATGAGATCACGCTAATGGAAAGTACCGGTAGTTTTCACAACAAACCTTCAAAGCAGATGTGGTCAAATGCTAGCTCTTAAGTAGCATTTTTGTGGATCATTCTTTACTTGAGTAGTATTTTTGTTGAGAACTTTTTACTCCTCTACATTTCTACGACATTTAAAAGCATTCAATTGGATTCCATCTGAGGAATCCTTAATCAGAGGAGAGAATCCTCCTCTTTGCCACCCAAACTCTGCGGTGTACGGAGAGGGAAGAGGAGGAAGCACCTTGAGCAGCGGCGAGAGAAGTCCTTTATTTGAAAGCGCTCATAGATTTTATAAAGTAGCGGCATCGTGTTGTAACTTTTACTACACATGCGGCTGACGCAGATTGTAGATGACGACATGAGACCGCGGTAATGTGGTCCGCATTTTCCAGATCCACGGTAATGTGGACCGCACAGGAAAAGCTGTTGCGCGTTGTATCTGTTCCTTACGGTAATACCACAACACACAATATCGAAAACACTTTTTCCTCCTCTCACAAGAACACTCGAGGCTCGAGCACCCAGGAAAACTTTCCCTAATAATAAAAATAGAGAAAATAGGGGTAAGATATAACGTGTAAAGTACAAAAGCCGTCAACGGCTTCTCTTCGAACATGAAGTCATAAAACCTACGTGCGGCTACACAGCTCTAGTTGTTTAGCTCTTTGGCAGAGCGCACGGCCTCACACTCTGCGCATATGACAAACTGTAAACTTTTCACGCATTTTTTTGCTGATTGAATGACACGTACTACGTGTTATGTCGGTTATGTCTTGCAACGTGTCACGTAGCAAGACATAACCGGATTTTTTTAGCAGACATTTTTTTTATGGCAATGTTTGCATCTTTTACAGACTATATCAGATTTTCCAAAAGTCTGGGACATTGTGGCCCCTTTATTAATCAAAAGGTCTATTCAAAGGAATTTGTGATTATTTTAATTACATAATTAGCAACATCTAGCTAGATGAGAGTAGGAACAATAATGGTTTGAACAGGTACATTTGTTCAAATAAATACAATGAGTGTTTCCTTTCGAAATGAATATGTTCTATATAGGGATCCACTGGGCTTCTGGTACATGGCTTGCTTGTTAATACATTATAAACATAGGTTCTGAATTATGTTGCAATAAAAAATAAAAAAAATAAAATGCATAAATACGATCTAAAGTGTAAACTGATGGATGAGATTACCTTGTACATAAAACTGTTTCCACACCAGTGTCATGGGTTTGACTCCTGGCTTTGACGATTTTACCTAAAATTGCCGAATGTAAAATTGTATAAAAAAATACTCAAGAAGGCTGTGCAAGATATTTCACATTAGTCATGGCCTCAGTGCTGCCCCCTATCGCCCTGCAACAGACCAGCAACTTTTACTGCAGAAATCTGGAGTAAATTGAGTTCAAACATCGTCATAATTGACACAAAGGGACAATTTTGGCATCATAGTATTTTTTATATGATGCCAAAATTGTCCTTGTCCTTGCCCAGTGGATCCCAAGTATATATTCATTTCGAAAGGAAACACTCATTGTATTTATTTGAACAAATGTACCTGTTCAAACCATTATTGTTCCTACTCTCATCTAGCTAGATGTTGCTAATTATGTAATTAAAATAATCACAAATTCCTTTGAATAGACCTTTTGATTGATAAAGGGGCCAAAATGTCCCAGACTTTTGGAAAATCTGATATAGTCTGTAAAAGATGCAAACATTGCCATAATAAAAATGTCTGCTAAAAAAATCCGGTTATTTCTTGCTACGTGTCATTTCATCAGTAGAAAAAAAAAAAGTGTGAAAAGTTTACAGTTTGTCATATGCGCAGAGTGTGAGGCCGTGCGCTCTGCCAAAGAGCTAAACAACTAGAGCTGTGTAGCCGCACGTAGGTTTTATGACTTCATGTTTGAAGAGAAGCCGTTGACGGCTTTTGTGCTTTACACGTTATATCTTACCCCTATTTTCTCTATTTTTATTATTAGGGAAAGTTTTCCTGGGTGCTCGAGCCCCAAGTGTTCTTGTGAGAAGAGGAAAAAGTGTTTTCGATATTGTGTGTTGCTATTACCGTAAGGAACAGATACAACGCGCAACAGCTTTTCCCGTGCGGTCCACATTACTGTGGATCTCGAAAATGCGGACCACATTACCGCGGTGACATGAGAGAGGCTTAGTATGCTCAGCGTTTTTACTGCGTAAGTTTGGCGGAATTCCAAAAATGTTGCTCCATGACACATTCAACTTTGTGAAAGTTGAATGTGTCAAAGGTTTCCTGCAGAGGTGGGTGACTCAGGTCAAGTCATGTGACTCGAGTCGCACTTTTCGGGACTTGAGACTTACTTGACCAAAGTAAGTCTTGTAAAAAGACTTGACTTGACTTGGGACTTGCTGTTTGTGACTTGAGACTTAACGTGGACTTGAGGCCAATGACTCTCAGTGACTTGCTGTGACTTTATAGTTATTATTTATTTGAGTGAAACTGTTGAAAGAACAGGATTCATTGTGTAAAAGCTGCGCATCTATGTTTACATATGGTAATTAGCCACATGCTTTTTCGGCTTCCCAACACAGGCGTCTAATCAATACAGCGCGAAAAGGCAGGAGGAAATACGACGTGTTTCTTTGGATGCATTAAACGTTTTCTACAGTGAGTGAAGAAGTGAAGATTCATAGACATTTATTAAGGACCGGAAAACGTTCGAAACAATGGACTGAAGCTACGGCACAGACGCTGACGCAGCCTCCAGAACGACGATGCGTAAGAGCTGGATTAATGACAAACATCTTGGGGGCTTTTCGGTGTTTTAAAGCGTTCTCACGAAAGTTATAACATTTAGAAGCTATTTTCTGCAGCCACCCAGAGCCCAGTGACAGTGGGACTGAAGTCTGTGCGGAATCTACTTTGAGCAGGGGCGAATCCGAGCATACAGGGGCTGGGGCATTACGGGGGAACCACTGCCAGAAACTAACAAAAATAAAAAATATTATTTTATATTTATCTTTCAGACTGCAGGGAAAAGCAACTCATGTTTAAAAGACTCTGTTTCCATTTTGTTTTTAAGTAGGCCCCCTGAGCCCCCTTCCTTAAAATGCTGTCCCAGTAATTTTGTACATAGACTGGAGCATTTAAAAAATATATATATATATTAAATTTTGTGGCGATTTTAATATTAATTAGACTTTAAATCCAAATCCATTAGATTTTAAAAAGTTTGATTTTAGCCAGCATTTTTTTAATCGCTAAATCTTGAGAAAGCACTTTATATTTTCAAGTAGATTAAACACATTTGAAAAGAATAATTGGGCTTAACGCTGAAGTTTGCGACTTGAGGTGACTTGCCGGCTAAAAAAAGACTTGACTTGACAAAAGTTATGACTCGACTTGACTTGACTTGACTTCATGACCGATTGACTTGGACTTGCTTGGGACTTGGACCTCCACGACTCGAGACTTGCATTTAGTGACTTACTCCCACCTCTGTTACCTGTGCGGAAATTTCCCTTCATTCCTCTGTTTGATGGAATGTCTGCAAAGCTTAAGAAATTAAATATACAGAGAATTTTGCTTTTATGACATTATACAGTATATGTAGCAATTGGGCATTGACTTGCAGCTACTTGTTATACAAAAACTACAAAGTAAGACATTACAGTTGGCCACATACAGTGAGGAAAATAAGTATATGAACACCCTGCTATTTTGCAAGTTCTCCCACTTAGAAATCATGGAGGGGTCTGAAATTGTCATCGTAGGTGCATGTCCACTGTGAGAGACATAATCTAAAAAAAAATATCCAGAAATCACAATATATGATTTTTTAACTATTTATTTGTATGATACAGCTGCAAATAAGTATTTGAACACCTGTCTATCAGCTAGAATTCTGACCCTCAAAGACCTGTTAGTCTGCCTTTAAAATGTCCACCTCCACTCCATTTATTATCCTACATTTAGATGCACCTGTTTGAGGTCTTTAGCTGCATAAAGACACCTGTCCACCCCATACAATCAGTAAGAATCCAACTACTAACATGGCCAAGACCAAAGAGCTGTCCAAAGACACTAGAGACAAAATTGTACACCTCCACAAGGTTGGAAAGGGCTACGGGGAAATTGCCAAGCAGCTTGGTGAAAAAAGGTCCACTGTTGGAGCAATCATTAGAAAATGGAAGAAGCTAAACATGACTGTCAATCTCCCTCGGACTGGGGCTCCATGCAAGATCTCACCTCATGGGGTCTCAATGATCCTAAGAAAGGTGAGAAATCAGCCCAGAACTACACGGGGGGAGCTGGTCAATGACCTGAAAAGAGCTGGGACCACCGTTTCCAAGGTTACTGTTGGTAATACACTAAGACGTCATGGTTTGAAATCATGCATGGCACGGAAGGTTCCCCTGCTTAAACCAGCACATGTCAAGGCCCGTCTTAAGTTTGCCAATGACCATTTGGATGATCCAGAGGAGTCATGGGAGAAAGTCATGTGGTCAGATGAGACCAAAATGGAACGTTTTGGTCATAATTCCACTAAACGTGTTTGGAGGAAGAAGAATGATGAGTACCATCCCAAGAACACCATCCCTACTGTGAAGCATGGGGGTGGTAGCATCATGCTTTGGGGGTGTTTTTCTGCACATGGGACAGGGCGACTGCACTGTATTAAGGAGAGGATGACTGGGGCCATGTATTGCGAGATTTTGGGGAACAACCTCCTTCCCTCAGTTAGAGCATTGAAGATGGGTCGAGGCTGGGTCTTCCAACATGACAATGACCCGAAGCACACAGCCAGGATAACCAAGCAGTGGCTCTGTAAGAAGCATATCAAGGTTCTGGCGTGGCCTAGCCAGTCTCCAGACCTAAACCCAATAGAGAATCTTTGGAGGGAGCTCAAACTCCGTGTTTCTCAGCGACAGCCCAGAAACCTGACTGATCTAGAGAAGATCTGTGTGGAGGAGTGGGCCAAAATCCCTCCTGCAGTGTGTGCAAACCTAGTGAAAAACTACAGGAAACGTTTGACCTCTGTAATTGCAAACAAAGGCTACTGTACCAAATATTAACATTGATTTTCTCAGGTGTTCAAATACTTATTTGCAGCTGTATCATACAAATAAATAGTTAAAAAATCATACATTGTGATTTCTGGATTATTTTTTTTTAGATTATGTCTCTCACAGTGGACATGCACCTACAATGACAATTTCAGACCCCTCCATGATTTCTAAAAGGGGGGAACTTGCAAAATAGCAGGATGTTCAAATACTTATTTTCCTCACTGTACATACTATACATCGTATCCCATTTTAAGCCTTGTAATACACGCTTCTGAACAGTAGTTGGCGCTGTGCCGATGTGCTGTCAATGCCAATGACTCGAGACTATAGTAAGAAGATTTGCCTTTAATTGACTCGGGCACAATCTTCATGTTCAAAGTTCTTCTTAACACCTATTTAGGATCATTTGCACTTTCTACTTTGGATTACTCAAGTATTTTCTACAGCAAATACTTCAGTACTTTCACTTAATAATTTGACTGAGCAACTTTTACTTTTTTGGGGGAGTAATATATGACTTGTTTACTCAAATGAAAGCCAGTACTTTGACCGCCTCTGGTTCAAATCTCTTTAATTAAAAAGTGTACATATAAATCTAATGTTCTATAGGTTCTAACCTGTCAAATGCACCTGTCCTTCAGAGTCATGGCTTAATTCCTTTTTAAATTACTTTATTTATTTGTATTTTCTCTACGATAAACGGCCATGTTGTCACGCTTAGAGACGCGTGCTCAGTGGTAGCAATAGAAACTAGAGAAAGATGATTTGCCACTTTAGTTGTGGAGGGAGAGACATTTGGAGATTTGTTGCGTGGAAACAAATAGTGGGCTTTATTGACGGAGCATGCAGTCCAGTAGGGGGCAGCAGTGTGCAACATTAATCAGGACATTGAGCGGGCACTTTTTTTTTTTTCCAGGAGGTGGGTAGATCATTTGACAAAATATTTACTCAAGTTGGAGTGGTGTTACCATGAAATTATAATTCTCAGTTGAAGTAGAAGGGAGCAATCCAAAAATAAACCAAAGCCACACTGAGTAACATCTCACCGAGTTTGATTGTGTACGTTTAAATATCTCTTAAAATGCATGTGTGAGTAAGCTCGTCTTTTTGTTGAAGTGGACGACAAGAATAGATAGTCCAGGACTGAAGGTCATCTATATTTCTTTGGAAAGTGTGACGTACACCAGAATTTGTCCATTTTACACAGGTTTTTGCTCAAAAGTTACACGTTCTGCCCAATTTGCCTTTAAATATACAAATTGCAAATATACATCATTCCTCTGATTACTGGAATGTATACGAATCTTTTGAAATGATAAATGTGTAGATTTCTCTCATTTTCTTGTGAGAATCCAGCTTTCAGCACAAAGTTAGCTGGTCTTGTGGCGTAGCCTGAAATGTTTCACAGTGTGGCTTTGAGTAAAGGTAGGAAACTGGTAAAAGTAATCGCAAGTTTCTCCAGTAAATGTCATTGATTTCTACCCACCTCTGCTTTTTACCAACTTAAATGATCGATGACATGTGATATATTTGTTCTAGTTTTTCCAGAGAACGTCAGTAGCTTCATGAGTTTCCATAACTGTATCATGGCATTTGTTCCGAGACATTTTTTTTTTAGGTTTTCTGCTGTTGTCTTGTTCTGCATTTACAATAAAGTCTGCTGGATGTAATAGTGTTTGTTTATTGCTGTCATAGCCACAGGATCATCATTGTCAAGTCAAGTTAAGACATTACTTTAAAATAGTCTTACTCAAGTAGCAGTTAAAAAGTAGTGACCCAAATAATTACTCAAATAAAAAGGTTTGAATAGTAAGGTATCAGTTCAGTACAGTATAGTGCTTTTGAGAGCGTAGAGCGAATTTTCTGCAGTTTGGTTTCACCCAAATCTAAAATGTCAAATGACCTGCCAAAAAAAAAAAAAAAAAGCAAAAGAGACGGCAACAACGTGAGGAAAAATATCCTTTTTTGTAGGTCTTAGCTTTCAAATGTGGCATTACTCTGGCCTATATTCTGTAACATTTCAGATTTAAAGCTAAACTGGAGAAAATTCACTTGGTTTAGGTGGGAGTTAAGAGTTTAAAGTCTTTGAGGCGTCAATACCATAGACTTGTATGTATTTATTTATTTATGGACGTACTTGGAGGATCAGCCCCATGTGATGCATCATCTCGTTTTCAAGGGGGTCGATCGGGATCACATCCACAGGAAACAAAACAAAATAGCAGAGTATATGCACAAAATCAAATAATAAAGGACAAAACAGTACAACAAAAACTAATAACTCACCCATCCACCTACACACACGCGCACCGGCTCTCAATATTCACCTCCCCACCAATCACAGAGGGAATACAACACAAAAATACAGTGGTTCCCCTGTGGTATGTAAACCCACTTGTGGTATTTGAACAAATGGTGCTCTGAGTCGACTGCAATTTTAGACTTTATAGAGGCTAAACAGATTCCATTTCCATCTGAATAGAAATGGAACCTCAAAACAATAGACAGGTCGATGAATATCAGAAGAAAATTGCAGACATGGCCATAGCCCCCGTTTCCTTTTGCTATGTCATGACCTCACACACAACTCAATTTAGACTACAGGAGAAATTTTAATTTATGCTAAAAATAGGGAGTTTAAAGGGAAATTTCAGGATTTTTGACATTGGGCCTCATTTCCTAGTTATCCAGAGTGTTGTTGATGTCTGGAGATATTTTTTTCTTAAATTCATGCAGTTCTTATATTTGAAGAGTCTAGTGGCGCTAGGCTAGGGCATGGCTAAAGCATTTCTATGGTATCAATTAGCCTGCATTAAAAACAGTCTGACCCACTCCACAGTGCACCTGAGGTAAATCACTTATAACACCAGACTAACCATATAAATATCTGTGTTAATAGAATAATTTTAACCATTTTGCATTTAAAATAACTTATATTTGAGCAGCATCAGCTTCGTGGCTGTAAGCTAACGCAGCGGCGGAGTGATCTGCGAGAAAATAGTCCCTCAAAGTGCGGTAATTCATGTGATACAAGGTCAGTTATATTTCAAAAATTATTCAATTAACACAGACATTTATATCGTTAGTCTGGCGTTATAAGTGATTTACCTCAGGTGCACCGTGGAGTGGGTCAGACTGTTAATGCAGGCTAACTGTTACCATAGAAATGCTTTAGCCTTGCCCTAGCCTAGCACTACTAAACTCTTCAAATATAAGAACTGCATGAATTTAAGAAAAAAAAAATCTCCAGAAATCAACAACACTCTGGATAACTAGGAAATGAGGCCCTATGTCAAAAATCCTGAAATATCCCTTTAAATTGTCGTTGTCAATCTGTTAGACACAGATTGCACTTAATTAACACCACGTGATCAAAACACGCCCGCCATCTTTGTAGTCTTTAACGTTTGAACTGATCAATTCCTCTATCACTCGGGTCCTTATCTAGTAAAATATTGTCAGTGGAAGTGGGACTTAGGACTTTTAGCGCTCGCGAACCAACACAGCATAAATTATTCCTACTTTGTGCAGTTTCGTCGGACTGAATAAAAGATCCAAACTTGTCTTCATATCCGCGTGTCGTTGAAGGCGTGGGATGTGGAGAGGTGCGTGAGGTAAAACAGTGGGCATGTATGGGCGGATTTGTTGAAAGGTTGCGACACTTTTCCTCTCGCCTATCCCAGTCATTACAGCTCCGACCTGCCTGGGAGACGGAGGGCAACGACACAAGGTCTGCGAAAGGAATTTACCAGAGGAAATATCGTTTTTAAAAGGTGAGTTTGCCTTGTTTCAGGACTTTTTTTGTTGTTGTTCCCAATGGGCGAGGCGCAGACGTTAACGCTAACTGTCACTGTCATTTGATCTGCTCAACGGTCGTTAGCCCATCGTTTATTTCACCGGATCACGAGACTTGATAAGATTAATGTTTTAATAATAAGATAAGGTTTTCTTTTGAACGAAATGATAGCTAATAAAGATTATAAAGCCTTTAAATATTTGGGCAATACAATTTAGGTCAAAGGCTTTTTGTAATTCTCTTGTATATGCAGTACATGATGAAAAAGCGAGTGCGTCAATGTTAACCTCTTAACTCCCGCCGTAACCGAGTGCATTTTCTCCAGTTCAGCTTTACCCAAATCTAAAAGCTTTCAACTGGAGAGCAACAGTGTAACGCCTCATTTGAAAGCCAAGACCTACAAAACTCATCTAAATGGAGAGTTTTGTTGGTCTCATTTTTGGAGCCTTTTTCTCGCGTTGTTGCTGCGTTGTCGTTTTTTGAACTGTTTTTTTTTTTTTTTTTTTTAATTTTTTTACAGTCTGCTTTTTTATGGGTTTTCGTCCAATTTTTTTATTGCTCTTTTTCGTCACATTTTTCATCACTTTTCTATTGCTCTTTTTTGGCGTTTTTGTCACTTTTTCCATTTTTTGTGTCATTTTCCTGTTGTTTTTTGTCGAGATCTCGTCACACTTTTTTGTCACTCTATCATCGTTTTTTTGTTTTTGTGTGTGGCACTGCTCCTTGTTGCATTTTCACCCACCTTTTTTTCCCAAGAAGCTTTTAGACTGGGGTGAAGCCAAACCGGAGAAAAAATGAGCTCGGTTAAGAGGTTAAACTGTTCCAGAACTTCAGTGAAGGTTCTTGAGTCATTTCTAAGTAACACCCCAATTCTTCACACACAGGGATGGGTTTATGACACATTTCACAACTCTCAGAGAACAACGGGGGTGGGTAGTACAAGTAGGCTACATGTACTTTCTGAAGTAATTATGTAGTTTTTTTTTTTTACTAAAGTACTTGTGTGTTGTGTTGTGAGGCACATTCAGAGTGCCTCGGAGCTTGAATATACGGTGATCCAGCGAGCACTCTGCCTCTCCTACTTTTTACTTCTACTTCAGTAATATTAAAATGAAGTATCTGTAGCCTACTCTTAGTTGAGTGGGGGAAAAAAAAGTTACTCGTGCCTCTGTGAGTAAATCTTTCAGTGACAAGCGTTTAAAAAGAAAAAGTGTTGTTTACTTAGTTCTTCATAATGATTTATTTTTAATGTGAAACATGACTCAAACTTGTACGCTCAAACAGTTTAGTCACTACTCGCAGTACTCAAGTAAGATTTTCTCCAGGTACCTTTTTGCTTGTACTTGAATTAAAAATTTAAATTATCTTAAAGTAATGTTACTCTTACTCTGAGGAGCCATATTTTGGCTACTCTACCCACTTCTGGGGAGCAATACTGTCACAGACATGTAAGCGTCATGGGATTTGCAGCAGTAATAAACTAATGGGGATTTTAAAAGGTGAAATACATAGCCGTTGAGTCACTACTGTTAAATCCATCTAACGGAGTTGTTCCACGGCTTGTTCCTCCATTTTTATACTGTTTTTTTTAGCTAGTGTTAGTTTATGGGAAATGCATGCTAGCACCTGCAAACAGGTGGTAGCATGGTGACTTTTCCTGAACTCTCTAGTTCACTTAAAAAAGTGCTTTACAGAGTTTTAAAACGGCATCTATGTCACCTCCAAATGTCTGCTTTAACAAACCAGACAGCTAAGGAAAAAACATGTTAGTTCAATAAAAGTTAATAATAATCATCAGACAAAGGGCCTTTAAAGTTCATTCAGTAAGCTTTGGGAGGCCTGAAATGGAATAAGCATGACATAATAAAATCTGGACCTTAACAAGAACATGACACTGATGCCTCTACTACTGTAATATTTATTTATGTGCACGCGTCATCGAGAGCTCCAAATGAATTTACTACAGTCACTGATGTGTGTCATCAGTTGTGTAATTGTCAAACCCACGCTTCAGTGTGACCCGTTTTTTGGACCACAGCCAGTCTTATCTCTGCTCTCAGTATGTTACAAAAGAATGTGGCGTGTGCGTAATTGTTGGTGGTCGTAGTGACCGATGGCAGAGAAAGGAAGCCTCCCTTCTGTCAGTCAGTCAGTCAGTATACCCCAGGGCAGCTGTGGCCATAGTAGTGGGCACCATGTGTAACATTTTAGAAGCTTGTCAAGCTTGGAAATACCTAATACCAGAGGTGGGTAGAGTTGTCAAAATATGTGGTCAAGTAACAGTAATTACTTTTTCTTCTCCTTTAGTAGAAGAAAAAAGTAGTGACTCAAATAATTGCTCAAGTAACAGTAAAAAAGGAGAGTTTAGAGTAAAACTAAAAGGCTGAGTTACTTTTCAACAGTAACAGAAACAAATTACACACGCACACACAAGACGGATACTGTATTATAATTATTAGTCAAGCTGTAGTAAAAGCACAGTATGATTAAAAACTACTCCCAAGAAGTACAGTGGCTTCAGAAAGTACTTATATCTGCTACATTATTAATATGTTGTTGTTTTTTTCTCTTGTCTTGCAGCCCTTCTGCCAAAATGAGTGTTCTGGGAGTTTGCTGAAACTTTGTGTCCCGAGATGCAGCCAGAAGGTCCCCCTGCCCCTCCTCCCCCACCACCCCCGCCTCCCCCTCCTCCGCCCCCTCCTCCTCCGGGCATCCCTCCCCCGCCGCCTCCCCCCGGCATGGGTCCCCCCCTGGCCGCCCACCTGAGCTCCACCCAGCGGCGCTCCAAGATGAGGAACTTTAACTGGGACACGCTGCCGAAGCACTCGGTCCTGGGCAAACACAACATCTGGACCACGGACCGTCCGGACTCCGGGGAGTACGAGCTGGACACGGAGCACATGGAGGAGCTGTTCAGTAAGAAGCAGGAGCAGACCAAGAGCTTCAACCGTCAGAGCATCAGGGCCTGCCGGCCTCAGGGGCCGAGGTGGTGAGTACGAGACGTCTCCTGTAGAAGTGACTCTTTTGAGCTTTTAACCACGTTTTTTCCTTGTCATAAAAACACCCGGAGCAGATAAACAAAGCATATCTCGTTTATGGTTTCCGCAGGGCATTCATAAGCATTAAAAGTCATTAAATGAATTACACCAAAATGAAGGCCTTGAAAGTCATTAAAAAACACTACATTTGGCATTAAATCTAAATTTATTGGAAAATTATGACCTTGCATGACGACAATTTTTACTGTTTAATTTCATTTAAAAAATTCTAGAAAGTTTTCTGTTTCCTCTGATGAAATGTTTGCAAATCTTAAGAAATGAAATGAGGAGAGGCTAAATGCTAACAACATCTTTGGTCTCTGTGCATGACTGAGTGCACGCACAAAGACCAGGCAGGTACGTATCAACTCGTCTGAGCTCAGGTAAGAACATATCTCAGTATGGACAAACTGTGGCCTGTTCCTTTTTAAGTAAAGGTTTGTTTGAATGAATTAATGAATAAAAAATGGCATTAAAAAGCATTAAGTTGCGTCTGCCTGTATAAACCCTGATATGTTCAAGTACACTCTGCATTTATTACAATTTGCAAACATTACATTAAACAGAGGAATGAAGGAAAATGTGCATATTTCAAATTTAATTGCACACAATGGGCAACCTCTGAGCAAAGATTAGAATTAATCTGAAAAAATGAAATGTGTTTTGGAGCATATTATTGTTGAAGTAGCCTGGTAAACCACACCCACTTCTTTGGCCAGGGGCTGCATTTCTCAGCAGGGGTCGACCTACATGGGGGAAAAAGTATTTAGTCAACCAACAATTGTGCAAGTTCTTCCACTTAAAAATATGAGTGGCCTGTAATTTTCATCATAGGTATACCTATGATCACATTGTCTGATTTTTAATGAATTTATTTGCAAATGATGGTGGAAAATAAGTATTTGGTCAATAACAAAAGTTCATCTCAATCCTTTGTTATATACCCTTTGTTGGCAATGACAGAGGTCAATCGTTTTCTGTAAGTCTTCACAAGGTTTTCACTGTTGCTGGTATTTTGGCCCATTCCTCCATGCAGATCTCCTCTAGAGCAGTGATGTTTTGGGACAGGCGCTGGGCAACATGGACTTTCAACTCCCTCCAAAGATTTTCTATGAGGTTGAGATCTGGAGACTGGCTAGGCCACTCCAGGACCTTGAAATGCTTCTTACGAAGCCACTCCTTTGTTGCCCGGGCGGTGTGTTTGGGATCATTGTCATGCTGAAAGACCCAGCCACGTTTCATTTTCAATGCCTTTGCTGATGGAAGGAGGTTTTCACTCAAAATCTCACGATACATGGCCCCATTCATTCTTTCCTTTACACGGATCAGTCGTCCTGGTCCCTTTGCAGAAAAACAGCCCCAAAGCCTGATGTTTCCAGCCCCATGCTTCACAGTAGGTATGGTGTTCTTTAGATGCAACTCAGCATTCTTTCTCCTCCAAACACAACGAGTTGAGTTTTTACCAAAAAGTTCCATTTTGGTTTGATCTGACAATATGACATTCTCCCAGTCCTCTTCTGGATCATCCAGATGCTCTCTAGCAAACTTAAGACGGGCCGGGACATGTACTGGCTTAAGCAGGGGGACACGTCTGAGTCCCTGGCGGCGTAGTGTGTTACTGACGGTAGCCTTTGTTACTTTGGTCCCAGCTCTCTGCAGGTCATTCACTAGGTCCCCCCGTGTGGTTCTGGGATGTTTGTTCACCGTTCTTGTGATCATTTTGACCCCACAGGTGAGATCTTGCGTGGAGCCCCAGATCGAGGGAGATTATCAGTGGTCTTGTTGTATGTCTTCCATTTTCTAATAATTGCTCCCACAGTTGATTTCTTTACACCAAGCTGCTTACCAATTGCAGATTCAGTCCTCACAGCCTTTGGACCATAGTGGAGTTTGGAGTGCGACTGGTTGAGGTTGTGGACCGGTGTCTTTTATACTGATAACAAGTTCAAACAGGGGCCATTAATACAGGTAACGAGTGGAGGAGCCTCTTAAAGATGAAGTTACAGGTCTGTGAGAGCCACAAATCTTGCTTGTTTGTAGGTGACCAAATACTTATTTTCCACCATAATTTGCAAATAAATTCATAAAAAATCAGACAATGTGATTTTCTGGAATTTTTTTTCTCATTTTGTGTCTCATAGTTGAGGTATAACTATGATGAAAATTACAGGCCTCTCATCTTTTTAAGCGGGAGAACTTGCACAATTGTTGGTTGACTAAATACTTTTTTTCCCCACTGTAGGTTTTTGGATATGGGGAAAAAAAATCATTCTATGATTTTCTTTGGCCTGGATCATTGTTTCAATTTTATCACGATTTATCTACATTGCCTTTTTGTGGGAACTAAAGCCGTCTGCTTGTTCTGAACGTATGATTAGACCCAGGGGCAAGAGCAGTATGTGGGGAAAAACCGTCTGCATTTGGGCATAGAGCTGCAGTAAACACACGAAGAACCACTGAATCATTGTAAGCGGGATTAGATCACATCACCCAGCTCTCAGTCATCCTCTTATCCTTGGAATAACCAGGGGATGCATTTTTCAGCTGCATCTGCCTCTTATAATCCTTGTTATATCCCACTTATTTTGCAAGGACCACTCGCTTTTTCATTACAAATAAATGTCATACTAAATCTACAACCCTATTCTTTTATGCAGGCCTCGTAGTGTTGGTATTGGAAGTGTCATTTCTTCTTCTAAGCTCCAGTCCTTAACATGAGTATGACTTGGCTATAGTTTCATTTCCATGACGAGAAGCACACAGGCAGAATACAGAGTTAGGACATTGCTAACGCTGCATGTGGAAGCATGAAAATATTATTGTGTACTGTATATATCAAAGTCACTATGTAATGTCTTCAAACCAATACACGGGTCACGGGTGGAGCCGCCGTATCGACCGCACTGTGTTTGCGTAAGGCACGGTGTTATTGCCTCATTCATGAATCATGGTCATAGAGAAACTTCGGGAATTGTACACTGGGGAAAAAAAGTATTTAGTCAGCCAACAATTGTGCAAGTTCTTCCACTTAAAAAGATGAGGCCTGTGATTTTCATCATAGGTATACCTGAATACCAATTAATTAATTTGCAAATTATGGTGGAAAATAAATATTTGGTCACCTACAGACAAGCAAGAGTCCTGGCTCTCACAGACCTGTAACTTCTTCTTTAAGAGGCTCCTCTGTCCTCCTCTCGTTACCTGTATTAATGGCCCCTGTTTGAACTTGTTATCAGTATAAAAGACACCTGTCCACAACCTCAAACAGTCACACTCCAAACTCCATTTTGGTCAAGACCAAAGAGCTGTCCAAAGACACTAGAAACAAAACTGTAGACCTGCACCAGGCTGGGAGGACTGAATCTGCAATTGGTAAGCAGCTTGGTGTGAAGAAATCAACTGTGGGAGCAATTATTAGAAAATGGAAGACATACAAGACCACTGATAATCTCCCTCGATCTGGGGCTCCACGCAAGATCTCACCCTGTGGGGTCAAAATGATCACAAGAACGGTGAGCAAAAATCCCAGAACCACACGGGGGGACCTAGTGAATGACCTGCAGTTTTGATTGTAACTAATTGTGCAGCTCCAATCCACGTTTGAAGAACCTGCATCAAGTATCTCTCCACCATTGCCTTGGTCGCCTATGCCCAGTATGGACCTAAACAATGCGTGATAAATGATAATAGACGGTCACGTTTGTTCTTCCTCCACAGGTTTCCGTCCTGAACTCAAAGAGAAGTATGAACGTCGGGATCTTCCTGAAGCAGTTCAAACGGTGAGTCAGAGCGATCTGGGTTTGGCCCATAATCTCCTGCTTTTCCTAAACACGACCTACGCACAGAAAACAAAATCTAAGCGATCTAAGCCAGGGTTTGTACAGGTAGCAGCGTGTCATTTTTGTATGTCAGCAAAAATATTGATATTCAAGAGCAAATGACACACACTAAATATTGTCTAAACTCTCCCAAAACGACAACATATTTTTATCAATACACTAAAAAGAAATAGTCATGGAATTGAACTCTGGCTCTGGGTTTGGCTGATTACCAGAAGAGGAACCGCAGGAAGTATACTCAATGATTTACAACAAACGCTGAGGCGGCCGGACTAGTTTACGACGCGCTCCTGATCACAGCGACGTGTCCCGACAGGCCTCGTAAACTGCTCACAGCGACAGTGCTTACCGTTCTGCTTTGGAAACAGTGGAATGCTTCGTACAGTGAATGTGTCGACCCGGGGCGCTCGCTGTCGGCCTGTGTCACAAGTGCGTGACTTAGTGACACTATGACACAGTCGATGAATTGGGGGTGAAGCAGAAAATGAGTCTCAATGCCACTGAAAAATGAGTCAAAATGATGTCATGCCCATGTCGCCTATATGAAAAACTGCCAGTGAAAACATGCACTGTTGGCTCATCTTCCACAAGATACTTCCGACCAAGACCCTGGCTCAGAGTTTTTATTGGTTTAATTAGTCAGGACAGTGCATGTTAATGAACATACATGGGTCTCATGCATGTAAACAAGCCACACCGGATTGTAGCCTTGGGCTAATTTGCATCCGTCGTCCCCCATGCGCACTCTCAAACACACTCTCATTCATCCTGGCCTATTGTACATGTTTTTAGTGGTAGGGGAAACCGGAGTACCCGGAGGAAACCTACGCAGACACGGGGAGAACACCACACCAAACTCCACACAGAAAGGCCCCGTCCAGGTGGGAATCGAACCCGGGACCTTCTAGCTGTGAAGCACGAGCGCTAACCACTGTGCTACCGTGCCGCCCACGTTTGGGTATGCTTCTCCTGATCTTGTGCTCCATCCGAAACCAGTATATTGGTAAGAGGTCTTGTGCCAAACCGGATGTGCGTCGGCGTCCGCCATGACAAGAAGCGTCCGAATTGGGTTGTCGGTTAGGAAGGAGTTGGGGAAAGTGGCCTGTATGCTAACTATCATAGCCACTTTAGCATAGGGACCTCTTATGCTAACTCACTGGCGATTAGGAGCTATGTGCCATCCCATAAGCCACTGCGCCAATCTCCCTACCACAAAAAAAAACATGTACAATAGGCCAGATTGAGAGTGTGTTTAAGCGGGATGGCGGTCGACGGAAAGAAATCAGCCCACGGCTACAGTCCGGTGTAGTGTGTTGCATTAGCATGCACTGTCCCGACCGAATAAACAAATTCAATAAATTCTTACCTCCACATGTTTTTTTTTAACCCTATTCTAAATATACGAACTGGCCTCAAAAACCCAGCCTAAGTGCTAGCATGAACGAGCTTCAGTTAACCCACGCTGAACGCTCACTTAGTCCATCGCTATAATACAGTCTGTGCTCCTACTCCAATACAAGTAAAAAAAAAAAAGGTAAATTATTATTATTTCATACTTAAGTGGAAAACTGAAGTATTTGATATCGAAAGTATGTATTTAAAAGTAGAAAGTACAAATCATTTAGAAAAATAAAACACAAAATTGCGCCTCATTTCACCAAATGTTCACAATGGGAGCCAGCCCTCTTTCTATTGTTCTGGAGTGTTCACTATGAGACTTTTAAAATCAATAAAACACATGAACAAATATACTTCTTTTCCACACACATAATCACCATCAGTCAGTTCCACTCAGCGCTGCAGGTTTATCTGTTTGAAGGAAGGACTGAGCAAACAGTTCCCCAAAACAGTTCCTCCACTCGTGATGAGCTTGTTTTACCTCATGTGCACCAGCATGATCAATGTAAATGCATCACATCTGGGGTTTTCTGGGTTAGTTTATTACTCCACTTATCTGAATTTCACTGTTAGTGTAACTGTAGCCATAGTTTTGACCATATCGGGAAATGAAACATCCTCCCTGTGTACAATAACACTGGATTCAAGCCTCCCAAAAACAAACTCTCTGGCTTGTTTTGTTCCTCACATGAGTAAGTGAAGGTCTCTGCTATGTGAGCACGTGTGGACATGCAGACGTGCAGCGAGTGTTCTCCAAACGTTCGGGAACACCTTCTTTAACTGTAACAGATAATTACTGTATGTACTGTCAGCCCATACAAACAAATAATCACATGGTAACCCGTGTTCTTTACATTCAGGCCTGTTGCAGAGATGATCCAGGACATTCAAGTGGGCAATTACCTCAGTTTTGGAACCGGGAAACTGAGAGAGCTCTGCAAACTGCTGCCAGATAAAGATGAGGTATGTGACTGTGCGTTATCTCTGTACTTCATCCACTGCAGTTTTTTTTTTAAATGATTTAAAACGACTTCGTTTAGACTATTTCAGATTTTTACATAGGCGTTCCAGACCGTTTATCTTTGTTGGAAGTCAGAAATATCCAAGTTCCAAGTTGCCGCAGCATAATAGGGGATGAATATTGTGACTTGAAGCCATTTCTTCTATGAGGAGTGAAGACTAATTGGTTAAATATGTTTTTCTGCAGTTAAAAAATCTGAAGAATTTCAAAGGAGACCATCTCTCTCTTCCTGAGGCAGATTTGTTCATGCTGATGCTGATCAAGATCCCGAGGTGAGCAAAGAAAATCTCAGTAAATGTTAGAAAATACATGTAATATAGAGTATATTATTTATGTTAGCTGTTAGCTCATTACCTGACATGTTTCGATGGTCGAAGTTGAGCTACCGCCTTTGTGAGACTTGCCACTCTTATCAGCTCTTGTCCCAGACCAGGCCTCTTTCACACATTTATTAGTTCTGGGAATCCCTGCTGTGCCTCAGGGTAATGACGTCCTCATCTCTGTTGATGCTTCTTGTATCTCACTTCCTGCACAGCACAGCTTTTTAGGTCTTTGTCCCCCGTCCCACCTATTTTGATTATGTCCCACTTTGTCAATAAAGTTAGATTTACAAAGAGAATGACAGATTATCCACCACTGTCATTAAAGCAGGGCTTGAAATAGCGACCATTTTGGTCGCATATGCTCCCAAAATTATGCCTTTGCGATCTCAAAATAGAATCACTCGCATGTTTGCGACTGCAAACAAATGCTCCGGTCCACCTTAAAAGAAAACCTTCTCGTGCTACCTTAAAAAAGCTTGTGTCATTGTTTTCACAAACGCTGCCTGTCAGCAACGGCAAACTTTCTGTTCCAAAATGGTTCAAGAGCTTCTAGTACACTACGATCTGTTCTGTCTTTTGGCTCAGCGCCGCTGTCATTCCTCCCGGTCACACGCGCTGCCTGGGACAACCTGCACCAGCCCAGCCCGTGTTCTCTGCGTGTGCCTGTGCACCTCATTCATCTGCCCGCTTTCATTGAATGAGCCACTGTATTTACGCAACTGTAGTCTCTTTATGAGAAAACGAGGAATATGTCATTCATAAACTCATTGGGACTGGGGACTATCTCTAAAATGACGCGCAAATCGATGGCGGGCGGAGAAGCAGCGCAAACTTCAATCCAACCCGCTCGTCACCTCGTGCAGCGCTGAAAGCAAATCATCATTGCTCTGGCTAAATACAAAACGTAAAGTCACAAACGCAATGTTTAACACGTCTTCAAAGATTCTGGCAAAGGAGTTTGCCGTGTGTTGTGTGATCTATGAAGCTTTCCCCACAGCACAGAGTGAGGAGAGTGAAGACGCAGAGAGGAGACGATGAAGTGCAGTGAAGCAGGGGCGGAGCAAGTCGGGGGTTGGGGGCGATTGGGAGGCACAAAATCTGGTGTCCCATTTATAATGTTAAAATTTAGCCTAATGCATCTAAAATGCAACAGAAGGCTGGAAGTGGCCTGTGATATGTTTAAATTCCCTTCATCCCTGTTAAAAGATTCCCTTTTTTTTGGGTTGTGCTCCTAAGTTTTTGACTGTGCTCCTAAATTTCAGAATTAGGAGCACAAGCGCTACCAAGAAAAAAAGTTAATTTCGAGCCCTGCATTTAAGGAATGGCGCTGAAAAGCATTAGTCATCTCAAGTAGGCATTAACCTCTTAACCTCCGCCTTAATCGAGCACATTTTCTCCAATTCGGCTTTACCCAAATCTAAAAGCTTCTGGAGCTTACAGCCTATAGGCCAGTGTTACGCCTTATTTGAAAGCTAAGACCGACAAACTTAATCTAAACTTTTTCCTTGAGTTGTTACCACGTTGTCACTTTTTAGTCGTATTCATGATGCTTTGTTGCCGAACTTTTGTGCTGCTTTATCACTTTTTTTATCACCTGTTTTGCTGCAATTTTGTAACTTTTTGATGCATTTTTGTTGCGTGTTCATCCTTTTTTGTACATCTTTTTTTCATCGCTGTTTTCAAGAGGTTTTTAGGGTTTGAGTTGAGACAAAATGTGCTCTGTTCGGGTAGGGGTTAAATCTACATTCCTTGATCTTTTATGCCATAAAATCATAAAAAAAATACAAAAGTATGGTCCAAAGCATATTCAACTGCATTTATTTTGTACGTCTTACTAAATTATTTTGACTCCTCGGCTTCATCTGCCGGTAATGTTTCCAATTGTTTTTGAAATGATAAATGCATAGGTTTGGTGCATTAAACAAACTTAATTTTTTCATGAAATGTAAAATATTGTGTCCTAACTTTCCAGATTATAACATTTTGTGACCTGTTTATATCTGTATGTGTAATTTTGGGCCAAAATAACAAAGGAAACGCTTCAATGCTGATCTTCATTACACACCGCTGGGATTCACATCTCCAGCAACTCCTGTATAAAATATTATGTGAAAACTGGCCTTGGAAATAAAGGAACTCTCTCTTTTTGCAGCTACGAGGATCGTCTCAACAGCCTGGTGCTTAAAGAGGAGTTTTTCCCGCTCATGGATGAACAGAAAGGATATATTAGAAGTTTGATAACTGCGGGAAAAGGTGAGGTTGTTTTTACACTGATTTATGAAAACGTGACACTTGTATAACCAGGGGAGAGTTTCAAAATCATTCTTCGCTTCTTTTCATAGAGCTGTTGGAGTCTGAGCAGCTCCACTCGGTCATCCGGCTGGTGCTGAAGACGGGGAATTACATGAACGCAGTGAGTGTCTTCAACATACATCTACAAGGGTTCAACATTCAAGATTAAGACGAAGCATTTTTTAACTGTAACTGTGATTGTCCTAACACAGGGAGGTTATGCTGGCAGCGCAGTCGGCTTCAGAATGAGGTCGTTGCTGAAGCTCGTAGACACAAAGGCCAACAAACCAGGGATGAATCTCATGCATTATGTCGTTATGGTAAGTGTGAAGTTTCCTTAAAATTAATATCCGGTTATCACACCTTGGCTTTAAACTTTAAACTCAACTTTTTGGAGGTTTTAACCAAGTTACAACATCTTTTCCTCGTCAAAACATACTTTGTTTTTTATTGGTGTCCTCTTCTGCACTCAAAATGTTCCACACTGTCAACATGTATCTTCTGTCTTTATGAAGATAGAGCACAGACTTGTTCTGACCATAACGGCGCCCAAACATTTCACAGAAACATCTCATGTTGAGGACAACAAATGGCATTTGCAAGTCACGACACAACACTTTGAGGCCGCGTAGACCTTTCGGAGACGTCTCTGAGACCATACGGAGCCTCCGTGCACACACTGAGGATTTAACTCTATCCATTTGTCTCTTCTCTGCAGCAAGCGCAGAAGGTCGACGCAGCGCTCCTCAAATTCCCCGAGCAGCTCCAGCACATCGAGGCAGCATCGAGGTAAACGACAGGTCTCCTCCCGGCGCCGAGCAGGGGTTTGTGTGACTCTAGATCAGGGTCACGAGAGTAAATGAGGGTGGGATGTTCTTGTGTTCAGGGCATTTTGAGTCATTAGTGGTGGTTAGGAATGTCTTCATCACACTCGATGTTACTGCACACCTTTCCGCCTGCAGTCCATTGTTTCTAGATTATTCTGCTTTTCCGTTAGTGTAACAGACATTTACACTGTTTGACTTGCAGGATGAACAAAGTGGACATCGAAGCGGAGTTCGCCCGACAGGTCAAGAAAGTCCATACTGCGAAAAAGGACTCTGTGAAGCAGGAGGATCTGAAGAAGCAGATGGGAGACTTTCTGGAGGTGACTGAACTTTCTGCTTTTGGAGCGATAGGAGCATATTGACTTGGGCCTATTTGTATTTTGTTCATTTTATTACTGCATTTAATGACAGGGGAAGTGAAGAGTAACGTTAATCATTTAGCTCAACACAAAGTGAAAAGTTGAAACCCAAATTACCAAAAGGTAAACGGAGGTAAATTTAAATGTGGTCCAAATTAATGCATTTCGAACATCCGGATTGTATGAGCAGTTTTCACACCTTTCAGAGTTCGAAGTATCACAGTAATGAATTTAACAACTAGTCATTTGTTTTTAGCATTGCATAAATCTACAATCGCATTAGTTCATTATATGCTGCAAACTCCGACATTATACTTAAAAATGGGTTCAGGCAGCCCCTCAGTTAATTTTCATATGTCAAAATGACGCTTTTGTCACTCATGGATTTATTCTTGATTCTTCAAAAGGTAAAAAGCACAGTAAATGTACTTGAGTGAAAGTAACTGTGTACATTTGTTTATGTAGGAGGCTGAGGTGAGCCTGCAGGACACAGAGGCAGATCTCCAGGAGCTGAACTCTCTGAGCGACTCTGTGGCCGAGTACTTCTGCGAGGATCCCAGCTCCTTCAAACTGGAGGAGTGCTGCGCCATATTCCACTCCTTCTGTGAGAAGTTCATGCGAGCCATACAGGTGAGTCTCTGCTTGGGTTACCTTAGTTTATGTGGACTCGCTATACCACATTTTAAAGCTCCAAGAATTCAGTCACAGAGCTTAGCGTTCGCTTTAATACTGCAGTTAGGGAAGTGCAGAAAAAATAATTATACACTGCCGCTCAAAAGTTTGGGATCACCCAATCCACTTCTATAGAATTTCTCATCAGCACAACAGTCTTCAGCAGTGCTAGCATAATTGCACGAGGGTTTTCTAATCATCAGTTACCCTTTAACACGATTAGCTAACACAATGCACCAGTAGAACACTGGAGCGATGGTTGCTAGAAATGTGCCTCTGCACACCTATGCATTCCATTAAAAATCACACGTTTCCAGCTAAAACAGGGATTCACACATTAACAGTGTCTAGACTGGATTCCTGATTAATTTAATGTTATCCTCATTTTAAAAAATCAGTGCTTTTCTTTCAAAAATGACATTTTAAGTGACTCCAAACTTTTGAGCGGACGTGCATATTTTTGTGTCGGTGTCATATTTCTTTTAAAAATAATTAGATCTTTCATTACATGTATCACTTTATTCTACAAAACCTATTTAGTTTAAACACATTTTCATCACATTTCAATAATAAATATTTGTTTGTTTTCACACCTCAAACCCCTAAAATGTCAGGTGGTGCAACCGTCCGAGCAAATGATTAGACTAATAAAGCTTCTGAAAGTTGTATTTTCAGGGTAACAATTAAATAAAACATCATGGCATAATTGTATGTTAAATATCTTTCAAATAAGCCGTCATTTGTGAATATTAATAGTTTTAAAGCTTTTGAGATCACTAATAAACTTTTGTCCGACAATTTGTAATCTTAAAATATCAGGGTGGCACAACCGTAAGAACAGGGCTTTTATTTTGAAATAAAGAATAGTAACAGCAAACAGGATATGACATCAGCCAGAAGAACAAGTCGTCTTTATGTCTGAGTGAAAAGGTTTGAAAATCTCTTTCAAGAATTGAGAAAAAACAGCTTTTTTCCGACTCGCATGTAAACTGTCACACTTTTGGTGTCAGGTGGTACAACCGATGTAAACGTTATTTTATTATAAAAGTCTTAATTTGTTTTAAAAGTAAATGTTTACCCAATGCTAAAGCTAATGTAAGAGTCCACATAAAAGCCAATTTAATTTGAAATGAGTTGCTAATGTCAGGTGGTGCAACCAGACAGTCAAGTGGTGCAACTGCAAAAAAAATGTCAAATTACCATCTAAAGATTATAGGGCTGCACTGATCCAATACTGGTATAAGTTATCAGAGTCAATACTGAATAACTGTTTTATTGCTGATTACAGCATCAGTCAGTTACAAATTACAGATGAAATGTTCAGAGGAGAAAGACCGTCTAAGATATACTTGGCAAAGATGTGACTTTGTTCACATTTTTGAAAACTATTTCAATTTTAGAAAAATCTTTGTTGCGCCACCTGACACGTTTTATACAGAGACACTTCAAATACATAAAAAAACATACATTTAAATACTTCAAGATGTTATTTCACAAACATAACTTGTTTAAACACAAAATGATCGACTCGAAAATATGCATGTCATCAGTTTTGAAAATGTTTTTAGAGCCCTTATACGTCATTGACCCATAAACGTACTGTATAGACACAGAGCGGCCGCTGTGCAAAACCTTCAACATCAGCTCATGTTTTGCAGGAGAACAAAACGCGGGAGGTGTCTGAGATGAAGCGGCACCATGCGGAGAGGCTGCAGACCGCCCTGAAGCGCAGGTCCATCGCCTCCTGCTCCACCCGGGACAAGGAACTGGACGGGGTCTTGCTGGAGTCCGTCCTGCACAGCTTCGTCGGACGAAGAGGCTCCCGGAGGAAAATGGGACGACCGTTCTCCACTCACGGCACTTCCCCAACGACAGCCCCTTGACCGGCAGCCTGCTGGAGATCAGCTCGCAAAACAACGTCCCCAACGCCGGACCCAGCAGAAGTCCGTACCTCAAAGTCAAGCAAATGAGCAAGAAGGAGTGGAATTCAGCGGCGGAGCTTCGAAGCCACAGTCAACCGATGACTTCAGACAATGACAAAGACAGTTTCCCCTTCAAAGAGGACGTAAAAACGGCAGATTCTTCAAGAAAGTCTTCAACGTCCCGACCGCCATCAACAGTCGAAGATGAGGATTTCAAGGACAACTCTGCGGAAGAAGCGCAGAAGCTCCGCGAGGCGTCGAAAAAGGTTTTGAAATTCCAGAACAGCCGGGGCAGCATGTCGTCCATGGACGGCGACCCGGAGAGACCCAGATCTCGCCAGCGCCAACGCACCATCGACGAGGACCTTCAGAGCGACGTGGACAACCCGGGCAACCAGGATTTAGAGACGTTTCTGGCCGATCCTCTGTCTCCGTCAACGAAGAGGAACCTCTGGAGACGCCACACTCTGCCCAGCAAGGTTCCAAAAACAGAAGAAAGTGAGGACGCTTTTACGTCGCCGCCTCGATCGCCAAAGAAAGACAAAGAGGAAAACACATTGAAACCTTTGACTTTGACGGAGGCTGTGCTGCGAGATCATGACCAGGAGTCTGACGCCATCGAGCAGGACGAGAACGTTCCTCCTAAGAGCGCCAAAATGAAAACGGAACCGGCCGGACTCTTGTTTAACTTTTTAAAACGATTTCAAATTCCGACCGCTAAGGAGGCAGCGCGGAAATGTAGTGACTCGAGTGTGTAGATAACCGTCACCGGACTCTTTCTCATCCTTCCAGAGCTCAAGTTGCCTCCGCTACAAAGCTTATCTTGCTCATTTTTGGCAGCTGACGGTTTAACTTTTTGTGTGCGCAGGAAGGACACAGGTACAGAGGAGAGCGAGGATGTTGGCAGAAGGATGTTGAATGTAGAGTTTGAAGGAGGTGCAAAGGGAGGTTTTTGTATGTGCTGAAAGATCACAGTAAGTTGGATCATGTGAGAGAAGTGTCTGCAGAGGAGATGGAACAGTTTTGCCATTTTATTAAATAATGTGCAGGGTTTCCGCGGGGCATTCAAAGTCATTTTATGAATTATGTCAACATCAAGGCCTTGAAAGTCATTAAAAGCATTAGATTTGACTTACTGCCACCTGTAGAAACCCTGACGTGTCTGAAAAACAAACTCAAATCAAATGCTGCTTAACATACTGTACTTATCAATGTATTATAAAATGTAAAAACCGTCTTTGAACATGTTGGGTGTAAAATACATTATTGAGCTGGAAGGACTTTGTGGAATTGTCACTTTACAAGCGTTTACCACTAGATGGCAGAAGAGGGCATAGTATATCCTCAGAGAAAGGTTTGCAACTTCAACAAGTCAACATCTGTACTGGTTTGTTTGTAAATTTGAAGATGTTTTGCCTCTCATTCAACAAGACTCGAAAGCCTTTGTGTGATGGAAAACTCTCGTAGCACTGATAATTTACACAAAAATGATACTCTGGTTAGATGGAAGAGATGAGTAACACGCGCACTACAGAAAGAAATAACAGCTTGGGGATTCAGATTTATCCCAACTCTTAACTTTAAATAAAGAAGTGAAAGAACCAAACTAAAACGCTAAGTTAAGGTCAGTCCTTTCAGTATGCTCCTGCTACTTCTACATGTGACACTACTTTTCAATAGTACTTGTAATACTGGTAAAACTACTTCCAGAAATCACACCTGTTTTCATTATATGTTGATGTGTCGTCTAAGTGCCTCATAAAGACTTCAGACTGATTGTTTTAGGTCGAAATGTAACCGTAAAACAAACTACATGACTGCTCGTCCTAACCCAGACTGACAATTCTTTCCTTCTGTTTTCTGATGATTGTATCAAGCAAAAAGTCTTTGTATTTATAATTGTGTTATTTAATAATATTGCTGTCAGAAGTTGTTTTGCATGGCCTTTATTTTAAGATGTACTGTACAGAGTTTTTGCACAATGTTGAAAACAAACAATAAAGTGTTTTAGTAACTTTGAAAGGATGTCGCGTTATTGGGAGGTCTGCCGTTGCTGCTGCTGCAAGACTCCGGCGGCCATCTTGGCTCCAGCACGCCGTCACCATAGCAACCCCACCTACAGTCATACCCACATGTACATCCCCTAAACCCTACACACACACACACACATCCCATCAGCTGAATCCTCACTGCAGCAAAAAACAGCATAACCTGCCTACAAGATACCAGAATTTTGAATTGAATTTTAAACAACTTGTAAATACAGCCTTGAAAATCTAATGTACTAAACAAATTAATTCAAGTTTGAGCTTCATTAATTAATGTATTCTACTTTTGGTTTAAAAACTAATGGTACTTTCAGCTTTTATGTTATGGCCTGCTTGTCCGACCTGAGTTTGTCAAATTGACTTAAAAAAACAAAACCTATCCACTTCAGTAGCCACAGACTCCAAACTGTCCAATCTCGTACTTAACTTTTTTTTTTTTACACATGATTCTGTGTAAATAATAATGTCAATCCTTATCCATTTTTGCTTAAGCCATTCCCTCAAAACTAATATTTACTCAAATGAGCCGCATCCTTTATCCTCATTGGGGACGGGGCGGTGCCGTGGAGACAAAGCCACACCCCTTTGCACCACATAGTTGACAGCTCGCGCTCTTCGGGTGCATCCCATTCCTGACTGGACTCCTAAGAAGCAATCTCCTAGATTCCACTGCTGCGTAAAGCACTGGTGAAAATATCTAAAGCATGAAAACACAATCATTAAAAAAAACAAAAAAGCAACAGGAACATGGATTGAAAGATTGGGGTAGATTTAAATGTTCAACTTTTCATTTTATTTATTTTTCATTTTATTTGCCTGACCACCGACCTTCCTGAACCTACAATAAAAGTCAAAAGAACAATATCAGGTGGTATAAGTGAAATCCTGACATTTGGAAGCTTAAGCTACACAATTAAATCAAAACTTGACAATTGCTATTTTACTGATACAAACATATGATTATATTCTGAGACATTTGTTGAGAAATTGGGCTCGCCCTGCAATCTCTGTCCGCTCATTGGCTCCTGGGCGGACCACCTGACCCAATCTCTCGCTCGGATAGCCACAACTCTAGATAGCACGTTGCTATAGTGATCCGTTGGCACTAATGTCCAGCTCTGGCGGCCATATTGTGACTGTCTTTTTTACTCAAGAACTCAAGTAAACAAATAGGAGACTTTTTAAATTATATTTATGAAGTATGGGATTTCTTTCAATTAATCCAGACCAAACTGCTTTTATTTGCATAGTATGTTTTACCAACACAAAGTCTCCAAAGTGCTGCACGGGGGATAAATTAGCACATAGTGATAAAAATAAATACACATCAATCGACAATATACAATAACCAATAAAACCTGTAAAAAAAAGAAGATAAAACCAATCAAATTAGTGACTTGACATTTATGTGTCCTATTTAACATCCAATGGTTAAATATCTTGGAAAAGTTTTACATTTGCTTCTTAAAGCCAGTTTTTATATAAGGTGTAAAATAAATGTATTAATCAATAATGGAAATATCCAAACAGTGCATTAACGCACGGTGCTGGGTGGCAGAAGTAAAAATACCATTAATAAATTAGAGATGTCCCTAAAAATGTATAAACTGAAAAGGTATAAAAGCATTTTGCCGTATTTTCTTGAAAGTAGTGTTATTTTTCTTGTAAAATATATCTGCACAATGATCAACTTAGCACATAGCTCATTAGCCTGGGCCTTTTAAAGCAGTACAAAGTAACTCATGCCCCTAGAGGCCATAAGCGCCACGGCAGGTGTTGTAGCATGTTGCGTTTTTTAAAATTAATTGCCCATGAGAGTAAATACTACGCTGACAGAAAAGACAAAGGGAGAGAGGGATATTGTACATCCAATTACACAATGGATATTTTTTTTTTCACTCAAATTTGGCTGTAAATACTGTTTAAGTGGCGCTAGCCCGCAGTTAGCTTTGCCCGTTAGCCTGTTAGCTTCTTCTTCGTGATTCCATTAGTGTGTATTGGTGCTCCGGGTCGGGGGCAGGGGAGTTGCACTTGTGGTTTTCTTCAATCATCCCATTAACACTTGTATTACCCCCAGAGGGACTACGGAAAGGATTTATTAAGGTAAACAAGTTACTTAGTACTGCTTTAATATATGAATTTTTCGAAAAGTCAATGCAAAATATATGTTATTTTTTACTTCCATGCTCCAACAAAGGATAAGAATTGAGCGGGACTATTAATTAATTAATTAATTAATATTTATTTGGGTACATTTGTGCTCTTCTGTCAATATTAGGCTAATTTCACTTAGTATTTGGCTAACTGGATAAGCGCAAGATGGCCGCCGCTTTCGCCACAGCAACGGTTGAACCCATCCAGCGTTTTTAGCATAGCACTGTGGGCTCACTCTCCTCCTCCTTTCCCTTGTGTCTGCTTTCCCGACTCCTCTCTCCTCTCCTCCTCCTCCCCGGGCACAGGCGGCCCAGATCCAGACAGACCCTGCCCTTGTCCCGCTCCCTCAGCCTGATTCAGCGTGTGTTTTGGGGGGTGGACTTCTTCTTCTTCTTCTGCTCTGGCGGAGGATCCTCGCCCTGACAATGGGTCGCTTTCTCCTCTGCGCCTCGCTTTGCTGACAGCCCCCGCTCCCTTTTTTTAATCTCCACGCCGCATGTAAGTCATATTCCTCCTTTAAACACACACACACAACTCCTCCTTAATATTTTCAGATGGCGATGTTTCTGCTTACTCATTTGTCTCCATTACGCCTGGATACATGGATGCGTAATTTAAACGGGCCATAATATGTTTTGTAGCATTGCGCGTCGGTGAATCACTGCACTTGGATTTAGCTTTACGTGGTTTGCGTAGCTTATAATGCTAGCCTTTCTCATTCAATCGCTGCGGCTGTGATTGCTTTATGCTAGCCCGCCCCGTCGCGCTTTTATTTACCCCGTTTTCGCGTTGTCTGTGCCAGCTTTTAGCAGGTGGGCATCACTGCAGCAGCTCGGGCAGGGCAGGGCGCACCGGATCTTTTGTTTTTCACGCACTTCCACTGGACGAAATGCTCATAAAATGCACCAGTGCGCGTATTTATCACCCGCACGAGGGGGGGCACTTTGGTGTTGCATTCATTGTTTTGATGTAGCAACAGCTTCGGTCGATGCAATTAGCCTGCTGCGCTCTTTTGCACAGATGGTTCACTAGCGGTGTATTGATTTCGCTTTTTGTTCTCAAAGCCGGCTGGATTTCGCGTCGCACAGCGCAGATTCTGACGGGGTTTTTGGTCAGTGGAGCGTGGGTTTGCCGTGGCACAGGCTGACTGCGCCAGGGGGGCCAGGGCACAGGGAGGCTGCAGACAGAAAAGATGCTGCGCCGCAGGCTTTGACATGCGTGTTTATGGCGCGACGTCATGATGTGGGACTATAATATTTAGTGTGTCGACTGCGCCAAGTGTGAAGAAAATCCGAGAAGGTAAAGCTGTCTTGGAATGTGTGATTTCCCATGAATTTGTTTACAGTGCAGGAAATCCTACCTCGGGTAATCTATTTTCTGTTATAGCACCTGTGATCCCATTAAAGTACAAAGCCCATTTTGGACTTACTTTGAAGCTGATGAATTAGAGAAGTTGTCTATTTACAAGAGAGACAATAATTCCAAGTACAGTTTGTAAAGAGCATTTGCCATTGTGAAGGGCTGCACGAATTTGACAAAAACCCAATTGTGATTTTTCGGACTATTATTGCAGTTCGATTTGCAATTTTTATACTTGATGCATTTAAATAGGGGTGGGCGATATGGCAAAAATGGAATATCACGATGTTTGAATTATAAACTTACGATTTCGGTTTCATCACGATTTTTTATAATGACAAAATTACTTAAATTACACACTGAAGAAGAAAAATACTGCACTAATTTATTCAACTTTGTGATAATCAACACAGTAATAATGGACTTGGACCTAAAGCAAACTCACTTTATACATGAAAAACACAATAAAGATATAAAATTACGTAGAAGTAAGTTAAAGCAGTACTAAGTAACTCTTGCCCCTAGAGGCCATAAGCGCAACTACAGGTGTCTTGGCAAGTTACGATTTTTTAACTTATTAAATGTCTTGGAGAGTAAATACTACGCTGACAGAAAAGGTGAAGGGAGAGAGGGGTGTTGTACATCCAGTTATACAATGGGAATGTTTTTTTTCACTCAAACTTGGCTGTAAATACTGTTTAAGTGGCGCTAGCCCACAGTTAGCTTTGCCCGTTAGCCTGTTAGCTTCTTCTCCGTGATTCTATTAGTGTGTATTGGTTGCTCCGCCCCGGTGGCAGGCAAGTTGCAATTTTGGTTTTCTGGCGAGAGACACCAGGGGGAGATGAAAGACCCCCCAATCATCCCATCAACACTTGTATTACCCCCACAGGGACTACGAAAAGGATTTATTAAAGGTAAACACGTTACTTAGTACTGCTTTAAAGAGTAAGTTTGGTAAAGGCTTGTTGTTGTGTATGTTGCTGTTTGGCATTTTCTCTGAGACGTTTCTCTCATGACGTCGAGCTGCTGTAAATGTAACGCTCTGTCACTGTCTGACCCTTTCACAATACGAGTCTTACTAAAGCGATAACATGCAGTGACTTTTATTGTGTAAAACTTTTCACTTTTATATTTTCAAAGACATGGATAAACAGCGCATTTGTGAACACGGTCCAGGATTTAAATTAAACAGATGAGAAGGATCTGACAGAACTGTAAGGACGAAGGACACACTCGCTTCTTCGCACATGTGTCGTCAGGTAAATAAATAAACACACGCTGAGCAGAGCGGCGGCGTTACGGGGGGAGACGGAACGCTGGGTTTAAAAGCTCCAGATTGAGGAGCCTGGTCGTGTATGTGACTGTAGAGGAGCGGCTCGCTGCCAAACGCTCACATTAGCACAAGTGCTTAGAACCGTGATAAAACGATCCCACAAAAATGACAGATCGTCAGCTCTGGAGATCGTAAGACGGTCTAATATCGTCATATCGCCCAGACCTACATTTAAATGCGTAAACTGCTAAAATGAGTGAAGGAAGTCGTGTTGCTTTTAGACTGTCAAACGATATCCTGCCCCACATTAGAACAGCACACAATAATCTATTTCATAAAATATCTGTACCTCTGGGGGACTGCCGCGTGACTAAAATAAGTCGGGGGTATAGGGAGGATCGCTGTTACTGTTTATTTCTGCGATTTTCAACGGATGTTTTGGTGACTGGTGGGCAAACAGCTGATTTTCCCGAGCTTGAAGAGCTGTTTATTTAAATCACAGATCTTTTACAGCGCCAATCTTTTCACAAAAGCAATGCTCTGTTTGTGAACGATGTTTTGACCCACCATAGAACTATTATTATCTATTTAATACATTTGCGTTGCCCACCAGTGCCTCGGACGTGACGACACGGCGATCCCCCTAATAGAATCACAGTGTCTATCTAAACACTTTAGAACAGGGGTGCCCAAACTTTTTGTCTCCGAGGGCCAAAATGAAAATGTGCCTGTGAACCGCGGGCCAAACACGGCGATGGAAGTGTGAAACACATAACTGCAAACCATAATAGTTACTTTATTTTATTTTTTGGTATACAGTACATTTGCATTTGATTCTATATGCAACTATCATGCTGCATGAAAATATCATGCTGCATTAACTATGGCAAAAGGCTAGTTTTAGTAGAACAAAATCAACTATTGTAGCAACATAGTGCAAAATATAAAACAACACCACCTGTATCTGCAGGTGGTGTTGTCACCTACAGTGACTTTACCTCATTCATTTGTTAACTCAAAGAAAATGCCATATTAGATCATTTTTAAAGTCTCAGTTCATCATTAATTCGTTTATAAATACATTTTTAACACGTACCTTTGTTGATGTCAACAACCTGTGCAATAAAAGTTGGAAAACTGGGAAAGTTGATGCTACAACGCTGTGTGATAAACACCAAGACACCACAACAGTGTTTCCTTAACTTTGTGAAAGGAGTGAAACAGCGCCCCCAATTTGACGCCAGTGGCCAAAAAGTGTACTGCATCCATATTTACTATTGAGAATGAATGGGAGAGAGTTAGTACAGTATTAACCAGTGGTGGCACAAAAGTAGGTCACTCTCTGGCGGTTCCGCGGGCCCCACTTTGGGCACCCCTGATCTAAACACTTTAGAATCTGCTTTATGGAAACTCAGACAAACTTTTATCTGTTGCCGCTGAACGCTCCACAATTTTGGAACATCTATGAGTCAAACGCCAGAAGCGGAAGGAAAAAATAAAACCTCAGCATCTTAAGGTTAGGTTATTGCACTAGTCAAAACCTCCATTGCGATTCGATATCGATAAACCTTGCAGCCCTGCCATTGTGAATGCAATATTTTGAAATGTTTGCTCATAAATGGCCTGATATTTGAAAACTGAAGCACACAAACCCATAATGTTGCATTGCCATATTCCTCATCATGTCAGTTTTCCTTGTTCTAAATTTCATGATGTTTTGACACAGTGTGTGACAACAGCATAACTTTTAATCGACTGACAACATTCCTTCTGAGGCTATTTCACGCGTACTTCGGGGAAATGCTCAGTTTTTAGGTGTTGTTGTCCTTGGGCAAAACACTACACTTATTTGATTGCGTGGTTGCATGTAGATTATTGTTGAGTGCGAATGGGAAAATGATTCTATTGGGATACTGTTTACTTTTACCTGGTTCTGTAGAGAAAATGAGATTTGTTTTAAATGGATACAACTCTTGAACAGGATAATGATTAAACACTATTTGTCAGGAAGTTTACATTGTTGCCCAACGGGACTTTCAGGCGCTTGAATACTGCACTGATCAAGAGGAAGAGATAGAATCAGCCTGTGCTCTGTCACACTGCAGACTGATAAGGGTCAGCCGTGTGAAAAGTCAATGTCTCCGGTTAAACAGGACTGAACTGAACACCTGAGGGCTCCTGAGGCATCTCGCTGTAAGTTCACAGGAGAGTGTTTGGTCTTTAGGCTTTTCTGTTGTGTGCAGTGCTGGTGTTGTGATCACGTTTCTGCTTCGTGCTCTTAGATTCCATCGCTAGAGCTGGACCACGGTATCGCTTTCTCTCAGGACATGGACAGTGTTTAACTCACAGTGGGACAAATAAAGTGTATAGTTTGAAAAGGCTGTAGTCAAATGCTGAACGAAGTACACTAGTTGCGATGTAAAGGAAAAGATGAGAAGACGCTGCAAATGGGAAGCAGTGGTTTTTACTTGCCTATTGTTGCGGAGGATTGGGCTCAAAGTATTTTAGACATTACCGTGATCAGAAAGGAGCAGACAGACGAGGAATAGCCTGCACCCTTTATTAACACAAAACAATATAAGACTTTCTTACCACTGATCCCTCAACCATCACCCGAACTCCAACATAATTTATAGCCTACATTTAATCTTCTTTCAACTCTTTCAATCATTCTCTAACATCAGAAAACCGGATGGATTGGTTCATGATATCAGACCATGATATCAGCCACGTCTCCAACTCGTCTCCATGGAGATGTCGACTAAAGGGAGCCAAATGTGAGATTTAAATCGGTTAAGTCCTCATTTAAAATTCATTCTTTGATTACCCACTGCTAATAATAGTGAAAAAAATGATCTCCATTGTGTAATTGGATGTACAATATCCCTCTGTCCCTTTGTCTTTTCTGTCAGCGTAGTATTTACTCTCACGGACAATTAATGAGTAAAAAAACGCAACACGCTGCGACACCTGCAGTGGCGCTTATGGCCTCTAGGGGCATGAGTTACTTAGTACTTTAGTGCGGCCTTAGACAAACCAATATCGGTTGACCTTTATTAGATATAATTCTATGATTGAAACCTTTACTATAATCATAAACACACAATATATCACACAGAATATCTGAATAATAGGTGATGCAATATCCGTATCGCAAGAAGCCACAATTTATCGCAAAATCACTAAAGTCTTCCTTTGGACTGAGATTGACACATTTTTTGCAAACTCGGCAGAACATGTGTAAAGTTCAGTTTTAGTTATAATTTTACTCATTCGTTTTGGTGCTGATTTAGCATTTTCTGAAGTCTTCTCTTTCTGAAAAAGACATTACTTGCGATGTGTTGTACAGTTTATGGAAATGTTATGGAACTACAAGGTTGAAACCATAGACCGTTAAAAAGAACAACTCCTCCTCACTCCTCCCCGTTTACCACAATGACCACGTTCGAGGGGGAATTCATGGCGAATTTACAGACTCCTCCTCCCCAGCTCTGACGAAGCATGTTCCTAATAAGGGCATAAGGGCGGGATCTTCACTGTAGACTCGGCCCTTGCGTGACATGTAGCTCGCGCAGCTCCAATGCTAACAGTCCGACTCTCATTAAGTACGAGATTTCTAAAATGTATCCTACAATAACCAGCCCGATGCCTCTGATTGTGTCTAACCCAGCGTAATCACAGGAGGAATATCTAGCTGTAGACAGTTCCAAAAGATTAGGCACCGGGCATTAAAGTTGTTTTTAACGTGTCTAAAGTCCAATGCATTCCAATGAGG
Source organism: Neogobius melanostomus (assembly GCA_007210695.1). Taxonomy (NCBI): domain Eukaryota; kingdom Metazoa; phylum Chordata; class Actinopteri; order Gobiiformes; family Gobiidae; genus Neogobius; species Neogobius melanostomus. The sequence goes on along the minus strand of VHKM01001005.1, from coordinate 99,942 downwards.
TACTACAGCAATGGCGGCCTCCGGTGTCGTCGTCGCAAAGCAGAGCAGCCAGTGGCCATTGGTTGAAACGGTTGCATCATATATCCTGCAGCCCTAGTTTTACGTTTGAAAACCCACTGCTTTTATAGTTTTGTATTGCAACAGTATAGTCCAAAATGTTACGTAGTGTGCCTTTTAAAGGGGGGGTATTATGTAAAATCGACTTTTTCAAGCTTTATATCATGTTATTATGTCATTCCCTCATTAAACACATGCCTGGAGTGTTGCCTTGGCTCATTCACATATTTTTGAGTAATCAGTAAAACCTAGACGGCAGCCATTTTAGGTGTAGCTATGCCTCAGTCCTCCTAGGAACGCCCCCACCTCCTGGAGACGCCTCTGGACCTTTTGTCACCAGCCAAGCCACCAACCACTGCTCCTCAGCTCAGCAGAGGCCCCTCCCCGCACAGTAGTGTTGTTTAGATGCCACAGCAGTGTGCTGAAGGGGGCGTGTCGGAAAGCTTCTTAAAGAGACAGAGGCCTATTTCAAGACGTTCAGTACAGCCATTTTGAGAGAGCAATTTTATTCAAGGCAGTTATTTTAATTTACTGCATATACAGACCAACAGAAGGTTACGTCATCATTGTAGTATGCTATAGACTGCTGCTATGTGATTGAAAAAAGCATAATACCCCCTCTTTAAATATCTCCATTCGCAGTATGAGGCTATGCAAGGTGGACAGGAAGTAGTCGTTACCCTACACTTGCCAACAGGAAGTTAGCCAAAAACTAACTATTGTGGTGAATGCACTTGTCGAACCCTAACGTGTAAATGGATGACCTCCATATGCACTAAGATTACGCCAAGTGTAACGCTCGCTTTAGTCCACCCCGAGCTTGAACTTTGGGTGCGAGAGACAGGGCAATAGGGTAATCCTGACCGCAGACACGCCCTCCCCTGACCTCCTCGTCTCCCTGTCCCTGCTCGTAAGCCACTTAAGTGTTAATGGTGCGAGAGTGACCGCGGACGCCACCTCCACTCAGGCCTGACGTTGTTTGTGTTTGGACTGAGGGCAGTGAACGCAGTCCGGGATCAGGGTAAAGTGGGTCAAACAGGAACGTACAGACTGTCACATGTTACTCAAGTGGAAGAAGTACTGAAGCGTTTTGAAAGGAGAGTGTTAGGAAAAATAACTTCCCCCTCTGTACGGCAAACATGTGCACAGCGCCACCTACTGGTCATAGAGTGCGAAAACATGGGCAAATTTACTTGTTATTTTGGAGCCTTTATAGAAATGTGTCGGAGTAGAAATTATTTTATTTATCTTTCAAATGCAGTGAAGTAAAAGTAGAAAGTTCTTAACAAAAATACAACTCAAGTGAAGTACAGATCTTCAAAAAACTTAACTTAATTCAGTACTTAAAGGGATATTTCAGGATTTTTGACACTGGGCCTCATTTCCTAGTTATCCAGAGTGTTGTTGATGTCTGGAGATATTTTTTTCTTAAATTCATGCAGTTCTTATATTTGAAGAGTCTAGTGGCGCTAGACTAGGGCAAGGCTAAAGCATTGCTATGGTATCAGTTAGCCTGCATTAAAAACAGTCTGGCCCACTCCACAGTGCACCTGAGGCAAATCACTTATAACACCAGACTAACCATATAAATGTCTGTGTTAATAGAATAATTTTTGAAATATAACTGACCTTGTATCACATGAATTACCGCATTTTGAGGGACTATTTTCTCGCAGATCACTCCGCCGCTGCGTTAGCTTACAGCCACGAAGCTGATGCTGCTCAAATATAAGTTATTTTAAATGATTCTATTAACACAGACATTTATATGGTTAGTCTGGTGTTATAAGTGATTTACCTCAGGTGCACTGTGGAGTGGGTCAGACTGTTTTTAATGCAGGCTAACTGATACCATAGAAATGCTTTAGCCTTGCCCTAGCCTAGCGCCACTAGACTCTTCAGATATAAGAACTGCGTGAATTTAAGAAAAAAATATCTCCAGACATCAACAACACTCTGGATAACTAGGAAATGAGGCCCAATGTCAAAAATCCTGAAATATCCCTTTAAGTAATTGTACTTTACTGACCACCTCTGGTCCAAACATATTCCTTTTACTGCCTTTGTAATGCTCAGATAAGCACAACAATATGCAAAACAAATCTACACTCTTCTGACGATTTAACCATGACATTTAAGAAATAAATTGGGCCCAAATTCTGAACAAAAGACATCCACAAAGCCTCAAATAATCAGCTCTATTGAAATGAAATAAACAAAGATAAAAATCTTGCTTCTTTATAAGCTCATGATTTGCATCACAGTGGTGGAGAAATGCACTTAAGTACTTATCCTTGTGAAATAGTGGGATTTTAAAATGTGTTTGGAATGAGTTCTACGCTCCCGTTTTTTTTATTAGCAAAGTCTAAGGCCTTTAAAGTGCTTATTGAAGCTGCACAACCTTATGTCACGAAATGTTATTCTTTTCCCTTGCTTCTTTAAAAAAAAAAAAACATATCATTGTAGGATCAAACTTTTAAAGAAATCTGCTGTAAACATCTGTCAGTATTCCAGTGGAGACAATGGGTTTGGAACTAAAGAAAGCCGTGTTTAGAAGGCGTGACGCTGATTCAGACATGGGATATAAGTCTTTGTGCCTTCGCTGCCTGGATGTTTTATGGGCGCAGGATGTTTGCTCTTCTGCGACTGCACGAGTGTCACGTCCGCTCACGGGAGTTTGGGTGAAATTGTTTAAAAGATTGGTGTTAAATGTAGCATTACCAATGGACATCATGACAAATGGACAAAGTGTCAACAGCATGTGAGTAATATGAGAGATGATTTGTCTCAAAACAGAAATTAAATGCAGCCAGTTCCAGTGGTGGACAAAGTACTCGGATACTTGGATTTACAGTACAAAGTAAAAGTATCGGATTAGAATTCTACTTGAGTAAAAGTACAAAAGTATCCCCTCTCAAATGTAAAAAATAAAAGTATTTCTGAAGGTTTATTTTTGAACAAGTGAAATATTTAAATGTGCTGCATTTTTATGAACAATTGTGATGTTTCAAAACAGGACTAAACCAGGTCAAACAGAAGAAACGTGTGTAAATGTGTTGGAGATTTTTAGACTGTATTAAAGAGGGGGTATTATGCTTTTTTCAATCACATAGCACCAGTCTATAGCATACTACAATGATGACGTAACCTTCTGTTGGTCTGTATATGCAGTAAATTAAAATAACTGCCTTGAATAAAATTGCTCTCTCAAAATGGCTGTACTGAACGTCTTGAAATAGGCCTCTGTCTCTTTAAGAAGCTTTCCGACACGCCCCCTTCAGCACACTGCTGTGGCATCTAAACAACACTACTGTGCGGGGAGGGGGCTCTGCTGAGCTGAGGAGCAGTGGTTGGTGGCTTGGCTGGTGACAAAAGGTCCAGAGGCGTCTCCAGGAGGTGGGGGCGTTCCTAGGAGGACTGAGGCATAGCTACACCTAAAATGGCTGCCGTCTAAGTTTTTACTGATTACTCAAAAATATGTGAATGAGCCAAGGCAACACTCCAGGCATGTGTTTAATGAGGGAATGACATAACATGATATAAAGCTTGAAACAGTCGATTTTACATAATACCCCCTCTTTAAATAAGAACTAAGTAACTTGTTTATAAATCCTTTCCGTAGTCCCTCTGGGGGTAATACAAGTGTTAATGGGATGAGGGAGGGTCTTTCATCTCCCTCTGGTGTCTCTGGCCAGAAAACCATAATGGCAACTTTCCAGCCTGTGGGTCGGAGTCACCAACACACACTAATGGAATCACGAAGAAGAAGCTAACAGGCTAACGGGCAAAGCTAACTGCGGGCTAGCGCCACTTAAACAGTATTTACAGCCAAGTTGAGTGACAAAAATGATCTCTTTTCTGTCAGCGTAGTATTTACTCTCATGGACAAATAATGAGTAACCTGCAGTGGCGCTTAAGGCCTCTAGGGGCATGAGTTACTTAGTTTACATCCTTTGCAAGTGTGATAATAAATGCGTCTAAACTACTATTCAAAAATACATTTACTTTCAATCCCACTCAAACATCTAGTGGAGTAGAACGTATAGATTCCTGCGTAAAAATGTCACAATCACAAAGTTGACTTCAGTAAGTAAAAGTACCTAAAATGTGTGCTTTTTACCTGCATTTTGCTTTTTTTTTACTTCGTTACTTTCAACCACTCCTCGCTGTAAACACTTCAGTATGTGGCCCCTAAATATAGACAAATAAGAACTCTAGTCTGAACTCAATCACCAGACACTAGGACTGGATTCAAGGAAAATAAATCAAAACCAAAGCACTGGTGAATCTTTCTGATCGTCCGTTTTATGGCCAATTCTTCGGCAGAAATGGCAATTCATTTTGGACTGTGGGCGAGACAATGGAACATTTGAATGCGTTACTTGTGACACTGGATCAGAAAGAACTGTTTTAAAAGAGTTGAGCTCGATCAGTATGAGGAGAGAAAGATCATGATTACTTTCTTGGCTTATGGTTCAGCCTTACCAAACGAAAGTCTGAAATAACCGTCAAGTCATTCACAAGTTCAAGCTTTTCCACCAGGTTTCACCATCAGTAACATTAAGTCTGCATGAGCACAGCAGCACGCAATAGGTATAGTCCCAGACGCTGCTTTATAATCTCCTTCATTCTTCAGCTAAACTTTGACGCATTGAAACACGAGTATTATCCATTATCCTAAAGAACATTTGAAACAGATTTGCGGCAGCTGAAGCTGAATCCCCTCGAAATGACGGGATTACTGACTAATCACCAAACTAATGAGGCGTAATTATCATGCGAGTTGCAGCAGTGAGTGGGCTTTTTAGTCTTCCACAAAACATCCTCCCGCCCTCCTGTCTCCTCGAGCCCTGCCTGATGATCAGCCTGAACGAGACGCTGCTGTTTCTGGGACGTGCGAAATCGGGATGTTGTGCTTTTAACAAGATACCAGATCCGATCAAAACCGCTGAGTGAATAACAGGTTAGTGCTTGACGTAGTCTGCTCTAGGGAGGGACTGCTGTGATTTTTGGATGGATCTATAAGTTGCTTTGTCTGTAAATAGCCCTAACCTGTTCCTAATTGTTGTCAGGAAGTCTCTTTTCACTGTAACCGTCCCTCCTCGAGCATTAGCCGTAATAACAATAGCGAAGCGTGCCTGTTAGCTACGCAGCAGGTTCTATGAAGGCAATAAATAAAGGCGACACAAATGTATCCTGCGATTATAAGGGCTTGTATTTAGGGCTGGACAGATACTATTGTTAGAGACTTCCCACAACTTCCTCTGCCTTTTGCAATTTTGGAACCACAATAGATACTTGGCCTTTTTTGTTTTGTACTCTACTGATTTTCGCTCCCTCTGAAGTGCCTAACTTGAATGTCCTGAATAAATCAGCCCTATGGCCCTCGTCACTGCTGCCGTCACAGTTCAACACTGACACTTTTCGAAGCGTCATACACAGGATTATAGAGCAGACATTTTTAAAGCAGAACTAAGTAACTTGTTTACCTTAATACAGTGGTTCCCAAACTTTTTGAAGCTTTAGGTGATGAGTCATGTACCCCCTAGTTTGACACGATTGAAAACACTGGGAATATCACATGTAATATGTTTATTTCCTCCATTATTACAGTGAACTCAAGCAGGTTTTCCACATTCAATATGTTTTTGCTCGTCTGGGTGATTAAGGCAATTAAGAATGTGTAAATACATTTTAATGAAATTAAATTTAATGAAAATGCCAGTTTTTGATTATTTTGAAAACAGGCTGTTAGTGTGAATGGATAAAGCTGAGTGTTTAGCTTTGTCCCAGTGGACCAGGACTCTGCTGCTTTTGTCACTCATTCTGAACATCAGACTCTGGTTTGGACTCTGCGCTCTGGCCCCGCCCCCTCTGCGTCTCACTCATGTGCTGGTTTAAGCTTTTGTTAAAGCGCAGATAATGTTTACGCAGGACATAACCACCTATGCACGTGCCACCGCACATCAGCTCGTAAATTTAAATGTATGTGTCAGATACAAAGCCACGGGTTTAGTGGCAGAGGAGGGGCCACAGACGCTTCTCCCCTCGGATCAGAATGCGAGGAAAACTCCTGTTGCAAATCGAAGTCACCGTCAGTCTGACTGCACGCGCTCAGGCTCCTGACAGATATTACAGAAAATGCAACTCCATCGAATGTTGGCGTTGCTGTTGTAGCGAGGGCTGAGCCTCAGCCGCGCTCTCGGCCTCCGCTGAGTTTTACGCGCTCGGGTCCAAAGCGGCTCTTGAGCTTCGGTTCTGGAGTGAACATGTTTAGGTCCAGAACAAGCTCATCCATGTCTGAGTTATAAGACTCTTTCACCTGTATAAGCTTGTTCCCCGTGCGGCGGTTTTAGCGGGTCAGTATCAATCAGATTGTAATAAACTTTTATTTTGTTCTCCAAAATATATTTGCGTACCCCCGGGGTCGTCCTGCGTACCACAGTTTGGGAACCCCTGCCTTTATAAATCCTTTCCGTAGTCCCTCTGGGGGTAATACAAGTGTTAATGGGATGATTGGAGGGTCTTTCATCTCCCCCTGGCGTCTCTGGCCAGAAAACAACGCTTGCAACTTTCCCTGCACCGGGTCGGAGGTGCAATACACACAAAAGAATCACGAAGAAGCAGCTAACAGGCTAACGGGCAAAGCTAACTGCGGGCTAGCGCCACTTAAACCGTATTTACAGCCAAGTTTGAGTGAAAGAATTGGATTGTGTAATTGGATGAACAATATCCCTCTGTCCCTTTGTCTTTTCTGTCAGTGTAGTATTTACTCTCACGGACAATTAATGAGGAAAAAACACATCATGCTACGACACCTGCAGTGTGGCTTATGGCCTCTAGGGGCACGAGTTACTTAGTACTGCTTTAAAAATGTGGCCAAAAATATCAGCATCGGCCTTAAACCAATATCGGTTGACCTTTGTTAGATATATTATTATATAATTCTATCATTGAAACATTTTACTATATAAACACCCATAATAAACACACAATATATCACACAGAATATCTCAATATTAGGTGATGCAATATCCATATCGCAAGAAGCCACAATTTATCGCAAAATCACTAAAGTCTTCCTTTGGACTGAGATTGACACATTTTTTGCAAACTCGGCAGAAAACGTGCAAATGTTCAGTTTTAGTTATAATTCGTTTTGGTGTTTTGGTGCTGATTTAGCATTTTCTGAAGTCTTCTCTTTCTGAAAAAGACATGTGTTGTACATTTTATGGAAATGTTATGGAACTACAAGGTTGAAACGGTTGCATCATATATCTTGCAGCCCTAGTTTTACGTTTGAAAACGCTTTTAAAAATCACTGCTCCCTTTGCCCAAAAGCATCGAGGGAGAAAGTGGCTAAAAGCGACAGAAATCCAGCCGTGGCGGTGCCTGTTTTGGACACTGTCTGCGATTTGTCGGAGGGTTGTTTTCCCACAATAGACACTTGTTTGCGTGACGGAGAGTATTGATTTCGAGCTGTGAAACCGAAGCGGCGGTGCTCGATGCCGTGAGTGGATTCACTGCCCGAGCGGAGAGCGAGGCCAGAGGCGCGGACAAAAGCGTCTCTCTCTGTCTGCAGTCGGTGAGAGTGGAGGAGCTGGAATGCCTTTGTGAGCGTCTCATTCAGACAGCTGCTCCGGCCTCACGTGACCGCCACAGCCGCACATGAGCTGCAGAGGCCCGGGCCGCTTGAGGTTTACTTTATGAATTGTGCATCATCTGTGACGGCCTCATGGATCATTGTAACTAGACTCTCTTTTAATGCCCGTGTTTGATTTCTTAAAGGAACAGGCCACCGTTTTTCCATACTGAGATTATGTTCTTACCTGAGTTTAGACGAGTTGATACGTAACTGTCTGGTCTTTGTGCGTGCGCTCAGTCAGTATATTCCTATGGCTCCAAACAAGGTGAAGTTAGAAGCTACCACGCTCTTCCACGGGCACAAAGACCAGACAGGTGCGTATCAACTCGTCTAAGCTCAGGTAAGAACATCTCAGTATGGAAGAACGGTGGCCTGTTCCTTTAAGGCGAGACGCTGCAGGTGAATAGGGAATATAATTTAATTTGGTGATATCAAACTTTTCCTGCAAATTACTGACATGAATAGGAGGAAAAAATATATTGGAAGTTTGCTGTCATTTTATGTTTTGTTACAGAAATAAGAATTGAAAAAAAATTGTTGGATCGAGCCAGGTTTACATTGATGGTTCTATTTTGTTGGATAGTTTGTTCAGAGCTATTTACTGTATAATTGAATAAAGTCTTTGCATTTCAAAGCTCAGTAAATCAGGCTAAGAATGACTTATTAAACAATCACTTTTGAAAAAACCTTCAAGATATTGTTAAGTCCAAGACTGGAAAGTTTGGAGTCTGTAGGAGCTGTCTCTCACAAAGGAAATGACCATATTTGGATTACAGCGTCATCTCTGTTGCCTTTCGTGCTAAACGTGGACACCAAACATGTCAATATTTGTGAGTGAATCTATGGTAGCTCAGGTCTGTGACTACATTGCTGCAGTACCTCCATCTAGTGGCGGCAGAACAAGCTAGTTTTGCATTAGAAAGCATTGCTCTTTACACACGTTTTAAAGCAGTACTAAGTAATGTGTTTACCTTTAATAAATCCTTCCCGTAGTCCCTCTGGGGGTAATACAAGTGTTAATGGGATGATTGGGGGTCTTTCATCTCCCCCTTGTGTCTCTGGCCTCAAACCATGCTTGCAACTTGACTGCCACCGGGGCGGAGCAAGCAATACACACTAATAGAATCACGGAGAAGAAGCTAACAGGCTAACGGGCAAAGCTAACTGCGGGCTAGCGCCACTTTAAACAGTATTTACAGCCAAATTTGAGTGAAAAAAAATATTTCCATTGTATAACTGGATGTACAACACACCCCTCTCTCCCTTTGTCTTTTCTGTCAGCGTAGTATTTACTCTCCAAGACATTTAATAAGTTAAAAATCGTAACTTGCTAAGACACCTGCAGTTGCGCTTATGGCCTCTAGGGGAAAGAGTTACTTAGTACTGCTTTAAAACTGTAAAGCCTGGTTTCTAATGTTCTTAAACTTTATACAGCCAGATATTGCTCCTGTGACAACGCTGGGTGAGGTACAATAAAAGCAACCAGGCGGGTTTTATTTTCGAGTTCTTGTATATTAATGGGGGCTGGACTGGAGGAGTCTGTAAATCCAGCATGGATTCCCTTTCGAACGTAGTTGTTCACGTAAACGGGGAGGAGTGAGCAGACGATGTCTATTATTCTTTACAGTCTATGGAATTAATATGCGTTGGAAAGACGATGTTGTAGACAAAAAGTCATAAAATAAGCATCGCAAAGGGTCTATTGTTTACTCTGACATTAAAACTAAGATGTTAAGGGTGAGAAGCATTGACCAATATGTGTCTCGTCTTTAGATTTCCATCAAACAGAGGCGAAATTGGAATATTCAAAAGCAAGTAAAATTTCAGCCGAAACTACAGCTGAATGTATTTTTGAGAGATCATTTCCAATAAATGTATATTCAATGCCAGGTAGACTCAATGTTGACGATTTTAATGACATTTGAGGCATTGATTTTGTGACTTGGTGTTCAATTGGCACAGCCGTTGGCATTCTTGCCCCACAGCAACATGGAGGTAATTTATTATCCTGATGAGAACATTGGAATAAACATAGAAACACTTTCCCACAAGTTCAGACATTGTCCAACATGAATATATCAACAGAAGGGGAAAAACGGCAAGTGTGACCAGGATGAAACTAATTCTCATACTCTCTCATTGTGTTGCGTTTTTTATTTTATTTTATTTTAGAGTTTGCTCAGAACGAAGACGGCCCTTGGGTGTTTAACAATAGGCCAGGATGAATGAGAATGTGTTGTTTGTGGGACTGGGGGAAAACAGATGGAAATGATGGCTCATGGTTGTTTACATGCACGAGCCCCAGACGTGGTCATTATAATATCCCAATAGAGGTCGACCGATTATGGGTTTTCTAAAGCCGATATTTTCCCAGATGTCTCGTCCATAATCCTGTGTATGAAGCTTCTTAAACTGTAAAATGTGTCAGTGTTGATCTGTGACGGGGCGATATATTCGAGGCATAGGGCTGATTTACTCGGGACATTCGTGTTTAGTACAGGAGCTTGTTTGAAAGCCAATTCCAAAACCGGGTGTTAAGTCTCTGTCTGTGATGGTTCTGAAATTATAAGCGAAAGTCTGCAACATAAAAAATATAAAATATGGTCAGAGGTGTACAAACATGTGACCGACTTTCATCGCGATGTCTCTCAGCTCCTGAGGCCGAGGAGGGGCCCATTTTAAGGCTCTGACTGAACTCTACAAAAAACAGGAGGTCTCTATCACTTTAGGTTCAGGAGATATCGGCCTTTTATCTGCGTTAGATCGGCCGATAGCCGATATTGTAAAATCCCCAAATATTGGCTTGATATATTGGCCTGTATGTCCCAAATAATAGATAAATACAAGTTTAGGTGCTATTGTAATTTGCAGATACATTTTTCTTCAGTCTTTTGAAGGCCTTATTTTGTATATAACTTTATTTATACAGCACCTTTCACAGATAAAATCACAAAGTGCTTCACAGGGGCACAACAATAACAAACGTTACAGAGAAATGTATTAAAACAAATTAATTAAAACAATCACAGCCTTTTCAACTAAAAGCTCATCCAAACAGCCATGTCTTCAGCTGTTTTTTAAAGGAATCGACAGTGTCGGTCACATGTAGCGACAGAGGAAGGTCATTCCACAGTTTAGGAGCAACAGCTTCAAAGGACAAGTCACCTCTGGTTTTAAAGTGGGTCCTTGGGACAGTGAGGAGGTTCTGGCCCGAGGACCTAAGGGTGCGACCGGAGGAGTAAGGGCACAGCAGGTCAGACACGTATTTGGGAGCCTGACCATGCAGCGCTCTAAAAGTCAAAACTAAAATTTTGAATTCAATTCGAAATTTGATGGGAAGCCAGTGCAGAGAGGATAAAATGGGAGTAATATGTGACCGTCTGCTAGAGCCTGTTAAAAGCCGCGCAGCAGCATTTTGAACCATTTGAAGACGATTCAAAGCAGATTTGTTAAAACAAGTAAAAAGGGAGTTACAATAATCCAAACGAGACGAGATAAAAGCATGAATCACCAATTCTAGATCAGATTTGGATAAAATTGGCCTCAACTTGGCAATGTTTCTCAAATGGAAAAAACAGTTTTTGGCCAAGTGTCTCGAGTGGCTGTCAAGAGACAGAGACTGGTCAAACCAAACACCAAGATTTCTGATGCTCGACTGAACCGAGGAGCCCAGAGAACCAAGGTGTTTTACAATTGAGGGGATTTTTTGCTCCGGAGCAATTATCAAAGTCTCAGTCTTTTTAGAATTCAACTGAAGGCAGTTTTCACAAAGCCACGACTTTACACTTGAAAGACAATCCATTAACTCTGACAGTCTGTGCATCTCTGACTCCTTAAACGAAAAATACAGTTGAATATCATCAGCATAGAGATGGTTTCTACACTAACAAACATTTTCTATTTCACTTCACTTTTTATACTAATCACTATAGATGGAGCAACATCCGGGAACCTTTACTGGGCAACGCCCCCTTTTGTGGGAATCGAGAGTTAAAAATTGCATTAGTGTGTATGTGAAAAAGGGACTATTTCTCGTTCGGAGGATAAAATATTCCAAACCAGTGTCAGAACTACAGGACAATGTCCATTCTTGATTACAGACACATCAAGTCACTGTCAGAAGACGATTGGAAGATTTTTCATTTTTTGTGGGCACTTATGAGCGAGTTTATCAATCACTAGCAACTGTTATGGCCATGTCAGAGCTCATTACTGAGGAAACAGCTCCCCCTGGTGGCCGTGTATTATACACTGTGTAACGTCTTTAATAGGTAATTATTCAAACTCATCAAACCTGTTCAGCGTTAGGCCTAATTAATGATTCTCTCAGTTTTAAAACGCACATTAACGTTAGCATTAGCAGCTAGTAGGTTAGCTGCTGAATGAACCATGTACCATTTGCTCTCATAAGCTACAAAACTACATCATAGGCTGTATGAGTTTAATTTAATGATAATATAAAAGCAACAGACTAAAAGCTGAAGCTGTTGTAGTGACATTATAAAGCATCCAGCGAAAAAGTTACTCAGGCAAATGTCACAGACAAGTCATGATCACAGTGGGTTTAGCAGCTCAGTTTTAAAACGTTAACCGTCTTCTCTGTGAATTATCTGAAACAACTCGTCACTTCCATGGCTTCCTTTTCACGTTCGATAATTAAATAAAACAGTTTTCAGACGATCTTTCCTCATTCATTCCAATGTACGGAGCTTCTGTTTTCCCCCGAAAAGGGGCGTTAACCTTTTGGCGCCACTGATGTGACGTAGACGTTGCTCCATCTATACTACATTTAAAATGAACTAAATACAAAGAATCATGACTATGTTTTTGCCTTTTTGTTTTGCCTCATTGTCAGATAAAGTGATAAAAACAAGTTGGTAATAGACAACTTGCTCTGAAACACATGATTCTTGTAGTTCAGTCGTGTATATTTCACTCCTCTCTCAAACGTTATTCTCCTGGTCGTGTTTGGAAATGTGCACCGTGAACCTGGTTCCAAAATCCAAGTCTAATCGGGAAATCTGTTGGCCTGCTAAAAATAAACCGAGATGAACTGCCTTTGAAATACGTGTCAGAAAATGTTCAAATAGATGAGACGGCTGCGGGACATGAGGCAAACTTTAATGATCAGCTGTGGAAGGCGTTACGTAACTCTCTCTCTCTCTCTGTGTCACTTTACAAAATGCAAACGTTCACACACTGACTTTTGGGCCGATTCTCTGTAAACCGCCCACACGCTTAAGCATATCACATTTCAACTAAAGTCGCGAATCCGTCGTCCAGCTGTGAGTCCTGGGGAAGGAACTGCCAGGAATGTGGGAGGTTCCTGTTCAAACTTCCTTTTCCTTTTGTTTTTAGGACGCAGCATCATGTACAGCGGCTGTTGTTGTTGTTGTCCCTGGGCAAGACACTTTACCCGCCTTGTCTCCCGTGTATTTGAGACACGCTGGAGTGTGAGTGTAGGAAATGTATACGTATATCAAGAGACAAAGAGGCGCAGTGAGTTTGTATTGATTTCACAAAGGCAAATTGATAGCAACTCCATTCAATGAGGAGAAGTAATGGTTGATTTTTAGAAAAGAGAGGCTGAGGTGGCTGATCGTTCTGCTGCTGCTGCTGCGTAGGAGGAGGATGTGGGGGAAGAGGTCTGACATTTGAAACTGCTGTGAATTTACAGGGTTTCGATGGTGCGTTGAAAAAGTCTTCAATAGAGATGCACCGATCCGGCTTTTTTGCTTCCGATACCGATACTGGGGGTTTGAGTATCTGCCGATATCCGATATTAACCGATACCAAGAGACTTTCTTAAAAGTGTCTGCTTTGAGTGGAAAAAAAGCGAATGGTCTATTTTCTCCAGTGTGAGATCAATAACGTCTGATCTTTTCTTGCAAACTTAAAGATCAATCAATTATATATCTATTTATAAACTAATGGAAAAACATTACACAAGGATCACTGGACTTTTCTAAATTATACTTTAGGTTACAGTAAAGGAACAGGCCACTGTTTTCCCATACTGAGATGTTCTTACCTGAGCTTAGACAAGTTGATGCGTACCTGTCTGGTCTTTACGTGTACGCTCAGTCATGCACAAAGACCAAAGATGTTGTTAGCATTTAGCCTCTCCTCCTCTCCTCTATGGGGCCAAACGGGGGTGAAGTTAGAAGCGACCAAGCTCTTCCACGTTTTTCCTATTTAAATACAGTTACGTGAGCGTTTACATGATCCACGTATAGTTACACACAATGAAACATGTCGATTTTCTAAGCAAATAGAAAGGGGACTATATTGTGTGGCGTAATAACACCTTAGGAGCACTTCGACCTCTGCGCAGTAAAGTCGAAGTCTAAGCTAAGGCAAGAACATATCTCTATGCAAAAACGGTGGCCTGTTCCTTTAACTCGCAGCATACTGTAAAGTGATCAGATCAATGCATTACAAATCAGTTATTCTTTAAGAGCATTTCTTAAACTAAAGCACAACACTTGGCTATTTCATTTGGTGATCCAATCATAATTTCTGTCCCAGCCTCAATTAGTTACCACTAGCATTAGCATACTGTTGCTAGCCGCGGTATTTTGCGCGGCGATCAAACATGCGTCTGCAGGTTAACTAACGCAGCGATTTAATTCCCCTGGTTATGAGCTTCGAAATGAGGTGCAGAGATTTAGTTGGTGAAAGTTTTTTTTTTTTTTTTTTTAAAGCGGTGAGAGCTGAAACCGGTATCGGTTCGGTATCAGATTTTTGTAGCCGACACCCAGTGTTTTTTTCCAGCATGGGATCGGTGTATTACTACTCTTGAATAAGTTATGCCAAAATGAAGGCGCTAAATGTCACTGAAAAGCATTTGCATCCAGACCAGCAGGCATTAAAGCAGTACTAAGTAACTCATGCCCCTATAGGCCATAAGCGCCACTGCAGGTGTCGTAGCAAGTTTTTTTTTTACTCATTAATTGTCCGTGAGAGTAAATACTACGCTGACAGAAAAGACAAAGTGAGAGAGGGATATTGTTTATCCAATTACACAATGGAGATCATTTTTTTCACTCAAACTTGGCTGTAAATACTGTTTAAGTGGCGCTAGCCCGCAGTTAGCTTTGCCCGTTAGCATGCTAGCCTCTTCTTTGTGATTCCATTAGTGTGTATTGGTGACTCCGGTCTGATGGCAGTCAAGTTGCAATTGTGGTTTTCTGGCCAGAGACACCAGGGGGAGATGAAAGACCCCCCAATCATCCCATTAACACTTGTATTACCCCCAGAGGGACTACGGAAAGGATTTATTAAGGTAAACAAGTTACTTAGTGCTGCTTTAAATCCCAAATTGAATGATGTAATTGCTCGATCTTTTATGCGATTAATTAAGTCCAAAACACATTCTACTGCATGTTTTGCGGATCTTTTTGGTAAAGCTTTCATACATTTTATGCATTTTTTTTTTCTCAAAAGTTTCCCAGTTTTTCGAATTTACTTAAAAATATCAATATTTTACTTCAGTGGCATTAGAATCTGATGTTTGTGTATTAAAATGGACCTTAAACTTGACTTACTGCAACCTGACCCTGCATTCATTGCACTGTGATTGACTGCAAGCGATCCTCATTTCATTTTATCAATACTGTTTTGTGATGACTGTGGGACGGTTGTTTTTGCGGCTCATGTGGATTAATCTTTGCTGTTCTACAAGTTGTGCCAGATGTACGACATGGGATAATCGCAGCTTGACCCACTGATACCCGGTCTGATAATACTGAAGCTTGGGTTGATATTTTTGAAAATGTACTACTTTAAATCACTTCATTTTGTGGAAAAGAAAGGAATTATGACTTGCTTGGGGAGAGTAATACATTTTAAATACATTGTTGTGTATATTTGGAGTTTATCCCCTTGTGCAAACGATCTGTCTGTTGAAACATATCGTCTTGGAAACTGTTCTTGAATGAAATAAAACTGATCCACTGATTGTCCAGTGCGATCCGCCCTTTCTTGTTGGGTTTGCTCGTCGTTTGCTCCTGCACAGACCGACCGGGGACGGGCTTTTAATTCGCGGCGTGTTTGTGTTGGCTCAAAGACAGCGTTTCGCAAAGTCAAACCTCCTCTGGCGAGCGGCGAGGCAGAGCTGATGACTCACTGATCGGAGAGACGGGACGCTGAGGCATGACTTCACTGTTGGATGGAAGTTGTTAAAAACGTCACTGTGACTATGAGCTACAGCGGTGACTCACTCCTGAATCCTAAAGTTGTCAGTTTGATCCTGTGCTGTTGTGAGACGCTTTACCTGGTTTGCTCATGTTGCTGCATTATTTATCATTCATGACAATAAAATGGAAAGTTCCCTTCATTATGTGTTTGATGTGTTGAGCCATGTGAACTAATGCAGTGTTTTGTGTGTCATGTACAAGTCTTAGCTTTTATATGAACTGTTATTCTCTACACTTCACCCAGGGACCAAACTAGCTCTGTACCTTATTAGAGCTGCAATGGGGCGGACCATTCCCGATACATTTCTGGAAACTTTCAATGGGAACTTGGGCTTTGAAATTTTGGGAATTTTCTCAAATTGAAAACTGTCTATGCTTAAAGAGGGGTTATTATGTAATATCAACTTTTTCAAGCTTTATATCATGTTATTATGTCATTCCCTCATTAAACACATGCCTGGAGTGTTGCCTTGGCTCATTCACATATTTTTGAGTAATCAGTAAAAACTTAGACGGCAGCCATTTTAGGTGTAGCTATGCCTCAGTCCTCCTAGGAACGCCCCCACCTCCTGGAGACGCCTCTGGACCTTTCGTCACCAGCCAAGCCACCAACCACTGCTCCTCAGCTCAGCAGAGCCCCCTCCCCGCACAGTAGTGTTGTTTAGATGCCACAGCAGTGTGCTGAAGAGGGCGTGTCGGAAAGCTTCTTAAAGAGACAGAGGCCTATTTCAAGACGTTCAGTACAGCCATGTTGAGAGAGCAATTTTATTCAAGGCAGTTATTTTAATTTACTGCATATACAGACCAACAGAAGGTTACGTCATCATTGTAGTATGCTATAGACTGGTGCTATGTGATTGAAAAAAGCATAATACCCCCTCTTTAACCTCTTAACCGAGCGCATTTTCTCCAGTTCGGCTTTACCCAAATTTAAAAGCTTCTCGAGTGGAGAGCAACAGTGTGACGCTTTTTTTCCACAAAGGTTTTAGATTTGGGTAAAGCCAAAAGCTTTTCTTTGTATCGGCCACGACCTAAAGCACTGTCATCTTCAAACTCGGGTGCTCGGACAAAGGCCTGCCACGATAATTACTATATCGAGTTATCGCTCAATAAGTAAAATGAAGGACGATAACATTTTTAGTCTCGATAAATGCACGAGCTGCTTGTGCTTAAAATAAATACAGAAACATGAACGCTATCACAAGCTGAGTGAGCGGAGCGTCCAACCCGTCTCCCTGTGCATAAAGACAGCACTGAAACACATCAGCCGTATCCCCGCATGTATCCAGATCATTTATAGATCAGCGCTGCTTTTGGAGAGAGGCGGGGCGTAAACAAAGTGCAGCGTTAAAAGAACTCATCACGGAGAGAATAACAACATTAATGCTGCAGATTTGTCCAACTGAGAGCGAAACAAAACCACCGCCCAGTCAGTTTATCAAAGCTAATCAGAGCTACTGTTAGCAAGAGGAACCCGACCGCTTTAGCCACTATCCAAATACAAGCGCGATAGTCCTGAGAACATTACTCAGTGCTTAGGTCTATATTACTGTTCAAAAGCCAGAGAAATGCTGCAGCGGTTTGACAAACAGTCAACAAGTTTCACAAAAAAGCTGCTTCACTCCGACAGCCGTGTGTACAGGAGGTTATATTTGAAAAGAAAAACATGGCTACTTTACTTTTGCAGTAATACAGTATTATCTGAATCCATACATTTAATATACATTTTATTCTAACCAGGTTTTATTTAACACAGAAGTGAGTTTTGTCAGGAAATATTTAACCAGAATAATGAGAGAGTGAGAGGGTAAGTTATGTTAAAAGGTTGAGAAGCACAGATGGATACAGTGTCCTAGAATATTTCTAAGCTTCTAGTTTGCACTTTGTTTGGTACAAGGTGTTTAATATTGAATGTCAAATGTTCAATACATTTCAATTAAAACAGTTGCTTACAGTTTTCTTTTTATTGCCTACAGTATTTGCATTATACTCAATATTATTGTTTATCGCGATATTTTCTGAGACGATATATCGTCCTCAAAAAAAAAAGTATCGTGGCAGGTCTACAGTCGGACAATGATTTCTTTGAGACTTTTCTTCTTTGATGTGACAGATATTTCAGTCTACAGTATAATTATCAAATCAAATGTTTTTGCTTCAGTTTATATCTGTCTGTAAAGAAGCAGCCTTTTGTTTTAACCTCTTTAACCCCCGCCTTAACCAAGCACATGTTCTCCAGTTCGGTTTTACCCAAATCTAAAGTCTTCTTACAGCCTACAGGCCAGTATATAACGCCTCATTTGAAACTTTTTTGTTGCTGCTTTTGTCTCACATTTTTGTCTTTTTTTTTGGGTCATTTTGTTTTTTGTTGCTTTTTCATTGCTTTATTATTGTTCTTTTTTTGGTCTCGTTTTTATTATAGCTGGGACAAAGTAGCGTCTCTTCGTGCCGTCTCAGGATCCATCAGGCTTCATCGTCCTCGTTCCTAATTCTCTGTCTCTTGTCTCCTCGTCTTCTCCAGGTTGACCCGTCCGTGTCGGCCAGCGTGAATGTCCGGGAGCATGGCGAAGCGCGAGAGCAGCAGCAGCCCCGTGGTGCGGCAGATCGACAAACAGTTCCTGGTCTGCAGCATCTGCCTGGACCACTACCACAACCCCAAAGTGCTGCCCTGCCTGCACACCTTCTGCGAGAGGTAACGGCCCGAACACCCAATGAACACTAATGAAGTCTTAAAAGTTACTGTGCAAAAGTTAGATATAATAATCTTTGGATCTAATGACACTGGGTTTTTTAATACGCCAGATGTTTATCAAAAATACAAGAAAACATTTAGATGCTGCTCATTTCTGTCAGTTTTACACCAATTTTCCCTTAAAGAGGGGGTATTATGCTTTTTTCAATCACATAGCACCAGTCTATAGCATACTACAATGATGACGTAACCTTCTGTTGGTCTGTATATGCAGTAAATTAAAATAACTGCCTTGAATAAAATTGCTCTCTCAAAATGGCTGTACTGTCTTGAAATAGGCCTCTGTCTCTTTAAGAAGCTTTCCGACACGCCCCCTTCAGCACACTGCTGTGGCATCTAAACAACACTACTGTGCGGGGAGGGGGCTCTGCTGAGCTGAGGAGCAGTGGTTGGTGGCTTGGCTGGTGACAAAAGGTCCAGAGGCGTCTCCAGGAGGTGGGGGCGTTCCTAGGAGGACTGAGGCATAGCTACACCTAAAATGGCTGCCGTCTAAGTTTTTACTGATTACTCAAAAATATGTGAATGAGCCAAGGCAACACTCCAGGCATGTGTTTAATGAGGGAATGACATAATAACATGATATAAAGCTTGAAAATGTCGAGTTTACATAATACCCCCTCTTTAAAAGTTTCTCGTGTTCAATTTGCATTTAAATATCCAGTTCTTTCATTGTTTCTCTGTTTAGTGTTTAACGTTTACAAATGTTTCGATGTTTAAATGCAAATATTCTTATGTGCAATAATATGTGCATGAAGCTTCTAAATCAGGGGTGTCCAAACTCTTGTTATGGAGCGCCACATATTGACATGTTTACAGCATGGAGGGCCACAGATCAATGCATTCAAACATTTAACTGGGTGTGTAAGAGAGGTTTAAACATTGTAACCACAATGCCAGCTCGCTCACAAAAAATCTCAGTTTAATTTAATTGCACAGAATTATTAAACTTGCAGCAAAGACTTCCTTCTCTGGCGATGTGTGCCAATAAAATAAGAGTTATCGCGATATAATTTTTTGGTATCGCTGTCAATTTTTATATCGTTGTGGACGCGATATAATTTATGTCACACTCAGCTCCATCAGAGCAGCATAAACACTGACTGTAGAACACGGGGACAGGTGCAACTGCTTGAGTAGATCATATTTGCGAGGGAATTAGCATGCTTTAAAAAAAAAAAATATCACTGAATGAATCTTCCCAATAGGCGTAAGGCTGGGATTTTGAAGTAATTTGTCCATTGTCAATTATATCGTCAAATATATCGTTATCGTGATAATTCTTTTTATATCGTGATAGAGATTTTAGGCCATATCGCCCTGCCCTACATTCATGTTTAGTAAATACTTCAGAGGGAGCTTGTTTTAAAAGTCAAAAATCCGCAGATTCCAACACAAAAACAGGTAAGTCTCCATCTCTTATGGTTCTGAAATTATTAGCATGTTATGAGTCTGCAACATAAAATATACAAAATACGATCCGAGGTGTAAAATAAAAACAAAAACGGGAAATTGCTGTCACTTTTGGTTCCGGAGACATTGGCCTTTAATCGGCATGATATCGACCAATCGCCAATATTGTAAAATACCCAATATATCAGTCGACCTCTAATTAAACACACTTTAAAGCCACATTAAAGCCAATGTGGAGGCCTCAATTGAGATGTGTGAGATCTTTCTGCACTTTTTCATTCATAAAGTAAAGAGCATTAGGGCTCTTATTAGCTCCAGTTCCTGTCAGTTTCCCAGCAGTGTTTGAGCCCGACATTGTCAAAATCATTGGTAACATAAAGCCACCTGGCTCCCCGAAGGACATAACCCCTCCACATCTGTTTAAAGAGGTTCTTCCCACAGTAGCTCCACACGTGCTTAACATCAGCTTTGGAAACGGAACATTTGACTTACCGCCACCAGTATAAACCCTGGATATGAAATGGGCAGGGTTAGGAAAACTGTTCAATTTTAGCATACAGGACATTTATAGCAGAATCCATTACCCATGTGTGAAGTTTATGAACTCCCTTTGAAAAGAGTTTCCTCTTAATCGATCTCGTCTCCTCTCATGAGTGTCGAGTCTTTTCTACGGTGAAATAACTTCTTTCATTACAGCAGCGCGTGGCTACTGGCCCCATATCCGCATGATTGTAGGAATGTGAAAATAAAATCCTAACTAAAATAGGAGGCTCATTGTTGTTCGGCCTGCACGATATGAGGGGAAATGCGCTTTGAATATTACTGGGATGTTTTAAAAGACACCAAATGTTCCACTTAAAGCAGTACTAAGTAACTCTTGCCCCTAGAGGCCATAAGCGCAACTGCAGGTGTCGTAGCAAGTTACGATTACTTAAATGTCTTGGAGAGTAAATACTACGCTGACAGAAAAGGTGAAGGGAGAGAGGGGTGTTGTACATCCGGTTACACAATGGAGATCATTTTTTTCAATCAAACTTGGCTGTAAATACTGTTTAAAGTGGCGCTATCCCGCAGTTAGCTTTGCCCGTTAGCCTGTTAGCTTCTTCTTCGGGATTACATTAGTGTGTATTGGTTGCTCCGACCCGGTGGCAGTCAAGTTGCAAGCATGGTTTTCTGGTCAGAGACACCAGGGGGAGATGAAAGACCCTCCAATCATCTCATTAACACTTGTATTACCCCCAGAGGGACTACGGGAAGGATTTATTAAGGTAAACACGTTACTTAGTACTGCTTTAAATCAATGTATCTCTTTGCTACGAGTCAGAAACAATTATGTATGAAGTGTATTATTTTGTGGTCAGGCTGCTACATAATGGAACTGAAGTGACTAAAAATGGTCTGAACACTTTCTGTTTTTCTCCCCCAGATGTCTGCAGAACTACATCCCCCCGCAGTCGCTGACCCTGTCCTGCCCCGTGTGCCGACAGACGTCCATCTTACCCGAGAAGGGCGTGTCTGCTCTTCAGAACAACTTCTTCATCACGAATCTGATGGAGGTGCTACAGAGGAACCCGGAGTGCAGCCAGCCCGAGTCCTGCAACGTGCTGGAGTCGGCCAGCGCCGCCGCGGGGCAGCCGCTGTCCTGCCCCAACCACGAAGGAAAGGTAAGACCGTCGCACTTTAAGACGTCGGACCCGAAAGTGAGTTGAGCAAACGGATTAAGCAAATTAATGACCGTTGTGATTTGGAAATGTGCGGTGCAGCTTTAACAATGTCGCTCTGCTGTGCGCCCCCTGCAGGTGATGGAGTTCTACTGCGAGTCGTGTGAGACGGCCATGTGTCTGGAGTGCACCGAGGGGGAGCACCGCGAGCACGTGACCGTCCCGCTGCGAGACGTCCTGGAGCAGCACAAAGCGGCTCTGAAGAACCAGCTCGACACCGTGCGCAACAGGTACGAGACTGAACCCCAGACCTGACTGTGACTCTACTGGGAGCGGGACGTCTCCGGCTCGTCTCCATGGAGATGTCGACTAAAGGCAGCCAAATATGAGACTGAATAACCTCATCCAAATCCACTCTTTGATTACCCACTGCATAACTTACATTTTCAACTTTCAGGGGTGATTAGGAGCTGGCAACAGTACTATGATCCAAAAATGTTACGCAGTGTGCCTTTAACTTGGATGCAAACTGGAATATATACATTTTTTCATTGCTTGACTGTTCTTATTGTACGAGTTTGTAGAAAATACAAAAGGATGGTCTAAACCAGTTGTTCTCAACCCAACTTTAGTTTCAACCAATGGCCGCTGGTTGCACTGCTTTATGACCGCGACGCTAGAGGCCGCCATTGCTGTAGTACCTCCATACGTGGGCGGCAAAACAAGCTAGTTATCCATTAGAAAGCATTGCACTTTAGACACGTTTAGACACATTCTAAACAACTGTAAAGCCTGGCGCCTAATTTTTAAAAACTTTTTAGTTTAGTTTATTTGAACAGGGACAATGGACATTAATTAACATCACTGTAAATGTGCCAGTTTTAGCTCCAAAGCTAATTTTCAACTGTAGTCCTGGGCAAGATGTAGATTGCCAACAATGTACAACAATAACAACAAATGATAAACAATTCATTAGTATGATCTCACACACAACCTATGTTAACATTCGGCACAAACACTACACCATAGACAATTACACACAGGCAGAATTACAATGGCAGCAAGAATAAATACATTAACACTGATGTGCACAAGTTTGACTTATTTTTGAAAGGCCTTAAAGTAACATTGCGTATGTGAGAGGGGATAGTGTTCCAGAGCTGCTCTCACTGAAAAGGCCGACTGGCTGAAGGCACTTTTCCTAAGGTTATTTGAGGTGGCGGATCTAGTTTGTCACCTGCTCAGACTTCTAAAATTAGAAAGTGGTGGAGGAGCCAAACCACGTAAAATTAAAAAAAACAGATTAGCATCATGAGCTAGATATTCCTCCTGTGATAACGCTGGGTTAGTTACAATTAAAGAAACCAGGCGGGTTTTGCCAGACTTTGATTGACAGGCCGTTAGCGTTAGAGCTAATGCTCTGGGCGCGGCCACGACTGAACCCTGAGTCTACAGTGAAGATCCCGCCCTTATGCCCTTATTAGGAACATGCTCCGTCAGCGCAGGGTAGGAGGAGTCTGTAAATCCGCCATGATTTCCCCCTCGAACGTGGTCATTGTGGTAAACGGGGAGGAGTGAGGAGGAGCCGGCTATTCATTCTACAGTCTATGGTTTCAACTTGTAATATAACGCAATAAAACCATTATGGGGTTTGACATTATAATATGTAATGTCACAATGCTGTGTTTCCTGAAAGAGTTTTTACAATTTCCTAAACTATTTCTTGGGACATGAGACTCACTAAACATGGTCCCACGGCTCACTTTGGGGTCCCAACTCAGCAGCTGAGAACCACGGGTCTAAATCACATTCAGCTGCAGTTTTGGCTGAAATTTTGCACATTCCTTTGCTCAAAAGATGTTCTATTGAATATCCAAATTTCCCCTCATTCCTTTGTTAGACATGTTTACAAATCTTACAGTGGGGAAAAACAGTATTTAGTCAGCCAACAATTGTGCAAGTTCTCCCACTTAAAAAGATGAGAGAGGCCTGTAATTTTCATCATAGGTAAACCTCAACTATGAGAGACAAAATGAGAAAAAGAAATCCAGAAAATCACATTGTCTGATTTTTAATGAATTTATTTGAAATGATGGTGGAAAATAAGTATTTGGTCAATAACAAAAGTTCATCTCAGTACTTTGTTATTTACCCTTTGTTGCAATGACAGAGGTCAATCGTTTTCTGTAAGTCTTCACAAGGTTTTCACACACTGTTGCTGGTATTTTGGCCCATTCCTCCATGCAGATCTCCTCTAGAGCAGTGATGTTTTGGGGCAGGCGCTGGGCAACACGGACTTTCAACTCCCTCCAAAGATTTTCTATGGGGTTGAGATCTGGAGACTGGCTAGGCCACTCCAGGACCTTGAAATGCTTCTTACAAAGCCACTTCTTGGTTGCCCGGGCGTTGAATTTGGGATCATTGTCATGCTGAAAGACCCAGCCACGTTTAATTTTCTATGCCCTTGCTGATGGAAATCTCACGATACATGGCCCCATTCATTCTTCCTTTACACGGATCAGTCGTCCTGGTCCCTTTGCAGAAAAACATATGACATTCTCCCAGTCCTCTTCTGGATCATCCATCTTTTATAAGTGGGAGAACTTGCACAATTGTTGGCTGACTAAATACTTTTTTTCCCCACTGTACAAAATGAAATGGCATCAAAACTATAGTATTTGGGGAATAAAGTGCCATTGGAAAAGCATTAATTAAATTTGACTCGCTGCTGCCTGTATAAACCCTGGAATGGCAGCTCAAAGCAACACTACTTCTGCTGTAGTTATAGCGTCTCACAATTATCCCACAAACCTACAATCATGGCCTTTTTAACTTGAGCGTCTGTGTGCTTCGAGTGCAGATTACCTCAGCTGAGCGCGGCCATCGACCTGGTGAACGAGATCTCCCGGCAGCTCGGCGAGCGCAAAGCCGAGGCCGTGAGCGAGATCGGCGACACCTTCGAGGAGCTGGAGAAGGCCCTGCACCAGAGGAAGAGCGCCCTCATCAGTGAAGTGGACAACATCTGCAGCACCAAGCAGAAGGTCAGCGCCACTTTGTCTATTATTAATGTAACGCAGCAAATTTACTTCAATACTCAACTTAGGAAGAGTTTTTACAACACACTTAGGAGGGTTAGTTATTGAGCATACAGCTTAAATTAGACCTGCAGTCTGGCCATGACCACAAGATGGGGAAAAAATGTGTAAAGTGTTTTTGCAGTCAGTTCACGACAATTACCAATGTAAATTATGTTTGCAGCACATTTTTCCATGTTTCCAAAGGTTTGCGTTTTTGTCGCCCGGCCCGACAACACTGTCAGCGTCTAAATATAGCACTCTGCAGCTTTGCTTCTGTTCGTCTTCTGCCAAAGCAGTGTCCAGAAATCGTATTTGATGATGAAAACGAGTTGGAGTTGCAGCTAACAGTTAATGCACAACTAGGTTCACCAGCTGTAAGACTGAATGGAAACTGATGATGTGACGTTCATGACACAAACAGCTGCAGCCTCTTTTTATTAGTTGTGGCGCAAGATTTTATTTAGTCGCATTGGAATTTTGGATTATTATTAAAAAGCCTTTTATCAATCACGTCGTAGATATTGTGAGTTGTCTGGCTGGCGTCATTTAAATGTTATATTATTAAAAAGAGCCAGTCTTTTGAACGGCTCTTTTGAAATGAACAGATCCCAAAGGCTCCGCTCTCAGGAAAGAGCCGTAAATCCCATCACTACCCCTTCAATCTTTCTTTTATTCTTCAAGTACCTGGGTGTTCACCTCAACAATAAACTGGACTGGTCCCACAACACAACACAACGCCCTGTACATGAAGGGCCAAAGTCGCCTCCACCTCATGAGGAGACTGAGGTCCTTTTATGACTCTGTGGTTCATGACTCTGTGGTATCCACTACGCTGCCGTGTGCTGGGCCCCGGGCAGCACAGAGCGGGACAAGAACAGACTGAACAAGCTGGTCAGGAGGGCCTGGGCTGCCCCCTGGACTCTGTGGAGGAGGTGAGGGACAGGAGGAGGGTATTAGCCAAGCTCACCTCCATCATGGACAACACCTCCCACCCACTGCACGGGACTGTAGAGGAGCTGAGCAGCTCTTTCAGTGGCAGACTGAGGCACCCTCAGTGCAAGAAGGAGCAGGTCCTTCATCCCCACTGCTGTCAGACTGAACAACAAGACTGTAAAGTAACATATGCAATAACCCCTTTGCAGAAATACATGCAATAATCCCTGTATTTACATCACTTACCTGCGTCACTTTATCATCCACTTGCACTGTGTTATAGTCTGTTTACTTAATTATTTACCGTTTATACTTTTTGTCCCCACAAAGTCCTTGGTAGTCATTATACATAAGAGACCACTATTTACTATTTAATCGTTTTTGTTGTTGTTTTTCTCACATTTCCTGCCTATTTGCACACCCTGAGTGTTTCTAAGAGCTGAATGTAACAAGTCAATTTCTCCATTGTGAGATCAATAAAGGCTTATCTTGTCTTATCTTGACCCCTATTTCAACATTGCTGCCAATATATTTAGTAAATGATCAACTGAAGCTGAGATTTTTAGTGAAAAGACGCTGTGTTCTGTTCAAAACAAGGTTAAAACAATCCATACGTTTTATTGGAAAATGTCATTGCTAAGTGCTGGAGTCCCCCTGGTTGGGAAACACGGTCCTGACATTGTCCCTGTGTTTGTGGGGCAGGTGCTGCAGGCCCAGCTGAGCTCGCTGCTTCAGGGCAAAGAGAACATCGAGAGCAGCTGCCACTTCACGGAGCAGGCCCTGAGTCACGGCAGCGCCACAGAGGTGCTGCTGGTGCAGAAGCAGATGGGGGAGCGGGTCAGCGCACTGGCCCGGCACAGCTTCCCCGAACACCCCCACGACAACGGCCACCTGCAGTGCCAGGTAAACAAAGTCTCTGAGCGGGACAAAGACGCGCTAATAGAGTGATACTGTAAATAACATGAATCGATGGGTGTTGTTCCTAAGTCCTGTTTAAAGACCGCTCTAGTTTTGGTAAAGAGTCACATTCTGACCACAAGATCTAAGAAGAAACGTCCTCAGCTCAACCAAACCCAGTCCAGTCGACGCTTTAGCTTCACTGTGATGAAATAAAACCTGACTCTCTGTGCATAAACCCTCAGGTGGAGACGGACGGGCTGCGGCGCTCCATCCAGAACCTGGGCGTCCTGATCACCACGGGCGCCGTGGGGCACACCAGCGTGGCCACGGGCGAGGGGCTGCGGCACACGCTGGTCGGGCAACACACCACGGTCACGGTCACCACCAAAGACAAGGACGGAGAGCTGGTGAAGAGCGGCAACGCCATCCTCAAAGCCGAGATCGTTTCCGCCGACGGCAGCAGCACCGAGGCCGAGGTGGTGGACAACAAGAACGGCACGTACGAGGTGAGTCTGAGGAGCGGGGACTAGGGCTGAACGATTTTGGAAATATTTTTTTCAATATTGCGATTGCGATTAAATATGCGATTATTGTTGCAAGGTCCTCTTATGTATTTTTCACCTAACACAAGCAATAATCAGTCTGTTTCATAATAAACAATATTAGATTAA
Source organism: Neogobius melanostomus (assembly GCA_007210695.1). Classification (NCBI taxonomy): domain Eukaryota; kingdom Metazoa; phylum Chordata; class Actinopteri; order Gobiiformes; family Gobiidae; genus Neogobius; species Neogobius melanostomus. The sequence continues at coordinate 72,638 of VHKM01001005.1, read as the reverse complement.
TTTGAAGTGAAAATTGCAACAATAGAGCAAACAAAATTGTTACCTGATCTATTCAAAATTTTTGAACATGTGGACTGTGGACTGCACTTCTTAAAAACTGTCTGAACTTAACAGTACAGTCTATAAATAAAAGATAATTATATAAATAGATAATAAAAATAAAATAAAAAAAAGATGAAACTCACTGATCCAGTCAGTAACATCACATACTAAAGTGCAGCAAAAGTAAGAACAAACGTCTGCTTTAACTGGTTGGAAAAGTTTTAGGAAATCAAACTCCCAATTAATACAAAATAAACTATTTATTATTTCGGCCAATCAAATCCCGGTCTGAGCTGCGACTCGTAGTTGCTTCAGATGCGCGTTATTGATGGACACGGAGAGGCCAGATGGAGCACACGCCAAAACACACTGGAATTAGGAGCAGCATTTTGGTTTTGGGATGAAACTTTGGACAATATGAAGAAAGAAGCAGTGACGCAAGGAGACGGAGACATGAGGTGCCAAACACAGACACTTTACTTTCTCTTTGACTCGCTGCCATTTAGTGACATTTCAGCGTAAACAGCACATTTACTCAGAAAAATAAGACAAGACACGGACTCCTGCCTCGGATCGTAGTTTCCAGTCCTTTTCATACAGCAGTTTAGTGTTTATATCTAACGTCTGTACTACCTACGGAGCGCATATGCGGTAGATGTAAAGGTAAATAAAGGCACATGGCACATACAGTATACATTTATGGTCATGAACCGTCATTATGCTTTTGAGATAAGTTCTTTATCCACAACATTCCCAAACATAAGCCTCCTAAACTAAGCCACAAAGGCTATATCTCACCTGGCTATATCTCTGTGGAGGCAGAGGCGTGTGAATCCGGAGGTGAGGGAGTTTCTGTGATCATCAGAGCGTGTAGCAGCAGTGAGAGAATGGTGTGATGAGCGCTGCGGCTAACGCAATGCTAACGGAGAAGAAAGCAATAGTCCTTGGCGGTGGCTGCATGATAAACACTGATATTTTCACTGTACATCCACAATCTACCGCGCACCTGAACTAGACTGAGACGTAAACAAAAGCACGCGGCGGAGCGGACTTTGCTGCCATATCTTGCAGCTCCATTCACTTCCAAAATCACGTGCCCTGCGATTACGAAATTGCGTTGTGTCATATCGCGATAAAATTGCAAATGCAATTAATCGTTCAGCCCTAGCGGTGATACTGTGAGGCAGTGGTTTTGATAGAGATCATTTGTCTCAGGCATTTTGATGGACTGTGTTTCGGATTCAATGCCAGTTTTAATCCAAGGCAACTCTTTTTGAGGACATTTAAGACCCTCACAATGTATTCAATGACTCCATCCCCTTTAACTAGCCGTCGAAATCCGGTTCTCAAATGTTTTCCCCCTGACGCCCGCAGGTGGGGTACACTCTCCGCTCCGAGGGGGAGTTCAGCTTCTCCCTGACCCTGTACGAGCAGCCGGTGCGGGGCAGTCCGTTCCGGCTCCGAGCGGTCAAACCCTCGGACCTGCTTCAGTCTCCGGACGACGTGAAGCGACGCGTGAAGTCCCCGAGCGGCGGAGGGGCCACGTCCGGCAGAAGGCGGTGCGACGACCCTCCAGCATGTACAGCACCACCAAGAAGAAGGAGAACCCCATCGAGGACGAGCTCATCTACAGAGTCGGTCAGTAGCTTTTTCACGAGGATACAAAGAGGAATACATTTGGAGAATTTGTGACAAAATCTGCAAACTTCAAAGGTCCAAAGCTCGATAAATCACGCTATGAATAAAATTAGGAGAAATCCCTCTGAGCAAACCTTCAAAAACATTGTCACAGTACAAGGCTGGAACGTGTGGTGTCTTTAGGGGCTGCAACTGGAAATTCTGTTGCAACAATGTGAGGAAAAATCCATCTAATTCTATCAGTGCGATTGTGAAATGTGTTTGAGCCTCTGCTTCTAAAGTTTGTGTGTTTGTGTTTCCACAGGGACCAGAGGGCGAGACAAAGGCGAGTTCACAAACCTCCAGGGCATCTCCGCCTCCAGTAACGGACGCATCGTGGTGGCAGACAGCAACAACCAGTGCATTCAGGTGCTTATGCTGTTGGTTTGTACGTTTACATCAGTCAGAGGCAGGAGCAAAACTTCTTCTTAGAATCTTAGAGTCAAGTCGTAAGAGATGTTATTTCAGCAAATTAAATGGTTAAAGATCACCAAATACGACTGAGAAAGGAGTACAGGTGCAGGAAACCCCACAATTCCAGTTTATTTGTTTGAAATAATTGCACATTGGCCATTATTTGGACTTGATGTTCACCTAAATATAGATAAGATAATCCTTTATTGATCTCACAGTGGAGAAATTCACTTGTTACATCAAGTACAATGTCAACATCTTCCAACTCAGTTCTGCAAACCAGTGTTAATTTTGACAACATATTTTAATTTAGTTTTAGTCTTTTGACGAAAATGTAATTCAATTTTAGTTGAGATTTAGTCAAAAAAAATCTTCAATTTTAGTCTAGTTTTAGTCGACTAAAATTGCAAGTAAATTTAGTCGACTTTGCATTTATAATATTAATTATAATCATATTTAATCAGCTCCTCTGCTTCATGGAGCTGCTCCCACATGAACAAAGCTCAGAGCTGCTCCTTTGGCAGAGGATTTACATGATCTGAGGCTCTTTCAGACGGTCAATAGAAGTTTGGATGATTTTAGTCTCTCCTTTTTATTTTTATTTAGTCTTATTTTAATCGACTAAAATATCTGGACATTTTAGTCATAGTTTTAGTCTCATGAAAAACTTTTAATTTAGTTTTAGTCCAATTTTAGTCGTCAAAAATATCACTTTGACTAAAATTAAGACTAAATATTTTAGTCGACAGAATTAACACTGCTGCAAACACGCTTTTTATATTTGTATTAATTTATTTGAATGGGACAGTGCATATTAATGATATGGCGGATTTAGCTCAAGGCTAATTTCCATCCGGAGTCCCATGAGGTAAAAACTAAGACAAGAAACACACAAAATATAAAACACATGAGCCAAAACACACAGCAGTACAGACAAAACAGGCAAGGACAACAACTACACAATTCATAAAGTGCATCTCTTTCATACGCCGCTCCCCTCGCCCCTCCCACTCACACACCTGTACCTGCAAATATAAATAAAAATATGTTCCTGTCTAATGCCTCTTAATGGTTACACCTTTGTTGGCAAGGAAGCCATTCTTTCAGTTGTTTCTTAAATGAGACGTAGGTGCTGCTTTCTCTGTCATAGGTGGAGTGTTCCAACTAGAACAAGCCTTAATGGAAAGCACGTTTTGAGAAACTTTCCGAAACTGTACTTCACTGTCCCTCCCGACTGTTGCTCGAGTGCTGGACTCACAATTTATTTTTTTAATGAATTCCCTAAGAGGAGGCGGGGCCAGGTCATGTAATACTCTATAAACAAGACATGATCAGACAGTTGCGAAGTGTGAAGGGATAACACATACATTATCAATTATCGGCCTGTGATTTGTCTTATTATTTGCGAGATTGGTGAGAATATAGTTTTAAAATTGTCACTTTCAGTTGATTTACAAAAGGTCAACACATCCATGTTCACCAAGGGCCCGACATCGCTAAAACTGCAAGTTGTGAGAAAAATGAGCATTTAAAGGGATATTTCAATTCAGTTCTTATATTTGAAGAGTCTAGTGGCGCTAGGCTAAGGCAAGGCTAGCGCATTTCTATGGTATCAGTTAGCCTGCATTAAAACAGTCTGACCCACTCCACAGTGCACCTGAGGTAAATCACTTATAACGCCAGACTAACCATATAATGTCTGTGTTAATAGAATCATTTTTGAAATATAACTGACCTTGTATCACATGAATTACCGCATTTTGAGGGACTATTTTTTCTCAGATCACTCCGCCGCTGCGTTAGCTTACAGCCACGAAGCTGATGCTGCTCAAATATAAGTTATTTTAAATGCAAAATGGTTAAAATTATTCTATTAACACAGACATTTATATGGTTAGTCTGGTGTTATAAGTGATTTACCTCAGGTGCACTGTGGAGTGGGTCAGACTGTTTTTAATGCAGGCTAACTGATACCATAGAAATGCTTTAGCCTTGCCCTAGCCTAGCGCCACTAGACTCTTCAAATATAAGAACTGAAAAATATCTCCAGACATCAACAACACTCTGGATAACTAGGACTCACTTTTTTTCCTTTCTGTTCCCTCTGTGCTGCGCATTGTGTGAATCGATCAAAGGAAAAACAATCAATTTTTACTGGGACTTTGGTTTTCTGATTTAAACAGTGCTTATATTTCATCGCTAAAGGCCTTGTGTTTGCTGTACTGTAGATCTTCTCCAACGACGGGCAGTTCAAGATGCGGTTCGGCGTGCGAGGGCGCTCCCCCGGCCAGCTGCAGCGCCCCACGGGGGTCACCGTGGACTCCAACGGGGACATCATCGTGGCCGACTACGACAACAGGTGGATCAGCATCTTCTCCCCCGACGGGAAGTTCAAGGTACAGGAAGTCTGATAGTTTATTTTATTTTATTTCCCACTCGCTGCAGTCTTCTTTATCTATTTAAAGGGGGGTATTATGTAAAATCGACTTTTTCAAGCTTTATATCATGTTATTATGTCATTCCCTCATTAAACACATGCCTGGAGTGTTGCCTTGGCTCATTCACATATTTTTGAGTAATCAGTAAAAACTTAGACGGCAGCCATTTTAGGTGTAGCTATGCCCTCAGTCCTCATAGCAACGCCCCCACCTCCTGGAGACGCCTCTGGACCTTTCGTCACCAGCCAAGCCACCAACCACTGCTCCTCAGCTCAGCAGAGCCCCTCCCCGCACAGTAGTGTTGTTTAGATGCCACAGCAGTGTGCTGAAGGGGGCGTGTCGGAAAGCTTCTTAAAGAGACAGAGGCCTATTTCAAGACGTTCAGTACAGCCATTTTGAGAGAGCAATTTTATTCAAGGCAGTTATTTTAATTTACTGCATATACAGACCAACAGAGGGTTACGTCATCATTGTAGTATGCTATAGACTGGTGCTATGTGATTGAAAAAAGCATAATACCCCCTCCTTTAATTTCTCATTGTCCCAGAGCAAAATCGGAGCGGGGCGGCTGATGGGGCCGAAGGGCGTGGCCGTGGATAAGAACGGGCACATCATCACCGTGGACAACAAGGCCTGCTGCGTCTTCATTTTCCAGTCCAACGGGAAACTCGTCACGAAGTTCGGCGCCAAAGGGACGTCAGACAGACATTTCGCAGGTAACGTTCGCCAACGAGCTTCATCGCTGGTTATTTTCTCTTTCGTTTATATAAGATTTAACATTTTCGTAGGATCGTCAGGATCCATTGTTTATACGTATTCGATGGTCACTTGCTAATTTTCCCTGCCTGTATTTAGTTGAATTGTATCTCTATTGTTCTCTCTAGGTCTTTTTCCTTTAATGGAAAGCAAATGCGATTGGGCCAGATTTACATTTCTGTTTTTGAAATGATTGGTCAAAATTATGTTCACCATGGAACATATTCTTTGATATTCATTATGTTATTATCATTTACAAAGTATTATTATCATCTAGTGGTTGTCATGTTACAGAAAACTAGCTCTATTTTAATTCATTATTTTTCATGATGTTTATGTGTTTAATAAGCTGGGAATCTTCATTACCTATTCTGGATCCCGAACCGTCCAAAAGGCTGCATTTCTTTCATCGACATTTCGATTCAGAACATGTTTAGTTTTAGGTGCATATTTATTGATTATTTAGTGCAATGGTGCAACATGAAACATAAACTAGATATAAAAGTTTTAGTAGTAGAAGTACAAATACCACTGATCAAATATTACTCCTCCGATAAACTTAAAAGTTGCTCGTTCAAATGTGAAAGCAGTATTTACTGTAGAAAACACAAGTTTTAACAGTATTGTTAAAAGTATTAAAGATGCATTATGATACTTTTTAATGGAAGAAAAAGTTGGTATTTGTGGGTATCTGACCTTGTAGTGACCCAGCGGCTGCATGAGAGGTCAGCATGGAGCCTTTATTTTCCATCACAGTGGCCTCTAAGACGCTCCAGGAGCGTCTTAGTGATTTGATCACTCCAGGATCAAATCAATTGATCCTGGAGCGTTGTAGAGGCCACCGTGATAAAGTAAAGGCTCCATGCTGACCTCTCATACAGCCGCTGGGTCACTACTAGAGGTGGGAACCTCTGGGTACCTCATGATTCGATACGCGATACATGGGTAACGATTATCTCACGATACGCCGATACTGCGATAATCGATATATTGCACAAAAATAACCTACGATACATCACGATTTAAAAAAAAACATGCTACTTTTAACCTTTATTTTAACATACTACATATTATTTATCATTTACATTTCTTTTCATGTGCTTTGTACCACTTTTATAAATGATCCCTGACTTACTCACTGAAAATGGGTCATAGATCTGTCAGTGACTTCATTTACATTTAAATAAACAAGAAACCACAGTCCTATTTAAAAAGTAATAAATCAACCACAAATTAATCTTCTTAATAATTATAAAAACTATCATTAAAATAATGTATTTGTGTGACAGTGTTTGGTCCAAGTGCTTAAAACTGTAGTGCTGCCCCTGCTGTCCTGACTGATCATTGTTGGCCTCTATTGACTGTGAAAACAGTGGAGCACTGCTGCCTCATTAATATGCATGCAGTTACGCATTAATATGCATGACGTCATCAAAAGTATCAATATCAGAATAAAAAGTATCGGTATCGTATCGTCCCGCAATATATCGGAAAATCGCTATATTGTCACAATCCTACTCACTACATGGTCAAATACGCACAAATATCAACTTTTAAGCATAAGCACCTTTTAAAGTAAAAAATAAAAAAGAAGAAAACATTGAGAAAAACATGAAGACCGTGCTGAAGTTTATCCCCTGTACGGCAACATAACGGGGACAAATCTTTTTACTCACTCGCGTCGTGAGTCATTGGCATTAACGGTACATCTGCACAGCGCCACCTACTGTTCTGGAGTGTGCATTACAAGGCTTAAATCTGAAAATATGCAAACAACTTTTACTTTTTACTTCAGAACAGTAAACAGTAAGTAAATTCACCTTATTACCACCAACCACCTCTGGTAATAACGATAAATAATAAATCTATAAAACTAGAAGTATTAACTAAATTTGGTAACTCTGCATTATTAAAGGGACTATACCTAATTTTGAACCTTTTTAGTCAAAATGTGACGAAATGGGTATTTTTACCGTCATGGCCGTCCTTCAGCATCACTATGTGAGGAAAAAGGTTAAACCCCTTTTCGTCACATATTGACTATTTGGGTTGACCATACACAACATCAACAAATCGAATAAGTTTTTACAAATGCTGTGATAGTGCGCAGTCTTTACAAAGTGCTACATTTTATCGCATTATGGAAAAGTAAGAATGCGTCATGTTATTACAAAATGCAGTTTTATTACACAACAAAGAGAAGACTGTATTACAATTGTTATTGACTGTTATTACTATTTATATCGATCGCAAGAATGCAGCCTATTGGAAATCACCGACATGCCAGACAAAATCCAGTGAAGATTTTGTCTCTTTTGTTCATTTGTGCTCCATGATTTTGCGTTGAACTACTTTTCCGTTGTTTTCACTCAACCTTTTGTTCTTCCCTTTTTAGACAAGAGCGGTGCTAATATTGCACTGGATCAAAAGCTTAGTAAATCTGGCCCTGTTTTCAGTAAGTAACGAACACCGACACGCTCCTTTTGATGTTGCTTTTGTCCGCTCTGTCGTCCGTCTGTGTGACGCTGTGTGATGGTGCATTGTTAAGAGTTTTAAAAATAGAAACGACTTCCTCTAAAGGCATTAAAATCCCCTGAGTCATCCTTCCCTTCGCCTCTGCCTTTTCCAGGTCCTCACTTTGTGGCCGTGAACAACAAGAATGAGATTGTGGTGACGGACTTCCACAACCATTCAGTCAAGGTACGATCAGGGGCGCATTTCCCGGACATGTCCTCACTTTATGAGCTTTACTGAATTAACTATAATACTTAAGTAGAGTTTATGAGGATCAGTATTGAAAACGTGTTACTTTTACTCCACTACATTTCTATAAAGGCTCCAAAGTAAAAGGTAATTTGTTCATACGTTTATGTTTGTTTTAAAAGCCTATTAATACACACTCCAGAACAGTAGGCGGCGCTGTGCAGATGTTCTTTAAAATGGTTTGTGCCCGTCTTGTGGCCGTACAGTGGGGAAATCAGGTGTGTTTTTGAAGCCGCTCTCACTGACCTTTTACCGGCACCACCACTGCGCATTTATTGCCAATTCTTAATTTATTGTCTTAAATGTTTGTCATAAAAAGTAATTAAGAGACGAGTAGTTTTATAACTCTCAAGCTGTGCAGAGTTGTATTCATTTTCGTTAGCATCTTTAAAGAGACTAGATGCAAGTTGGTCATTTTTATACTCACTACTGCCACCTCAGGTCTTCCGCGTAACTGCAGTCTCTATATTAAAGGGATATTTCAGGATGTTTGACATTGGGCCTCATTTCCTAGTTATCCAGAGTGTTGTTGATGTCTGGAGATATGTTTTTTCTTAAATTCATGCAGTTCTTATATTTGAAGAGTCTAGTGGCGCTAGGCTAGGGCAAGGCTAAAGCATTTCTATGGTATCAGTTAGCCTGCATTAAAAACAGTCTGACCCACTCCACAGTGCACCTGAGGTAAATCACTTATAACACCAGACTAACCATATAAATGTCTGTGTTAATAGAATAATTTTTGAAATATAACGGACCTTGTATCACATGAATTACCGCATTTTGAGGGACTATTTTCTCGCAGATCACTCCGCCGCTGCGTTAGCTTACAGCAGGGGTCACCAACGTGGTGCCCGCGGGCACCCAGGTGCCCTTTGGGGCATGCCCAGTAGCCCTTGAGACTTTTTCTAAGGTGTAAAACACTTCATTTTCTTGAATCTGATTCTTAAAAATACAATTATTTCTGTTCTTGTGACTCAGTACGACTTTAAAATAAAGCTATTGATATAATATGGGGTCAATATCCTATAAGTAAACAGTGTACGTTCAAGTCTTTAGGATTTGTTTTTAACTGGTAGCTCTCGAACAACTCAATGCTCTTGAAGTAGCCCTCGGCTGAAAAAAGGTTGGTGACCCTGGCTTACAGCCACGAAGCTGATGCTGCTCAAATATAAGTTATTTTAAATGCAAAATGGTTAAAATATTCTATGGACACAGACATTTATATGGTTAGTCTGGTGTTATAAGTGATTTGCCTCAGGTGCACTGTGGAGTGGGTCAGACTATTTTTAATGCAGGCTAACTGATACCATAGAAATGCTTTAGCCTTGCCCTAGCCTAGCGCCACTAGACTCTTCAAATATAAGAACTGCATGAATTTAAGACAAAAATATCTCCAGACATCAACAACACTCTGGATAACTAGGAAATGAGGCCCTATGTCAAAAATCCTGAAACATCCCTTTAAGCTCGTGCATGACGTCACTTTGGACCCGAAGTAACGCCTTTTTGAGTGACAGGATTTTAGAGGCAGTTGTGGTGAACAGGTCTGGGCTCATTCTACACATTAGGACATGGCTGGAACATGTAGGGGAGGAAAATACTTAGTTTGGACATTTTTAAACTCTGTATAGTCCCTTTTAAAAAAAAAAAAAAAAAAAAAACTTTGAGCATACTGACTTGTGTTGCATCCCAGGCAACTGGTTTCCTCCAGGTACTCCGGTTTCCCTTACCGCTAAAAACATGTACAATAGGTGAATCCTCCAGCCAGGTGTTTCTGACCACCGCCTGGCTCCACATCCACCGCCCACTTTTTCCTAAGGGTCGTCTAGTGGCGTCGAGGGATGGGTCAAATGCAGAGGATACATTTCTTTGTACAGTTGATGTATAATAACAAATAAAGCACCTTTACCTTTATTTACCTTTTACCTTATGAATGTTTCTAAGCACTGGGTATAATTCAAAACATGATACATAACGTTATATTGAAGGCTGTGACGAAAACGTTCACATGTAGTGATTTTGTCAAAGTTTTATCATTCGCTGCACATCTCCACTGGGGGGCGCCATTGCTGTCTTCATCTCATATCTGAACTCGAGGCAGTCTGAAGCATCTCAGAGTTTACTAGTTGTAATTACCCCTTTGAGTGGCGTTCCAAGGCATTTTTCCGAGTGCGACGTCGGAAATTTACCAGTTGCCTGGAAAGCACCATTAAACTCATGATTGTGTCAGATGACAGACTCAGAGGCTAGTTATGAATAAGCAATATTTTTTCAAATTGGTACATTTATGCAGAAGTGCCAACAATCGCGCTGCCATAACCACAAACTTATTTTTCCTACCACTCATTTATTTTCTATAACAAATACTTCTACTTTCACTTAATGATTCAATTAAACTGAGTAACGTTTACTTTTATTGGAGTATTATTTGATCAGTAGTATCTGCACTTTTACTCAAGTAATTAAATCAAGTGCTACTGTTTGGCAAGAATTCTGTCTCATCTTATGATCACATTCAGCCGAACAGCGCCCTCCTGTGGACAAGCAGCCTCACTTTGAACAAAAATGCATCAAAATCAAATACTCTACAGATGTGTTCAGAAATCCTTGTAGAGCTCAGTATCAGCGACACAAACCCAGGCGCAATAAATAACCTATGCGATCGTGTCCCTCAGGTGTACAACGCAGACGGGGAGTTCCTGTTCAAGTTCGGCTCGCACGGAGAAGGAAACGGACAGTTCAACGCCCCCACGGGGGTCGCGGTGGACGCCAACGGGAACATCATCGTGGCCGACTGGGGCAACAGCCGCATTCAGGTACGAGTAGCCCTGAAGATTAGTCTTGGACAAACTTTATTGATCCACAAGAGAACTAATACAGTGGGTTGAAATAGTATCCGTACCCCTTTAACTTTTCGACATTTTGCCACGCTATGGACCACAATGAATGATCGCATGTTGACCCAATGACTAAATAGAGTCTACCGGTGTGTAATCTAATCTCAGTTCAAATACAGCTGCTCTGTGATGGTCTCAGAGGTCTGTTAAGAGACTATTGTGGAGCAGACAGCATCATGAAGTCCAAGAACACACCAGACAGGTCCGAGATAAAGTTATTGAGAAGTATAAAGCTGGGTTAGGTTATAAAAAGATTTCCAAAGCTTTGAACATCTCTCAAAGTACAGTTAAATACACCATCCAGGAATAGAAAGAGTGTGGCATCACTGCAAACCTACCAAGACCCGGCCGTCCTCCTAAACTTACTGACCGAACAAGGACCGCACTGACCAGAGCTGTTACCGAGAAGCCTATGATGAAAGGCCAGATTTGTGCAATTTACGACTAATAGTTGTTCTGTGTACAGTTTCCCCCACCTGAGCTGTAGCTCTCTGCAGTTCATCCAGGGTCAACTAAATATATTTGTTTGTGGACCAACAGCAACTGTGTCTTAAAGGGATACTGTATTTCAGGATTTTTGACATTGGGCCTCATTTCCTAGTTATCCAGAGTGTTGTTGATGTCTGGAGATGTTTTTTTCTTAAATTCATGCAGTTCTTATATTTGAAGAGTCTAGTGGTGCTAGGCTAGGGCAAGGCTAAAGCATTTCTATGGTATCAGTTAGCCTGCATTAAAAACAGTCTGACCCACTCCACAGTGCACCTGAGGTAAATCACTTATAACACCAGACTAACCATATAAATGTCTGTTTTTAATGCAAGCTAACTGATACCATAGAAATGCTTTAGCCTTGCCCTAGCCTAGCGCCACTAGACTCTTCAAATATAAGAACTGCATGAATTTAAGAAAAAAATATCTCCAGACATCAACAACACTCTGGATAACTAGGAAATGAGGCCCTATGTCAAAAATCCTGAAATATCCCTTTAAGTCTAAATCATGCTACAATACCGTATTCCAATCACCTCTGCTTTGCTTCCGCGCAGGTGTTCGACAGCGCCGGCTCCTTCCTGTCCTACATCAACACGACCGCGGACCCCCTGTACGGGCCGCAGGGACTGGCCCTCACCTCCGACGGACACGTGGCCGTGGCCGACTCCGGGAACCACTGCTTCAAGGTTTACCGCTACCTGCAGTAGAGCCACACGCGGGGTTTTAACGAGAACTGAGTACGAGGACTGACGAGGACACCGAGACGTATCCAGCCTTCTCATGGCCAGCGACCGGAGTTCACTTATTTATTACCGATGAAGTTGGATTATGTTCAGTGGCTTCAGAAAGTTTCCAGACCTTTTTATTATGCCGTAGTTTGATGCTAAAATCATATAAAATAACTTTGTATTCATAAAATAAATCTGCACTGGTTACTCTTCAGTGAACATTTTCAGTATCAGACTTTAATATGATAACAGTAGAATAAGCAGAGAGGTATAAAAACTTTCTGAACCCACTATATTGGACATTAAGTCGTGGACTGGACCAACGTGCGACACACTTTGACTTACTAGGTTCAAAGGGACTATATGAAGTACATTATTATTATTATTATTATTATTACAAGAAATCGAGTTCACACATTGATCAGCTACCACTGCAGTCACAGCTCCATCTAGTGGTGAAGGTTCACATAGCAAGGTTTCTTGGGTTTTAGTTTGATGCGGTCACGGTGTGCGTTTGCAGAAACATTTTGTCACAATTTAAAGTCAAAGTAATGTTCTTGTCGATGGTTAATCTAACTAAAACTATGACGAAATGTCCAAATCTTTTCATCAATCAATAAAAACTACATACAAATGAATGTGCCAGGGTTGCCAGGTGCTGAATTTCTGCAAAATTAGACTGCGTTTCTGCAGGTGAAATGACAAATAAAACTGTGTTTTGGCAAAGCTACTTCCCACGTAGCATATCTTAACTACAGCTTAATTCTTCATAAAACTCTATTTTCTATGATAAAACTTCAAATCAGGTCTTTCTTGCTCACAAAACAAGCATTTTTTGGGCCATTAAACAGCATAACACGCATAATAAACAGCACTGTGTGGGCTGCAAAGGCGTCGGGAGCCGTAGAAGTGCTGTGTGGTGGAGGAAGAAGCTCTGGACCTGCCTTTAACTCCAGCGCACACTGAGGAGCCTCCGTTAGACGGTTTTATGTCGACTCCAGGAGGATGTTTGGCCAGAGGAGCAGGTCCTCGTGAATGTGTGAGTCTGCTCCCCTCACACCCCGCTTCTACCACAAACGCCATCACTCTGTAGTTGAGCTGATTATCAGGCGGATGCCCATGACTTGAGAGAAGAGCAACAAGCTCATGAGTTGAGTGAACTTGTTACTGCTGTTGTGCGGAAATTCCTCGTCCAGTCTTTGTCTCGCCGCTGAAGGACTTGGCCTGTTCTTGTCCTTTGGGTTCAGGCGTGCGCATGCCGCTGTATCAAATGTGCACGATAATAACGGTAACTGTTCAGAGCCAGAGGAGTGTCTGACTTTATAACATCAGCTGAACTTCAGCTCATTGATCCAATCCAATGAACGACTGTAATAATGATCCTCGAGTCAGGCTCTAGCTCGACTCCTGCTGTTGCTGAGCTCCGACGCACGGCCGCATTTTCATGTTTAAACATTCTGTGACGTCCAAGGAATGTTTCCAAGGCCATCAGTGCTGCTATTTCTGTGATCGCGAGAAGAGCAAAAAAGTTTAATCAATCAGTTTAGCTCCGGAGCACTTTACAACAACACCTGGCAAACCAAAGTGCTTACCATAAAAACAACACTAAATGACATAAATTTCACAATAACGCAGGTAAAACTAAATAGAGCAACACTAGGTGCTATGAAACACACTAATAGGATAGGATATTATTGTCAAGTCGCAAGTTTCCTGCGGTTTCTAGTGACCCTGGCCTGTTAGCTCCATCTTGAAAGCAGTACCAGACTATCTTTAATATACAGGCTACGTGGGCTGAGAGCGTCTTGCAGTTGCAACAATATCCATGGGTGAAGTACTGGGTTGATGGAAATGGACATTTTTAAAACCTCATGAACACTTTTTTAAATGAAATTTTATCCTAGTATTTGCACCGTTTTGGTATTTCCTCGCTCCATATGGTCCCTTTAACCCACGGTTCGTGAGACTGACGCAAAAGCAGCTTCAAGTATTTATATTACCAAGCCATAACCTGTTCAACTGCATGAAAGTTTTTGATTTGGAACAATAGCATTAGCGTAGCGTTAGCGCGCGCTCACGACTTTTCGCCGCTTCTAGCTTCTTTAGGCTCCTCCAGCAACGCAACGCAACACCGCTAACGTCTCCTTAGATCTCACAGCATCGGACATCGTCACCGTCGCCGTGTGTGCTTTGTTTTATGTAAACTGTATATAACCTAATGTACATTGTAAATAGCTGCGTTTATGTGCTAGCAGCGGTCCAGGTCAGTGTGCGCAAATAGGGCAGCTGTTAGCTTTAGCACATTAGCTTCTCAATGTTCATATTTATTTCTACGCAGCACAATGATGTTTTTTGTTAAATATTTTTGATTTTTATCACGGGGGGGAAAAGAAAAGAGAACACTTCTAAATTATTTTGTACACTAGCCTAGCGTTTATATGTTGTTTTTCTATTTTTGCCAGGTTTTTTTTAAATAGGAAAATTTGGTACCATTGTTTTGTACAAGGTCTGAATGAGGGATTTCACTGTACAGATTCAGCTCGTAATCCTTTGAGCTTTTAACCATGGTTTCACATTGGTTAACACTGTTTTCATAGGGAAGCACCGATCCGATACTTGAATCGGATATCGGACCCGATCTTGAAAAATAAAATAAAAAAAGAACCAGATCGGGTATCGATTCCATCAAGTTTTGCTGGATCGGTTCATCTCTTGTGGCTATTCATGCCGTTTCTTATTTGGTCGTTCCTTCTTCTACTCCATTAGCTCCCTGATCTGTATTTCCTGAAATATGTTGCGTAAAAAATCAAATCCAAAAGTGTTTTTCGCACTTTCGAAGCCTTTAAACCCATCACTGGACCCATTCTGCCTTTTGAAATGGGATCAACGCGGCGCCTTTGATTTGTTAGCATGCCGTTTGGTTAAAAATTAGGGCTTGTGTATTGCTTGTAGCTTGTTTTATTCCCCCTGGCTGCCAGCAGGGGCGCTCAAAGCAAACGTTGAGACGCAAACCAACACTACCCTTGTCGATAAAGGTCTCCTGTCCTTACGCAGAATGTATTTCAAGCTTAATAAAAATGACCTTGTTGTAATGGTACCAAACGTTCCGCCTCAAAACAGAATTGCCAAAATTGTTTCAGAAATCCTTTTTATTTATTCACTTAATACTGAAATCGAAATAGCAACTTTTAGCCTTACGGTATCCAGCACTTCACACTCGACACAGCTTTTCGTCATCGCTAACCGGATCACACAGTCAAACGCACATCTCAGGAAAACCCTCCGATAAACCAACATATGACAAATAACCACGCTGCATTTTGTATTAAGAAAATGCTCGGATGCAAGTTCCGTTCTTAGGTTTTCGTGTGTTCTTCTTGGCTTGGCTACACGCACCGGGTTCGGCACAGTGAAATAAACGAGATTTCGGGAGGTTTTCACGCCCTTCCTGTCACGACCAGGGACACGCTAAAGACTGCACTTCATCCAGCGGGCCACGGCTTTGGGGGTTGTAATCAATACTCTGGTGATATTTGTCAAATGAATTGTGATTTTTGACAGTATATGTAATTGTCAGACTGGCTGAGGATGGGGTTGGGACAAGGACACGGTTGAGGGAACATGCTTAAAGCAGTACTAAGTAACTCTTGCCCCTAGAGGCCATAAGCGCAACTGCAGGTGTCGTAGCAAGTTACGATTTTTTAACTCATTAAATGTCTTTGAGAGTAAATACTACGCTGACAGAAAAGGTGAAGGGAGAGAGGGATATTGTACATCCAGTTATACAATGGAAATAATTTTTTTCACTCAAACTTGGCTGTAAATACTGTTTAAAGTGGTGCTAGCCCGCAGTTAGCTTTGCCCGTTAGCCTGTTAGCTTCTTCTCCGCGATTCTATTAGTGTGTATTGGTTGCTCCGACCCGGTGGCAGTCAAGTTGCAAGCATGGTTTTCTGGCCAGAGACACCAGGGGGAGATGAAAGACCCCCCAATCATCCCATTAACACTTGTATTACCCCCAGAGGGACTACGGAAAGGATTTATTAAGGTAAACACGTTACTTAGTACTGCTTTAAAGGCTTTGTACCTGATTCATGCAGTGGTCAATATTGAGTTTTTTTTTGGCTAAGGATCAATTTTATTTCAAGTGTTTGTGGATTTCTGGTTGGTTTTCGGAAATAAATGTATGCGTAACCACGGAGACGGTTCAATCAGCAGTGAAAACCTCCCAAAAAGCCTAAAAACAATTGATCATGGAGCTTAGGGGCCACCAGGATGGCAAGTGAAGGTGCTAAGCTAAACCACCCAAGCATCCACTAGGTCAGTGAAAGATCAAATACGCACTAATATCAACTTTTCTTTTAATATAAAATGTTTACAATATATTTTATGATGTAACTACAAGCACTGTTGTAGTTACAGGCAGTAACTACAACAGTGCGGCGCTCCCTCGTCTTTCACATTCAAATATTGACGTGCTTTCCACGAAAGGTGAACGAGATGATGCTGTAATCTAAATATAGTTATTTCCTTTCAGGGAAACAGTCGCACGCCAAAGACGGGGGAAATGTACTGGCGCACGTGCAGATGTTACAAAACCTTTGGACCGTTTTACTTGCACTCTTGCAACAACATCTAAATAAGAAAGTAAAACTGCCAATGGGACAACGCCAATGTTCTTACCCCATTGGCAGATCAAATTACTTGAAATAGAAAAGACTAAAAGTATTGAAACGAGTCAGAAACATACCAGAACAAGTGAATAGTCAATAATCAATCACCTCAATGAGCTATAGGTCAAAAGCCCAACGACATCTTAACTCACCAAAACAACTCGGATTTGGATTATTAAAGGGATATTTCAGGATTTTTGACATAGGGCCTCATTTCCTAGTTATCCAGAGTGTTGTTGATGTCTGGAGATATTTTTCTTAATTCATGCAGTTCTATATTTGAAGAGTCTAGTGGCGCTAGGCTAATGCAAGGCTAGCGCATTTCTATGGTATCAGTTAGCCTGCATTAAAAACAGTCTGACCCACTCCACAGTGCACCTGAGGTAAATCACTTATAACACCAGACTAACCATATAAATGTCTGTGTTAATAGAATAATTTTAACCATTTTGCATTTAAAATAACTTATATTTGAGCAGCATCAGCTTCGTGGCTGTAAGCTAACGCAGCGGCGGAGTGATCTGCGAGAAAATAGTCCTCAAAATGCGGTAATTCATGTGATACAAGGTCAGTTATATTTCAAAAATAATTCTATCGACACAGACATTTATATGGTTAGTCTGGTGTTATAAGTGATTTACCTCAGGTGCACTGTGGAGTGGGTCAGACTGTTTTTAATGCAGGCTAACTGATACCATAGAAATGCTTTAGCCTTGCCCTAGCCTAGCGCCACTAGACTCTTCAAATATAAGAACTGCATGAATTTAAGAAAAAAATATCTCCAGACATCAACAACACTCTGGATAACTAGGAAATGAGGCCCTATGTCAAAAATCCTGAAATATCCCTTTAAGGTTTTGAAGTGTTTTCAGAGGGATTTTTTAATATTTACTTCCAAGCTGATTTATTAGGCTTTGAACTGAAAAATACTAAGAATCAAAATCTTTGTAACTAATCAACAAAATAAAACCGTACATTTAAACCTGGATCGAGCCATTTATTAAGGATGAAACTGTTTTATTCCACTCTGAGAAAAACAGGTACAAGGCCTTTAAGCCAATTTAACATAAACTTTCACCAACTAAGCTGTAAATGCCGAATATTTAGGGCGTCCCGTTACAACCAGCCACAAAACCAGCCACTGTGACAGGAGCGGGCGAGGGGGGGACAGAACAGCCATTTGTGTCGGGATCTTTGGAGCGTTGCCATAGCAATTAGGAAGTCAGAACTAAGTGTGAAATCGTTTAAGCGGCGCAAAACGAGTACAAATGTGCATTTCTCCACATTTTTCAGCAAAATCTGTCAAAACAAGACTTAAAAAATACTATTTTCTAACCATGCAAGGTTTAAATGAAACTAAATTAGAATAAAAATGTGAACATCTCAGTCATGGAAGACAGCAGAGGTTGTGAGATATGGGTATTGTCATCAAATGTTGCAATAATGGTATATTTGTAGGGGAAAATGTTCCTCTATAGGTCCAGGATTCAAACTCAGGACTTTCCTCTTTGCGTTGTTTGATATTATCGGCTTGTTTGATTCAATTCTTAAAGTACTTTGGTCTTGTTTCATCCTGGTGCGCGTGGCCAAGCCCTTCACATTTAGAATAGAAGACCGTTTCGCTCACACTGCTCTCCACTCTGTCCTCTGTCGCCCCCTGCTGTTCACTCTCCACCGCGTCACACAAAGACTGTAGAATGTAGACATTTCACCCCGGACCAGGCGACTGCGGCGATCCTTCGTGGGAGCTACAGTTTGTTTGGAAACGAAAGTCCCGTCTGAAGCATCGGTCGCATCGCTCATCATGAACACACATGCTTTTGTTTATCGATATGCACTGGTAATAAAAGCACATGGTTTACTCTGGAGTCTTGTCTTCTGTCACCGCAGCCCACAAATGGATTAAGACATACAAATAGTCATAATGTTTCGTCTTTCATTTACAAAATAATATCTTCTATGACCAGACCACCTTCTTTTCTCATCTGTTCATGTGATCTGTTCAGGTTAGGGTTAAGAGATTAAAACTAAACAAGATATCCAAAATACCCTCAGAGTCAAGTCTTTGTAACTAAACCTACAGCACAGGTTTCAAATTGATATCTCGAAATTTAGAGATGGTCCATATAGTTTAAATGAAGAAATCGCAATAGCTTTACAAAATAAAGGAGAAATTCTGTGATGACTGAATAAAGCAGCAGAACTCGACCTATTGCAGTTTCGAGAACCTAATCTGCCGTAATCACTGCAGTGTTCGAACAGGAATTTGAAAAGGGGATCAGCGCATACAGTATCAGTCCAAAGTTCCTAAAGAAAGAAAAATTAAGAGTGTCCAAACGAGGATGAAACGGCAGCTAGTATTTAGCACTTATACATTTCCTCCTAAAACAGAATCTGACGACAAAGGCCTGTTTGTAAAACACAGCTGCGTCAGATTGGCCTCAGAGAGAAAGCCCACAGATCTGAACTGGTTGTTAGACAGATTCAGAGTTTGTAAGACTGTGAGCGGCTGAAGTAGCTCTGGAACTGAAAGAGACGTAAATTTGTTATGTTCCATATTTAGTGTCAGCACTTTTAAGTCAGCCAACTCCTGGAAAATGTCCACTGTCAAACGTAAACCAGCAGTGATGGAAAGAGCGAGGCTTAACATCTGCAGTGATGGCAGATTGAAGACCTGCTGCAGCTGTGAGGAAACCGGAGCAATACTCAGGGTTCTCAGGTCTGTGAACACGCCCTGGTGTCATAGAGTCAGAATGTAAATCTGTCAGACGCGTCATGTTTCTAAAGACTCTGCCTTCAAGCTGCTCACTATCGTTATCAGATGCATCTAAAACCAGCAGGTTGGACAAAGTGACCCCGAAACTATCATCGAAATTGTGAATTTTGTTTTGTACAATGTAAAGTACCTGAAGGCTCTGGAGAGCCTGAAAAACGCAGCTGTTCAACTCTCTGATATTATTATAACTGAGATGGAGAATCTTTAACAGAGAAGTCCAAACAGCGGAGTTTACTGATGCGGTTTGTCTCAAGCGACAAAGCCGTGAGAGACGACATGTTCCTGATGGTCAGAGGGACTTCGGTCAGTCTGTTCACCCCAAGGTTCAGCCTCGACAGACGGGTCAACATCCGCAGAGAGGAGGGGGCCAAGTCCTTCAGGTCATTCCACCAAAGATCCAGCTCAGTGAGATTGGAACATGGGAGAAGAAGGGAATCATTTAAAACTGAAATAGAGTTCAAAGATAAATCAAATGTTTCTAAAGTGTGAATCCCACAGACCCAGACCAACAGAGCTCTGTCCAAACGGCCGCCACCGCTGATGTAACTTAGGTTCTCCAATGACTCCAGGCTCTGGAAGATTAACTGATACTATGTTTCATCACTAAAATGAGTACACCTCCGATCCAGAGTCCTCAAACTTTTGAGAAAAGCTTTATCTGAAACGTTCCATTGAAGATCCAGTGTGATAAATGAAGTGTCTGTAAATGTGGAAACTCATCAGAGTGAAGTGAGAACCTGCTCAGAGGAGTGTCATCCAGGTACAAGACAGTTCTGTGCAAAGGAAATGGAAACGGCTCTGATTCAAATGAAGTGAGAGGGTTTCCTGACAGGGATAACGACTTTAACAATGGACACAATGAAACGACCTTCACTATGTCACTGATGCTGGACAGATGATTACCCCACAGATTTAACTCCAGCAGCTTTGCCAAAGGAGCCAACTCTGAAATATGTTCGACATTATCACAAACTGAGAGATACACGGCAGATTTGGGAATGTCAGGAGGAATTCTGGATAACTTGTGAACATTGCAGTTAATTTTCCGTGGATCTGTGGAGTCTATGGTGCAGTTGTGGAGAGAATAGAGCAATGAGGGACGAGGCGGAAGCAGCAGAAAGAGGAGAGAGAACATAGGCTCCATCTAAGGCAGCTCCTGTCAACACACAAAGAGATAAACACTATCTGAGTCTGTGTCCTTCAACAAACCCAAGAGCTGGAGGTTCAAAGCACTGACAGATCCAACACAGACGGGTCCAACATATTCAGGTCTGTTAAAAACTAGTTAAAAAACATTGAAAATTCCAGCAGTGCCACACACTGTTCAACTTTGGTTTGCGAAATTGCTCTTGGATGCTCCACTGCACTACTGGATAAATATGCTGTGGACTGTTGGACCCAAAGTTGAACAGTTTAGGAGGAACACACAACATCATGTGTGGAGGACAAATGGAACAGCACATCAACATCAAAACCCTCTATACTTCATTTTGAAGTATAGAGCAGGGAAAATCATGGTGTAGGGCCGTTTTGTTGCCTCAGGGCCTGGACAATGTGCTATCATCAATAGAAAAAATTATTCACAAGTTTATGAAGATATTTTGTAGAAAGACCTGAGACATCCACAACATACATGGAATAAGCTTCAGATACTTTTTCAGGCCACTGTACTTTGGTATTCAAAATGGCGGCCGGAACTATGTGTGATGTCATTGGAAACACATGTATAGGAAAATAATCCACGCCATTTAGCATTGGAATTATCACTGGCCATGGTATAAATATACATTTTTACTGTGCAATAAAACCATAGATCTAAATAATAGACATAAATTCATAAACTTTGGGCTTAAAGAAGAAAATAAATATACAATGGGAAGAAAAAGTGAGTACACCGTTTGGAGTTTCTCACATTTCTGCCTAAATCGGTCACTAAATGTGGTCTGATCTTCATCAGGATCACAGGAATGATTAAACAGTGTCTGCTTAAACTAATACCACCCAAACATTTACATTTTATCATTTATATTGGCCATAACATGTAACAGGAGAGCGTGGAATAAGTGAGTACACCGCCTGAATCTCACTGAACTGCAGCAGTTTTGTAAAGAGGAAGATTCATATTGATCGTTGTGAACGTCTAATCTGCAACTACAGGAAAAAAAAGTTATTGCTGCAAAAGAAGGGTCATGATGTAAGGCCTTAATTTTGACACAATTAACACTAAAACATGTGTGAAAATGCTCCGGAAAGAGTGAACGGAAACACAAAAGTGCGTAATTTAGGATTTTATTGAAAAAGCATCTTCCTTTGCAGACCCTGTTTTGTGCTTGGTACAAATAGTTACAGTTTCCCCATCACATAACGCCATAAGAACACAACAGTACAGTGCTATATACATTACATACATGTGCGTCACGAGCTCGGAGCGCTCCCCGTCCGTCCGTCTGTCCGTCTGCAGAAGCCGCCTTTACGCCTGCTTTACGTCGCTAATTATTGCATAGAGGTTTTGGAATCAGCGTTTCAGTCGTGCCCGTGTAGGAAAGTGAAGAACGTAACGCAATGAGGTAATCAGAGTAGAAATGACTAGAACGATCGCTAATGTAAACAAAGTGGTGGATAAGTACATGTTAATACAGAAGGGAGTGGTTAACATGTCAGCATGGATACAAACCTCACTGGCATCGGGTTTATACAGGTACTTACTATACTTTACAACCTTAAACGCAATAAATCCGGGCATATTTCATTTCTTAAGATTTACAAACATTCCATCAGACATAATAAGGGAATAAGGGGAATGCTCGATATTCAAACGGAAATTGGACACAATCATTCAGTCCCCCCAGGATTTCGCAACTATTAACACAAAATCAAGAGACATTGCAACTTTCCTTTAAAGGGGGGTATTATGTAAAATCGACTTTTTCAAGCTTTATATCATGTCATTATGTCATTCCCTCATTAAACACATGCCTGGAGTGTTGCCTTGGCTCATTCACATATTTTTTGAGTAATCAGTAAAAACTTAGACGGCAGCCATTTTAGGTGTAGCTATGCCTCAGTCCTCCTAGGAACGCCCCCACCTCCTGGAGACGCCTCTGGACCTTTCGTCACCAGCCAAGCCACCAACCACTGCTCCTCAGCTCAGCAGAGCCCCCTCCCCGCACAGTAGTGTTGTTTAGATGCCACAGCAGTGTGCTGAAGGGGGCGTGTCGGAAAGCTTCTTAAAGAGACAGAGGCCTATTTCAAGACGTTCAGTACAGCCATTTTGAGAGAGCAATTTTATTCAAGGCAGTTATTTTAATTTACTGCATATACAGACCAACAGAAGGTTACGTCATCATTGTAGTATGCTATAGACTGGTGCTATGTGATTGAAAAAAGCATAATACCCCCTCTTTAACTATTCCAATAACCCGCAATTTCCTTTGCTACTAAACAATTTCCTTAACTCCGCCACTTCTGCGCAACTAAAGTGAGTCTGTGATCAGTTAAATCCATTTTACTTGATGTATTTGCGGGTAGGAAGTTGGCAATTCTGCATAATCCAAATCTCAAGGCGTTTTGACTGGAGAGTTTACAGCCTATTATGACAGTGTGATGCCTCATTTGAAAGCAATGACCGTTTGTTTCTAAAAAATATGTGTGAGATCCGTGCGAGTGAAACACAACTTACATCACATTTGCTGTTCCTAACCCTAATCATAACTCTAACCCCTGAAGTCACTCAGACTGAGGCGACAGCGAGGGGCTACCGCTTCTGTTTCCACCTGGGTCTGACTCGTCAAAAAAGTGTCCATGTGGGATTCATACGACTCTTTGAGATCTCCTTGGTATCTGACAGGTCTCGGACACATTGCAGGGACGATGTCACAGAAACGTATCACAGGTTGAGGACAACAAATAGTGTTTGCAACATTGCCACAGCTGCTTGAGACCGAGTGGGTTAGAGCCACTGGAGAACTTTAAATCTTTCCTTAAAGTGCATTTGACACATTAGGCACAACTTTTGCTAAAACACAGTTAACACGATCATATTTAAGATTTTGCTAAAGATTATACCCAGTTTTCTTTAGTTTGACCATTTTTGTGATGTTTATGTTTTCACTTCCTTATTGGACACCGACAGGAAGTGACATCGAAGAAGGTAAACAATTTTAAACTGCTATGGAATGTTACCTTCTTTTATGTCACTCCCTGTCAGCAGCTTAAAAATTCAAATAAAAATAACTTTTCTGCCCAACATTTCTTCATTAAAATTGCTGCTTCACTGAAAAAAAATATAACTATGCAACTGATGAACTTGCAACTGATATAATCCATCTAAATAAGTCATATTTTCAAGAGCATTAAAATCTGTCATATGCACTTTAAGACGCATCTTTTCTCACTGCCTTTTTAACATGAGTCAAGCTGAACATCTATTACTTATTGTTTTTGATATTTGCCTATTGTACTTGTACATTTGTGCTCATGTCTTTTTACTGTGTTTTTTCTTGTCAATGTGTAAAGCACTTTGGGGTTTTTGCATTTTAAATGTGCTATAGAAATAAAGTTGACATTGACATAGACATTGACCTCTTGGAGACCATGCAGAGATGCCAAAATCAAACTTGTGTGATTTCACCGAGACCACCTGGAGAATCGCCTTATCTCCAGGGGACATATCAGAGACATCTCCGTGACCAGCGGTGACTCTAGTCTCCAACTCGTCTCTAGGCCCTTTATGCACACAGCAGTCGCCGCAACTCTCTGCAGTGAGACAGGCCCTTAAGAAACCACTCGACATTGTGCTCTGGTTCTCAAATTGCGGTACTTGTTACTTCTTCTGTTGCAAAGTAATAAATCCGTTTATTAAAGTGAGCCAGTAATTTTTGAGTTAGATTTCCTGTATCCGGCCATTGCGAGTTTGTATCCAGCCTACAGCCCCCCAAGACCAGGACTGAACGAATAATATTTGTACTAAAAGTAATGATATACATTGCAGACCAGCTGGCTTCAAGTGCAGTCCCTCCCAGTGTTCCAGTCGGTCAATACTGTGTTCAGGATAATGTGGCGACGGCAACGAAACACGTTCACAAACAAAAATAAAACTTAATACAGTAGGAGTGATGATTCCGTTTACAAATGTATAAAACGCATGCAAAACGTAACAAATAGTTAAATTAGTCTCCGCTTGTGTCTCATCAGGAGCAGACTTTACAGGCACAAAATAAAAAGCACAAGAGCCTCTGTTGGAGCAGGTTAAGCCTCTAGTTTTGGTGATACAAGCAGCGAATTTGGTGTAAATGTCACTGAGGAGCTTAGTTTCAGAAAAGCCTGTTACTCGCCCTGTAAAATTTTAATCTGGACGACATTTTTAGACATTTTGAACAAAACAAACTACAAAATACTGAATAATCTTAGTTTAGATGGTCACTTTGTTATAGTATGTATAGAGTCCTTGATGTAGGGGGTACCCAGACAATAAATGAATGACTCAATGAGACAAAAAAGTTGGGAACTACTGTTTTAGACCGTTTGGTATTTTTTGATGAATTTATGCAGTAAAAATAGTCGAACAATGTCAACATTTTCCAAGAACTGTAGATTTGATGCCTGTTTTGAGTCCAATTTGGCGCAGAGAGTAGAGCGGGTCGTCTTGTGATTGGAGGATCGGTGGTTCGAATCCCGCACCTGCACACTGTTGTTGTGTCCTTGGGGAAGACACATCACCCACCTTGCCTCCATCCAGCGTCTGTGTACCCTGGTGTGTGAATGGGTGACTGGTTCCTTGATGTAAAGCGCTTTGAGTGCCTGAAGCAGGTAGAAAGGCGCTATATAAATGTGACCATTTAAAGGGATATTTCAGGATGTTTGACATTGGGCCTCATTTCCTAGTTATCCAGAGTGTTGTTGATGTCAGGAGATATTTTTTTCTTAAATTCATGCAGTTCTTATATTTGAAGAGTCTAGTGGCGTTAGGCTTGGGCAAGGCTAAAGCATTTCTATGGTATCGGTTAGCCTGCATTAAAAACAGTCTGACCCACTCCACAGTGTCGATAGAATAATTTTAACCATTTTGCATTTAAAATAACTTATATTTGAGCAGCATCAGCTTCGTGGCTGTAAGCTAACGCAGCGGCGGAGTGATCTGCGAGAAAATAGTCCCTCAAAATGCAGTAATTCATGTGATACAAGGTCAGTTATATTTCAAAAAATATTCTATTAACACAGACATTTATATGGTTAGTCTGGCGTTATAAGTGATTTACCTCAGGTGCACTGTGGAGTGGGTCAGACTGTTTTTAATGCAGGCTAACTGATACCATAGAAATGCTTTAGCCTTGCCCTAGCCTAGCGCCACTAGACTCTTCAAATATAAGAACTGCATGAATTTAAGAAAAAAATATCTCCAGACATCAACAACACTCTGGATAACTAGGAAATGAGGCCCTATGTCAAAAATCCTGAAATATCCCTTTAAGGCCTTGATGTTGCCACCATTCATTTATTGACTAAGAAATTACATATACAGTAATTACTTGAATTAAGAGATTAAATCTAATGTTTGAGTAGATTTGTTCTAGTCATAGATAAAACCTCTTCTCACCAATGGAACAAGCTCATTTGAACTTAATTCAGATTTTGTATCATTTCAAGTGGGATTGATGCTCGTTCCATTAGCATTAGCATTTGTATCTTACCTTAGATCAGTTTAAATCGAATCAAACTCGACGTAAGCTTGAATTCAAGCGATTTTAAGTCATGGCGACATGCAAGACTGTTGTGGAGCGGAGGGAGTGTAACGGGCTTTTCTGCGAGAGTAATCGCTCGCCGCCAAACGTGCTGCTTGTATCACAAAGCGGACGATCTATCGCCTAATCTGCCGTAATCGCTGCAGTGTCCGAACAGGAAGCTGAAAAGGGGATCAGCGCATATCAGTCCACATTTCCCAAAGAGAGAAAGATGAGGAGTGTCCAAACGAGGACTATATGTTGGGATGAAACTGGAATCAGCAGCTAGTATTTACCACTCACTCCGTTTACATCCTCTGTCCGTATCAGCACCTTTAGGGTAGAAACTGAACTTCCTCTGCGTCGTAAACCCGTCGCCAAGTGCCGCTCGTCGAACCGCTCTCTCTCGCTTTTTCAAGTAGACTCACGAGCTCTCAGTAGTTCAACATTGTCTCTTTTCAGTGTAGGCACTTGCAAAGACAGAACGTCACCGTCTTCGTGAGAGAAAATGATTGAAATTCAGAATATTGATCTTGATTTGAGCGGCCTTGCTTCCTAGAACGAGGCGTCAACGGCGTCTTCGTTATCTTGGTTTGTTAATTCATGAACATTAGCTCTCTGTCCCCAGATATAAAGGCAACATGCTCAATCTAGATGAAGTTTTTTGTGTTAACCAGGCCTGTCACGAAAACAGAATTTGAAGTTTGATACAGTTGTGCTCAAACGTTTACATACCCTGGCAGAATTTGTTTTATTTTTTTTGGCAATTTCAGAGAAAATGGAAGATAACACATAATGAAAAAAGAAAGTACCAAAATGACCCTGCTCACCCCAGTTCTTACTACTGTGTACTGTCCCCATAGACTGTACAAATAATAGACAACTCCTCCTCACTCCTCCCCGTTTACCATAATGACCACGTTCGAGGGGGAAATCATGGCGGATTTACAGACTCCTCCTCCCCAGCTCTGACTAAGCATGTTCCTAATATGGGCATAAGGGCGGGATCTTCACTGTAGACTCGGCCCTTGTGTGACGTGTAGCTCGTGCAGCTCCAATGCTAACAGTCCGACCCTCATTAAGTACGAGATTTCTAAAATGTATCCTACGATAACCAGCCCAGTGCTTCTGATTGTGTCTAACCCAGCGTAATCACAGGAGGAATATCTAGCTCTAGACAGTTCGAAAAAATTAGGCACCGGGCATTAAAGTTGTTTTTAACGCGTCTAAAGTGCAATGCATTCCAATGGGGGCCTAGCGGGTATATGGCGGTACTACAGCAATGGCGGCCTCCAGTGTCGTCGTCGAAAGCAGAGCAGCCAGCGGCCATTGACTGCCCCCTTTAACATCAATGACAGCTTGAAGCCTCTTTATTTCCTTGGATGGTAAAACTGTCCATTCTTTTTGGCAAAAAGCCTCCAGATCCTGTAAATTCCTGGGCTGTCTCCCCAGAGAGGCCCAACGATACTGAGGTCAGGAGACTGAGATGGGCACTAACGGGACCTTCACTTTATTCTGCTGTAGCCAATGAGAGGTCGACCCTGTGCTTTGGATCGTTGTCATGTTGGAATGTCCAAGTGCGTCCCATGCGCAGCTTCCAGGCTGATGAGTGACAGTATTCTTTAATAACACAATGTAGAGATGAGGGTCTTTAATTTAAATTGCTGTTGTCTCATAGTGTTAACAAGAGCTAAATGTTTCCTTACCATCGTTGGTTTAATTAGTCTTTTACCATTGTTGGTATTTTTCATTCTCCTTATATTGTTTGGTATACATTTTGTTACGATAATAATAATTATTGTTACCTGTGGAAATGCCACCATGATATAACATTTGTATAATGGTCCTTAGCAAAGTAACAGTGAAGCTGAATGTGCTAAAGGGGGGTATTATGTAAAATCGACTTTTTCAAGCTTTATATCATGTTATTATGTCATTCCCTCATTAAACACATGCCTGGAGTGTTGCCTTGGCTCATTCACATATTTTTGAGTAATCAGTAAAAACTTAGACGGCAGCCATTTTAGGTGTAGCTATGCCTCAGTCCTCCTAGGAACGCCCCCACCTCCTGGAGACGCCTCTGGACCTTTCGTCACCAGCCAAGCCACCAACCACTGCTCCTCAGCTCAGCAGAGCCCCCTCCCCGCACAGTAGTGTTGTTTAGATGCCACAGCAGTGTGCTGAAGGGGGCGTGTCGGAAAGCTTCTTAAAGAGACAGAGGCCTATTTCAAGACGTTCAGTACAGCCATTTTGAGAGAGCAATTTTATTCAAGGCAGTTATTTTAATTTACTGCATATACAGACCAACAGAAGGTTACGTCATCATTGTAGTATGCTATAGACTGGTGCTATGTGATTGAAAAAAGCATAATACCCCCTCTTTAAATTTTGAATGGGGAACTGGGGTTGGGATTAAATAAGTTTTCTTCTTCCTACTCCCTTTCAGGTAGAAATGGGTCATCTTGTTTACATATTGTATATTCTTTTTTGTTTGTTTTTTGTTTGTTGCCCATTGCGTGAAATAAATGAATGAATGAAATGAAATGAACACGCTGCATTCATCCTGAAATCTATTTCAACCAAGTTCCTTGTTGCTCACACATTCCCAAAACATCAACAACCACGAACTGAGAAAAACCTTTTTGTGTTATCGTTCCTATTCTTCGAAAAATTGCCAAAA
The DNA here is from genome assembly GCA_007210695.1 of Neogobius melanostomus. Taxonomy (NCBI): domain Eukaryota; kingdom Metazoa; phylum Chordata; class Actinopteri; order Gobiiformes; family Gobiidae; genus Neogobius; species Neogobius melanostomus. The sequence continues at coordinate 43,585 of VHKM01001005.1, read as the reverse complement.
AATAAAAAATTCTGTGAGGATATGTACATATTTGAGCACAACTGTATATTGATTAAAGAAATCACTGCACTCAAAGCTAGACAAACAAAAAAATCTTAAAACTGCTGTATACATGTATATTTGGCTCAGCTCATTCAGTATTTTTCCTTCCTGCTCTAGGCCTTCACACCGACTCAAATCAAGGTCATATTCCGACTCCACGTCACTCATTTTCTCTCACGTCCTCCTCTGTTGGCGCGGTCGCCTCTCGTCCGTCAAACCTCCGAGCTGTCGCTGCTGTCCCGCGTCACCATCGGCTCGGCGCTGTTCGAGTTTTTCGGCTTCTCCTTCCGCTCCCGTCGCGATCGGACGAGCACGACCACCAGGATGGCGACGAGCGCCGTCAGCAGCAGCCCCACCACGACCCCGACGATCAGCACCAGCCCGTCGTCGCCCCCGTCGTCTCTCCGGTTCACCTCCCGCGGGACGACGCCTTTGGTGAACACCCCCGTCCTCTCCGGGCTGGTGCGCGCTGGGCTGCCGCGGTCCAGGGCGATGTGCAGGATGTTGGTGCCGCGGTTGTTGGACTCGCCGATCTGCTCCGCGATGTCCGGGACGTCGCGGGTGGATCTTTTGGAGAGGCTGTGGACATGAGGAGGAGGAGGGGGGGGTTGGGAGTGTCGGGTCAGGGCGTGGTGGTGGTACTCCAGGCTCCTCTTGCCGATGCCGCGGTTGGCGCTGTCCCGGGAGCGCACCGTGTAGATGGTGTGGATGTACCACTCTCGACCGGCAGAGACCTGCAGAAGAAGAAACGTGAGGTTAGACTAATACAAAGTAAACTAATCCACAAACTCCAGGGGACGGCGGGTATCAATGGGTTAAGTGGGTTAAGCCCGTCCTGTCATTTTCTTAAAGGAATAGGCCACTGTTTTTACATACTGAGATCTGTTCTTACCAGTTCAGTCGTAAAGTCAAGTTTTTACCAACTGCGTCTTTTGAGTAAAATTAAGCCGTATTTACCACATTCAGATCTGGAGCGTGTGATTCATGCCTTTATAACATGCCGCTTGGATTATTGTAACTCGTTGTATTATGGGCTAGACCAAAGCTCGATCCATCGCCTGCAGTTGGTACAGAACGCTGCAGCGCGTCTGCTCACTGGAACCAAAAAGTTTGAGCATATAACCCCTGTGTTGGCCTCTTTACATTGGCTCCCTGTAAAACACAGAATTCAGTTTAAAATGTTGTTGTTTAAGTGTTTGAATGGGATGGCTCCTCCGTACCTTTCTGAGCTTCTGACTGTTCATACTCCGAACAGAACACTGAGGTCAGCTAACAAATTTCTGTTAGACGTACCAAGGTCACGAATGTCGACCAGAGGAGACCGGGCTTTTGCCGTTGCGGCTCCGACGCTTTGGAATGGTCTTCCCTTAAATATTAGGGCAGCCCAGTCTTTAGACATTTTTAAGTCTATGTTGAAGACCCACTTGTTTGTGAAGTCTTTTAACCAAAACTGAGCAGGACTTTTTGCTGGCATTTGTTTGTGTTGTATTTTGTTTTTCTGCATTTTTATATTTATTTTTATTTTTTAAATAGTGTATTTTATATATATGTATTTTTGTGTACAGCACTTTGGGCAGCAATGTTGTTTTAAATGTGCTTTATAAATAAACTTGACCTTGACCTTGACCTTGACCTTTGACGAGCTCATTTGTACCTGTCTGGTCTTCACGTGTGCCTTCAGTAACGTAAACACAGCACAGACGGCGTTAGCATTTAGCCTCTCTCTTCTCCTCTGTAGCTCCAAACGAGGTGAAGATAGAAGCTACCAAACTCTGTTACACTATAAAGTATAATTACACAAAATTAAACAATGTGGATTTTCTAAGTGGATAAAAAGGGGAACTATATTGTAAGGCGTAATAATACCAGGAGTAATTCGGCCTCCGCGCAGTGATATCTTCACTTTACTGCACGGATGCCGAATTACTCCTGGTATTATTACGCCTTACAATATAGTTCCCCTTTTTATCCGCTTAGAAAATCCACATTGTTTAATTTTGTGTAATTATACTTTATAGTGTAACACTGTAACCATATTTAAATAGGGAAAACGTGGAAGAGTTTGGTAGCTTCTATCTTCACCTCATTTGGAGCTATAGAGGAGAAGAGAGAGGCTAAATGCTAACGCCGTCTGTGCTGTGTTTACGTTATGGAAGGCACACGTGGAGACCAGACAGGTACAAATGAACTCGTCTAAGCTAAGGTAAGAACATATCTCAGTATGTAAAAACGGTGGCCTATTCCTTTAAAAAGAAGAAATTTGCAATTTTTTATAGTTTATTTTCTATCACAACTCATTGCCTAATGTGATAAATTTGTATAATCATTGTAGTTTTATGCATCTGATGACAATTTTTGCTACAAAGCACAGAAAACTGACTATTATTTAACTAGCCCTGCGCTCCCGGCACAATACAAACACAGGCAAACATTACAGTGACCAGTAGATGGCAGTCACGTGCAGTCCCAGCACATACAGTACACACACAGGTACAGGTATGAGATAACTCAGCACTCACAGCATGCTGAGGTCTGTTCATTGGTCACATCTACTCGCACGTGGCTTCTCAAAACACTGGAGAAACTTGTGAACACCAGTGGATTATATGGATATTATTCAGGAGTTGTTTTTTTACACGACTTTTCGCCGGCGACAGAAGATGAATTGTGGAAGCTGCTGTGAGTTTGTGGAGTTTCAGAGTAGCTAAACAGACACGAGAGGCTTTTAGCAGGACATAAACGACACTTGTCATTGTGATTAGGGTAAACTCATTGTTTTCTGCTGTTACGTAGCAGTTTGATCACAGTTTATAGTGAAAACCTTTGCCTTGTTGTGTCTGTGGCCTGGTGCTCTGAGTCTGAACGAGAGTTGTCTGAAATGTAAGTTCTGTAGGTATTTGCGGATAAGTGGTTAAATGCTTCTTTTCAGTCTGGGGAGCAGCAGTAAATGTGTTTAAGTATATCTGACAGCAAAACATGTATATCCAGGGGTTAAAGTGGGCCGGAACCCTTTGGGACTGAGTTCCACCATCTTCAGTAGAGAGGGGGAAAAAGAGCGCATGGAGATATTGTTAATTTGCTGAAGCTGAGCTGGACAGATGTTTGCAGTTTCTCTCGTCACTTCAGAGACAAACTGGAGGAATAATCACGTAAGCTCAGCAGCAGCACAGTCCGCTCCCAATGTGCGTGGGTTTAATGCACTTCAATATAAAAGTATTTATCATGAAATCATGAACTTTACAGACATTAACTAATCCATAAACAGTGTCTACTCTTCCCAAGTTTTTCTAAAAAATCAGTGTTGCTTTTCTTTCTTCTTTTTTGTCTGGAAAGCAATCATGTAGACAGATTTCCATCAATGTATAAGGCATTAAACAGCATATTCTTGCCTGAAATACACCAAAATTAAAAATTCGCTGGGGAGGACTAGCTGTTGCTCTAACTTTAAAGGGATATTTCGGGATTTTTGACATTGGGCCTCATTTCCTAGTTATCCAGAGTGTTATCGACACAGACATTTATATGGTTAGTCTGGTGTTATAAGTGATTTGCCTCAGGTGCACTGTGGAGTGGGTCAGACTGTTTTTAATGCAGGCTAACTGATACCATAGAAATGCTTTAGCCTTGCCCTAGCCTAGCGCCACTAGACTCTTCAAATATAAGAACTGCATGAATTTAAGAAAAATATCTCCAGTAAAATGTGTAAAATGGTTTACAATTTACTTTAAAAAATAAAGCTATTAAAAGTAATATAACACCTTCTGTTACATGCAATCTATACACAGCCTTTCATTATCGACCTTATGTAGCGTTCTGAGTCTTCTAGATTAGAGTTCCATCACCTCCCAAAGTCCACTTTAACCACTGTGTACCTAACACAACAGCCCCACCTCCAAGACACATTACTCCAAGACAAGTAGAAGATGCTCAATCAAATGATTACATAAGATAAAGCACTGACGTATTTGTTGTAGAAAATTCTTAGGTACTAATCAGTTCAAATAAGTGTTAGAAAAAACATCTTTGCAGCTACAAAAAAACATGAAAACAGCACCCGAATTCACCCTCTGTACGGCAACACAACGGGGACAAAACCTCCTCCTTGTGGTGAGTCCTTGGCATTGACAGTACATATGCACATTATCGATACAGCTGGATATGTTTTGGTGTGACGGCCAATGTTTAAAGAAAAAAATTATAACACAATTCAATTCAATATTCACTAAAGCCTCTTGAAACAACAACAAGTTTCCTACAGACTCTCTTTGTTGTGAAATATAACTCTGAGAAGGTTGGAAAAGCATTAGTACACAAGGACACTGGGGCATCTTCTAAAGAGAACTTTAAATCCCCCCGAAGAAACAGACGTAGTTAAGCTTTTAAGAACCAAAAAGAAAAGGTTTTGTCCATTAAAGAGATGAGAGAGGTCAGCGGGAGAGCTCTTCAGAAGCTCGATACAACTCAACTACGGTCTGACTGATGCAACGCAAATAAGTGTGAGCGTGTGAGGGCTTTTATCATCAAGGGGAACATGAAAGAGCACTTAGGCACGCAATACAAGGGAGCGCATTGCAATGTTCATTCTTTTCTTTTGAGATATGTAAATACAGTTGATCAAAATGAATGTTAAAGTGCGTGTGGCAGGTTTTAAGTTTTCCTAATGATTACAGTCTGATGGGAAAGCAGGTGAAAAAAGAAGAAGAAGAAGAAGAACAGGGCTCGGGAACGTTACATTGTTCAATACCAGTACTTAAATGATACCTGAACGATACTTTTTCCGATACTCAAATATTTGTCATCTAGAACCAGAAAACAGAACAGTAATGTGTGGTGGAAGATCTGCAAATTTACAATATCGGCTTCACCTCCAATGTAAAGAAATGTGTAAAAAATGAGGAATAATTTGGTGGAAAATGGAGGGACATTTTGGCAAAGATAAAGAAAAAAATTGGAAAAATTAAGAAAAAAAAAGGGAAATAAAAAATTTTAAAATAAGGAAAATATTAGTAATAAAAATGAGGAAAAATTAGCTGAAATATTTGTGCAAAAAAAAAAAGTGTAAAAAAAAAAGGGAAAAACAAGGTAAAAAATTTCGAGAAAAAAGGGGCAAAAGTGGGTGAAAAAAATTATACAAAATTTTTTTTTTATTTGAGTCAATTCCTTTTATGCTGTCCCTGTCCCAACAGCATCAAAACTTGTATCTAAAGATATAATAAGAATTTTGTTTCCATACCAGTAGTACCTAAACTTTTTTTCCGATACCAGACTGGCATCATTTAACAATACCCACCCCTATCTATGAACAATGAATTGCGTTACCCTCAAACCCTTGGTGCTAAAAGACAATAATTATCACAATCTACAGCGCAATGTGTCCCCAGTAGGGGGCAGCAGAGAATAAGAACATTTGTTTCATCACGGGTGTTTTATTTGTGGAAAAATAAAATCTTTACTGAGAGCGTGACTCGTGATGTTTCTGGGAGGAAATGCCGCTTTTCTTTAACTACAGGAAGCCATATCTTGAAATACATCAGGTTTCTTCCAAATGCTTTATCACATTCTAGGAGAAACATACAGTATAGCTGGGTTTCAGGTTCTAAAGGCCTATAATATTATACAGAGGTGAAATTATTTTGTTTTTGAGGACATTTTTGGTCTTGTACAGAGAGATCATGGACCCAGTGACTGATATTAATGATCATTTTTGTAATTCATACATTGTCTTTTTAGATATGAAAAACTGGCTCCTGCCCCCACTGTGACATCATCACATTCTAGAACCTGGAACCCGGCAATAACAGGGTTTGTGCAAATACAATATGTTTTAATGCCACAAACGCGACAAATCTGCACATTTATCAATTCTTAAGATTTAAATGTTAGATTAAGCAGAGGAATGAAGCAAAATGTGGATATTTTAAAGTACATTTGAAACAGTGGGCAACTTTTGAGGAAAAAAAATTACAAAATATTTACAGAAAACCTCAGCAGAATATGCATTAAATGTCTTTGGGACTTTTTCTTGACTTTATATATATATTTTTATGTATTCATGATGGAAAAGATCAAACAATGTCAGTATTTTCAAAGATACAGTACATTAGATTCAAGTTGAGCCAAGTCAGAGCCATTCGGAGCTCCCATGACACTTCCTATAATGATAAAATGAGGTCGATAGCGTGAGAAACCTGTAATCTGATTATTAATGCTCCTGCACAAGTCGCCGCCTGTTCTCCCTCAAACTCCGTCTGAGGAGGAAAAGGCGTTTAGTCATCCTTTCAGCGCGGAGTCCTGTTACCTGGAAGAGGGCGGTGGACTCCATCTTGAACCCGTCAGAACCCGGCTGTTGGACCAGAGGCAGAGCGTCGGGATCGTCCACCGCCAGCAGGGCATTGAACGCCACGCTGCCGAAGGAGCGCGCCTGGGTCTCCGGCTGCGCCTTGTCCTGGAGAACGGGAGGTTTGGTTGTCAGTGACAAACAAACGAGCTTCCAAAACCATGTCACAAAATGAAGACCCAGAACAGAAGAATCATGATGTCACAAACAAACAAGATCAAAAAAGTGTCTTTTGATTCTAAAATTGGCAAAAGCTTCTCGCTTCTCCAAAATGTACAGAAAGGTGGAAAGATACGTATAAATACCATGAATACAATAGATGTAGTTTGTGTTTTGTGTCCCTTAATCTTGAGAAATATGTTTTTAAATGAGACTTTATATTTTTATGGCATTTTCTTCGGAATTATTATGATTTTGACATTATTTCATACTTTGTTTTTGCTAATTTATGTCACTACTGAAACATAAATCAGACTTTTAACATAAAAAAACAGAACATTTTCTGTGCAGCCATTTTCTCTAAGCACTTTTTTATCAGCTCTTACTTAAAGGGACTATACACAGTTTAAACATGTTAAAACTACGTATTTTCCTCCCCTACATGTTCCAGCCATGTCCTAATGTTAGGAATGAGCCCAGACCTGTTCACCACAACTGCCTCTAAAATCCCGCACTGTCACTCAAAAAGTTGTTACTTCGGGTCCGAATGGCCGTCATGCACGACCTTAAAGAGTAACTAACCCCCCCCTTCCAGAGCCTCAGAGCCTCAGATTTGAAAATCTCAACAGAAATGGGGCGTTGCCTGGAGGACTAAGGAGCGCGGGAGGGGTGGGGGTGGGAGGGGTCTGGGTCGGTGATTGACAGGCCTGAGTCATCTGACTTTTATTTACTTCAACTCGTAAACAAAGTCCGAGCATGGAGTTCCAGCGACTACACAGTAGTACAATACAGTACAATAAACAATATACACTAAAATTACAAATGTCCTAAACTAAATCCAGCTAACTAATCTAGCAATAAAAGCAACTAATGACTAAAACTACAATATTCAACAACTTTATAACACTACACAATTATCTATAACACAAAAAGCTATGCTAAAAAAATCTACCTAAATGCTATAACTAATCGCAAACCTGACAATCGATGAAAATACTCTCTCGCTTTTCCTTCTCCAACTCGCTGCGGGGGCGTGAGCAAGACTGGGACGCCTTTATAGCCCGGAGCGGCATCTGACGTCAGCCTTCACGCCTGGGCAAATAGGAGCGCCAAATTCAAAAATCAAATGCAGTAAAGACCGATCGCCTGTAGATGGCGCCTCACTGACGGTTTTAGGCATAAAGTTGATCTTTCAACTAATTTGCACTAAAGTGCCAAAATTATGACCAGGATATGTAGAGAACACTATTGGACTCATTTATACAGTTTATCAAGTGGATTTGAGGGTGAGTTTTCCTTTAATATAGAGACTGCAGTTACGCATAAGACCTGAGGTGGCAGTAGTGAGTGTAACATGACCAACTTGCATCTAGTCTCTTTAAGTTATTGCTTGAGTACTTCGTTCAATCTAAACTATCTTCCTGTACACGTTGGATTGTGAGATCACCTGCAGCTTATAGATAACGTTTCCTGTTTATGCTCTTAATAGCTTCTTGCGTGTCACTTTTTTAACTTACGATGATCTTGAACCTGTAGAGCAGCGAGGGGGCGTCGGCCAGGCAACCAAACTCGAACCCGGTGGGGTCGTACTTGGGCACGTATCCGTCCGCCCCGGTGCAGAGGAACACCTTCTCAATGTTACACATGAACGAGTCGCCCAGGTTCTGCACCGGGTCCACCATCACCCGGCCGTAGATCACATCACCTGAAGACAGACGGAGAAAGGTTACGAACGCTGCTCAAACACATACGTACAAACGCCTTCAAGTTCAACACGGAATTAACGACATGAGTTACAACGTGAACGCGCGGCTACGTTTTCTAGCTGCTTGACATAATCACGTAATTAGGGCCGACTTTCATCTCCAGACCATGTTACACAAATATCTATTTGTCCTGTTTTTACAGATGTGTTGCCTTTCTTTGTCTTACAGTGAACACGTCCTGCATGTGGGGCTTAAAGAAGACTTATAAGCCTTATTTTTGGTCTGTGAGCATTGACATTTTACGTTTTATAATTTGAAATGATGTCTCAGTAGAGTCAGGGGGCAAAGCTCTCGATTTATCGATCGATCTACGTTCCCACCCTCACCTCTGGTCATGAGATCTGGGTAATGACCGAAAGGACAAGATCGCAGATACAAGCGGCTGAAATGAGTTTCCTTTCCTATTGGGAGGAGGCCTCGTGGAAGACCCAGGACACGCTGGTGGGACTATGTCTCCGAGCTGGCCTGGTGTCGCCTCGGGGTCCCCCAGAACAGCTGGAGGAGGTGTGTGTGGACCGGGAAGTCTGGGCATCTCTGCTGAGACTGCTGTCTCCATGATGGATGTCTCAGCCAATGGGTGCTGGCTGGTCTGCTTTGCGACGACGACACTGGAGGCCGCCATTGCTGTAGTACCGCCATATACCCGCTAGGCACCCATTGGAATGCATTGCACTTTAGACACGTTAAAAACAACTTTAATGCCCGGTGCCTAATTGTTTGGAACTGTCTAGAGCTAGATATTCCTCCTGTGATTACGCTGGGTTAGACACAATCAGAGGCACCGGGCTGGTTATGGTAGGATAAATTTTTGTAATCTCCTACTTAACGGGGGTCTGACTGTTAGCATTGGAGCTGCGCGAGCTACACGTCACACAAGGGCGGAGTCTACAGTGAAGATCTCGCCCTTATGCCCTTATTAGGAACATTTTTCGTCAGAGCTGGGGAGGAGGAGTCTTTAAATCCGCCATGATTTCCCCCTCGAACGTGGTCATTATGGTAAACGGGGAGGAGTGAGTATTGACGGTCTATTAATAATATGTCTATGGTCTCAGCAAGAATAAAATAGTAACAATGAAATGCAGGCGCTAGAGCAGGTGGATACTTTGGTTGGGGCACCTCCTGCTGGCAGCTGTAGGAATAACTTATGATAAAACTAACTTTCTGTTACAATTTACAGCGCGGTTTACAGCTTCAGCATGGCCTGAAAATCAGACTTTGAGCGCAGAACGGCTCAGAACTGATATTAAATTGGATTATAGGCTTTACAAATGTGAAGGACAGTTTGGGGTTTTATCTACAACTCGACTGTATCCGTAAAGTAGAACAGATCTCTGAAACCGTAGAAGAAGCTGCTAAATTAAACAGGACCCGAGGATTAGTCAAAACTGCCAGACTAATGGTGCAGCTAATTAATAATCAATCCCTAATGCAAACCAAGGCACTGAACAGAAAGCGCATCGTTAATGAAAGTTCAGACGACCTCGGAGTTTACTTGAAGGACTTTGCAAAGACTTCAAAGTTCTCCTTGAGAGGAAAACGCCGCCGTAATCAGCTTGTTTTGGAACACAAGTGGGCAAGAATGGCACTTCAATGGCGGATTTGTTTTTCTTTTTAAGCTTTAGCGTTAGGAAATAATGAGACACTGTTTGACTATTCCGACAGAAATGCAGCTCAGCAGCGTCTGATCCAGGGATGATGTGCTCAGAAGAATGTTCACAGACATATAATACCAGCGGTTTAAGAAGTGTAAATCTGCGCTGCATTTGCTTCTCCTTCCTTAGCTCTTGTAAACCTTCACTGCCGATATGTAAGTGGATTCCTTGACGTCTTTCTGTGCGGAGTTTGCATGTTCTCGTACTAAAAACATGTACAAGTTGGAAAAGTTGAGGTCGACTTGCCTTGAGAGAAGGCTGTGTCGCTCTCCTGCCCGAAGCCCATGGATCCGTCCGAGAGCCACAGCGTCCTCTTGGACAGTAACATCATCTGAGTGTTGAGGCTGAACTCTGCAGCCACCGGGTCGCTCACCTGCAGACGACAGACCGGACAAAGGCGCTTCATGACACGGACTGCCTTTTATAACGTGGAACTACAGCAGGAGGAAAAAGTGAGCACACCGCTTTGGAATTTCTCACATTTCTGCCTAAATGTGGCCTGATCTTCATCAAAATCACAGTTAAGATTAAACAGTGTCTGCTTAAACTAATACCACCCAAACATTTACATTGTATCATATTTTTAGCGGCCATAACATGTAAACATTCACAGGACAGCGTGGAATAAGTAAGTACACCGCCTGAATCTCACTGAACTACAACAGTTTTGTAAAGAGGAATGATCCAAGATTCATCCTGATCGTTGTGAGCGTCTAATCTGCAACTACAGGAAACTTTGGGTCCATCAGTCCACTGAATATGCTGTGGAGCATCTGAGAGCTCTTTCGCAAACCAAAGTTGAATAGGTTGGGAGGAACACACAACGTCATGTGTGGTGGAAAAATGGATTAGCACTAGGGCTGAAAGATATATCGTTATCGTATTTATATCGAGACATGAACATTCAAAAATATTAAAATCGAAAAGCAAGATATAAACTATATAGATTTTCATCAATAAAACTGCACTCTTTTGTATTATGATTTTATTTTTCTGAAAAATGCTGTTTTCACCTAAACCATAGTTATATCGTATCGATATCGAGATATCTGGAATGAATATCGAGATATGAAATTTTGTCCATATCGTTCAGCCCTAATTAGCACCAACATCAAACCCCTCTCCTCACTGTGAAGTCTGGAGCAGGAGCATCATGGTGTGGGCCTGTTTTGTTGCCTCAGGGCCTGGACAACCTGATATCATCAGTAGAACAATTAATTCACAAGTTTATCAAGATATTTTGCAGAAAAACCTGAGACATTCACAACAGTGTGTGAATAAGTGAGTGAACCCCTGTATTAAATAACTGGCTGATCCTTCTGTAGTTGCAGATTAGAAGTTCACAATGATCAGGATGAATCTTGGACCTTTCCTCTTTACAAAACTGTTGTAGTTCAGTGAGATTCATGTGGTGTACTTACTTATTCCACGCTGTCCTGTGAATGTTTACATGTTATGATCAATAACATATATGATCAAATGTAAATGTTTGGGTGATATTAGTTCAAGCAGACACTGTTTAATCATTTTTGTGATTTTAATAAAGAGCGGACCACATTTTATGACCAATTTAGGCAGAAATGTGAGAAATTCCACAAGGTGTACTTACTTTTTCCTCCAACTGTAAATATGTGACCACCTCAGAGGATGTTGTAAACACAGCAAAACACAGACCTTGTTGCATTGTCTTCACTTAAGGTTTTCTTTGAACAATTCAGATACGCAGGAGGGGTTACGAGAGCAAGAAACAAGTTTGGGATTGAACGCCGCTTCTCCTTTTAATTTCTATGGCTCTGAATCCAATGCCCTCAGAACGCCAATGAGATTTAAACATTCCCGAAAGGCAAACTCACTTGTTGGAAGCGAATGTCCAGGTCGAAGCTGACGGGCTCTCGGGGGTTGCACACGGGCGGGATGGTGTACTCCAGGCTGGGCGGGGTGGTGCAGGGGACCAGCTTCACGGTGTAGGTGCCGGAGTAATCCCGAACCTGCCGTCGACATCAGTCACTCAGACACTATATACACACGTGCTGTTAAAGCCTGCAGATAAACAAATGCTCTCACGGCAAAGTCCGACACGAAGGTCCACTGCTGGATGGGCTGGTTGTAGCTGGGCTCGCTCCTCACCAGGGTCAGGTTAAAGCTCAAGCCCGGGTGGTCCGCACACATCACCATGGAGCCCAGAGGGGAAGCTGAAGGAAGGGGACAGTGTGATTAATTAAGGCGATACTGCAGGTGAATAGGGGAAAAAGTAACATTTAGAGAAATCAATTTGAAACGTTTGCTGTTGATTACTAACATAGATATGAGGGAAAAAATGTGTTGCAAGTTCATGTTAATATAGTACAGCAATAGTCTTATACAAAGCATTCAACAAATTATTACCGCCTAACCTAACCGCCCACTCCAGTGCGAGCTTATGACTTGAGAGGTTTTGGATATTTTTCATTGCCGAGAGCTCAAAACACTCGTAACCTTTTCTGTGTGTCTGTATGCGGAGTGAAACTCTGGAACAAACTGGACTTACAACACAAGCAATGCCAAACTGTCCATCGATTCAAACTGTTATATAAACACCGGTCTGGTCAAAATATAGAGATGAGGGTCTTTCATTTAAATTGCTGTTGTCTCATAGTGTCAAAAGTGCTCAATGTTTCCTTACAATCGTTGGTTTAATTTGTCTTTACCATTATTGGTATATTGTCCATTACCATTGTTGGTATTGTTCATTTTCTTTACATTGTTGGTATACATTTTGTTACAATGTGATAATTATTGTCACATGTGGTAATCCACCATGATATATCATTTGTATAATAATCCTTGAACAAAGTAACAGTGAAGCTGAATGTATTAATCTCTGAATGGGGAGCTGGGGTGGGATCAGTGTTAATTTTGACAACATATTTTAATTTAGTTTTAGTCTTAGTCTTTTGACGAAAATGTAATTGAATTTTAGTCGAGATTTAGTCTTAGGGGTGGGCGCTTATAAGCTTTTGCTTCAGCCCACTCCTTTTGAGCCCACTCCTTTTTAACTGCTCAAATAAACTAATAAACTAAAAAAATATCTTCAATTTTAGTCTAGTTTTAGTCGACTAAAATTGCAAGTCAATTTAGTCGACTAAATTTAAGACAAATTTAGTCGACTTTGCATTTATAATATCCATTATAATCATATTTAATCAGGTCCTCTGCTTCATGGAGCTGCTCCCACATGAACAAAGCTCAGAGCTGCTCCTTTTGCAGTGAATTCACATGATCTGAGGCTCTTTCAGACGGTCAATAGAGGTTTGGATGATTTTAGTCTCTCCTTTTCATTTTTATTTAGTCTTATTTTAGTCGACTAAAATATCTGGACATTTTAGTCATAGTTTTAGTCTCATGAAAAACGTTTAATTTAGTTTTAGTCCAATTTTAGTCGTTAAAAATATCACTTTGACTAAAATTAAGACTAAATATTTTAGTCGACGAAATTAACACTGGGTGGGATTAAATAAGTTATCTTCTTCCCACTCCCTTTCAGGTAGAAATGGATCATCTTGTTTACATACTGTATATTCTTTCTTTTGTTGCCCATTGCCTGAAATAAATGAATAAATGAAAATAAAATAAAAATGAAAATGTTTTCATAATATAAAGAACTATACAAATTGCCTATATGTAATGTATTTTCTCGCGTTCGACTGATATGGGTTGTTCTAAGGCCGATGCCGATATGCACCGCCAATATTTTTTTAAATATCTCATCTATAATCCTGTGTGTGATGCTTCTAAACTGTAAAATGCATCAGTGTTGAACTATGACAGCAGGGGCGCTTCATTAGTGGCATAGGGCGGATTTATTCATGTTTAGTAGGTACTTCACAGGGAGCTAGTTTAAGAAAAAGAAAAACAGCAGATTCCAAAACAATACAGGTAAGTCTCAATCTCGTTTCTCAGTTCCCCTGAGGCCTAGGAAGTTGTGGGTTGGCTCATTCTAAGGCTATGACTGAGCTCTTCCCAAAGCAATAAATGGGATTCTCCGTCACCGTCGGTTCCGAAGACATCAGCATTTAGTCGGCATTATATCGGCTGATATCGTAAAATACTCAAGTATCGGCCCGATCGGTCGACCTCTAATATTTTCAACAATAATGTAATAGATCGAGCCAGGTTTGAATTTCTGGTTTATTTAGTGGATTCTGCCTCTTGTTTACGTTTTGAATAAGCAATTACTAGTGTAGATAAATTGCCTTGTTTTGCTGGGTTTGAAATTCAATAAAGGAATTAGATATTGAAAATTCCTCTGGGAAAAAAAAATAAGGCAGTGATATTCAAAAGCAAAATGAACACAAACTTTTGAGCATAAATAGTGAACAGTGTCAGCCAAAACTGTATTGTCTACAAACGTATACAGTCAAAATACCTGAAGATGTCATTATTTTCCAATTACAATGCTTTTTAATATATTTAAGGGCTAGATTTTGATTAATTTGGTTGACTTTTAATCCTTTTGAAGTTTATTGCTGTAACCTGAAGAGTAGCACAGTGTAAGAGACAGATGTAGTAAACTGTACCTCCGTGACGGGAGACGAACAGGCCTCTGAAACGCGCCTCGGTCCTGAAGTTGACCACCAGTCGCCCCTGGCCGTTGATCCTCATGCTGGTGGGATACAGCGCTCCTGCAGCACAAACACATTTACAGAAAAGAGGGAAGTCAACAGGACTCTGACTCAAATGTCTCGTCTCGTGGGTCCGGTGAGAGGAGGAAGCTCTTGCCTTGCAGCTCGGCCTCCGGGGGCTGCCGATGCCGTCCCTCCACAAGATGGCGGTGTCGTACACGAAGGTGAGCCGCAGCTCGGACTGCAGGTCGAAGTGCTGCCAGCCGCCGGCGCCCACCGGAGAGTGGAAGACGTAGGACACGTGGAGGGGAACGCGCAGGGTCACGTACGACTGCACCAGGTTCAGCACCTGAGGAACACACGGAACGTTCAACAACGATAAGGGAAAGCTGCAGAGTAATAAGGCTTTAAGGCGAGACGCTGCAGGTGAAAAAACCTTTAGAGACGTCCATTTCAACCTTTTGCTGTAGATTACTGCCGCACGAGTGTACTCAAAAGACAACACATTCACAAATACAGGCCTTATAATTTGTTCGGTTTTATTTTTTTCGGTCAATTTTAAAGAGTCCCTAAACGGGCGTGCCAAAGCCTTTCCCCACCCACAAACAAAAGTCAAAGGCTGATTCCGAAACCGTGAAATTGGTAAGAGGTCTAACGCCAAACCGGATGTGCGTCAGCGTCCGCCATGATAAGTAGCCTCCGAATTGGGCTGTCAGTTAGGAAGGAGTTAGGGAAAGGAGCCTCAATGCTAACTATCATAGCCACTTTAGCATAGGAGCTTCTGATGCTACCTCACTGGCGATTAGGAGCCATGTGCCATCCCATAAGCCACTGCGCCGCATGCACGCCCCCCTCGCCCCACCCTCGAGTGATTCTTCATGCTTTGATTGACAGGTACACAATTCATTAAAAAAATATATATAAAAGATTCTGCACAAGCCAAACTTTATAAAAATGACAAAATACATGTTAGAGTCATCACAGCACAGTCACATGGTTTTAAAGAGCCTCCTCAGTAAATGGCCTAAATGAAGCAGTTTGTGCTTTTGCTTTCATTTAACCATAGACTGTTAAAAAGAATAGACAGCTCCTCCTCACTCCTCCCCGTTTACCATAATGACCACTTTCGAGGGAGAAATCATGGCGGATTTACAGACTCCTCCTCCCCAGCTCTGACGAAGCATGTTCCTAATAAGGGCATAAGAGCGGGATCTCACTGTAGACTCGGCCCTTGCGTGACGTGTAGCTCGCGCAGCTCCAATGCCAACAGTCCGACCTCCGTTAAGTAGGAGATTAAAAAAAATATATTTCGAAAACCAGCCTGGTTTCTATTTTTTTGACTAACCCAGCGTTATCTCAGGAGGAATATGTAGCCATATTAAGTGTTGAAAAAATTGAAACCAGGCATTAAAGTTGTTTTTAACGTGTCTAAAGTCCAATGCTTTTTAATGGGGGCCTAGCGGCCAAATGGAGGTACTACAGCAATGGAGGAGCAATGGCGGCCTCCAGTGTATGCGGTCACAAAGCAGAGCAGCCAGCGGCCATTGCATTTAACCCACATGGCTAATTTGCATACTGTAGCTTTATGAAACAGCTGTTGAGATCAAATAAGGCTAAAGGAAAAGGTGATGGATCATTTGGATATTTTTTTTCTCCTTAAATGTCTTTATTTGGACACTATGTTGTTGCATATGCAATACAGTAGGTGGCGGTATGCGCTTTTGTTTGCCTGCCAATATCCTTAAAGAAGAACAGCTGTTGGTGATGTCACTTCCCCTTCCCCTGGGTAAGGACGGTCGAATTGGGCAAATGCTGCTGAAGCTCTAGTTCACTAACTGCATAGAGATCTAACAGTTGAGCCCATGAAAGGTTAAGGATTAGTTGCTAGTGTTAGTACTTAGAGGCTATCATTTAAGGGTTTCGGAATCCGCCAAAAATTGCCGCGAAAGAGGCGGTCTCTGAAGTTTGGGGGTGACAAGCGGAGGGTGTGTGTGTGGGCCTTGAGTGACCTCGACATTTGCATTGGCACAATCACAGCAGACAGATTACGTGGGAGGGACTTGGTTATAAACCACAGGGGCAGGACAATGGGAAGCACCTGATGACGATGTGTGGAGCTGGTGCGGCTTATGACGTTCTGTGGAGGCCGTGGACACGTCTCCAGCCAATCAGGAAATTCTAATTTAGTAGCAGAGTTTACCCTGAAGGGGGCGCAACCCATTCGTTTCCAAGTTAGGATTTAACACATGTTTGCGCTATAATGTCAGAATAATGTCAGGGACCAGTAGACAACACTATGAGACACCCATTGAGACAGTTTATCAGTGAAAAAAACTTGATTTGGTGTTTAGTTGCTCTTTAAGCCATTCACATGTTCCTCCTGTCCACTTTTATCACGTTGTTTGTAGAGTTTTGTGCTATTTTGACGTTTTCCTGAATTTAAAAAAAGTGTGACGAAAATGTGGCAACAAAGTGACAAAAGAGCAATGACAAGAAGTGTAAAAAAAGTGACTGAAACGTGACAAAAATTGAGTTTTTTCCTCGCATTGTCATCACCATTTTTCGTCGCTCTTTTGTAGTTTTTTCATACTCGTTTCTGTCTCATTTTTGTTACTATTTTGACGCTTTTTTCAAGAAGCTTCTAGATTTGGATTAGATTTGAGAAAATGTGCTCTCGCTCTTGTTATCCACCAGCCCAGACGTCCTGCGGACCGAGCGGGTGGAGGTGAAGTTGGAGGTCTGGGTGGTGAAAGTGTGGTATCTGCTCCTGGCTGTGACCCGTGGAGCTGCATGTGGAGACCTGTCCTGCCTCCGGGCGCTCCCTCCCTCCCTCCCCACCCACGGCCCGTCATCTGACTTCTCCCTCTGCTGTCCACAAATGGGTCAAAAGCTGTCTGCAAATACTAGTTTTTTGTGTTTGTAAACTTTTGGAGAAGCTTTATCACACCGCACCTTTTACGTTGATCACATTTTATGGTGCATTCTTTTGTACATATATTAATAATTTCTAGTATTGTAGGTAGGAGCAAGTCAAATGTAATGCTTTTTAGTGCAGATCCCAATCGGATCCTCCGGCTCAGCGCTGGGGACATTTCTTTGGGTTTTCCACTTGACTTTTTTGTGCCATTAAGCGGAGAGTTGGAGGAGACGTTGCTGAGACTGCTGCGACTGAAAGTCTCCGTAACTTGGACTGATAGCGCACATACAAAGAGAATCTTTCACCGGCCTGGAGAGTAGTTGGAGACTTGAGTCGCCGCTGGTGAGATGTTTCTGTGACGTCCCCTGGAGATAAGGCAAGTCTTCAGGTAGTTGAGAAAATGAACAGGTTCGATTTCAGTGGAGTTTCTACATCGTCTCCGAGAGGTCTCCGCACTCTCAGCGCAGCTGTGGGAACATTGCAAATACTATTGTCCTCAACCAGTGAGATGTTTCTGTGACGTTCCTGCATTTTCAGACCTGTCTGATACCGAGGAGATCTCAAAGAGACTCCATACAGAGATCTCCTTTGTATCTGACAGGTCTCAGAGATATTGCAGGGACGTTACGAAACATCTCACAGGTTGAGGACAATAGTGTTCGCAACACAACTGCTTGAGACCGTGCCCACATGGAGACTGACTTGAAAAAGTCTGACATTTTCACCGAGACTATGTGAAGACTCGCCTTATCTCCAGGGATTTCGTGGAGACATCTCCACATCTCCACATCTCCAACTAGTCTCCAGGCCGGTGACTTAGGCCCTTAACCCTCAGAAGCCAGTAAAGCAAAAACAAAGTCTTCATCAAACAGAGGAATGACTGGATTATTTCAATAGTCAGAAGCTTTGGCAAACATAATCAGCACAAATAGTTGGTCAATGTCATTATCTTCCAAGAAATTTAGATTTAATGCCATTTTAAATCCACAGAAACCCTGCACCTTAACCTTACACAAAGTACTTATTTAATTTTTCTTGAGTCACTCGGGCCACTACTTTTTACTTAATCATTTTGGCGACTCCACTTCCACATAGACACCACACATTTTATCATTATTTCACCATCATTGTCAACCAAACTCTTGTCTGTCTTCCAACTGTCTTCCATTTTCTTGGTCTTGGCCTTTAAAAAAAAAAAATCAGCTCATTCAGAGTTTGGTCGAAAGCTCTTAACAAATCCTGATTGAGCAGAACATCCCCGTCTAAACGCTCCTCGAAATCCTCTCCGGCCGAGCTTTCGCCATCCAGCCGCCGCGGTCTCCATAGCAACCGCATCTACCCGACACAGAGCGGCGTTGTGGATAAATTAACAGAGGAAACGAAACGCCTCCTCAGCTGCGATCGCGCCGAGGTGTTACGATCGCGAGGAGCTGCGGGGAAAACAGACTCGCCGTGAATGGACGAGTCGTTTTACTGAAGAATCTGAATCTGACAGCTCCTTCGTTGCCATGACGCTCTGTTCCACCAGTTCAGGCACTTATACGCCGTTGTTGTCCTTTTGTTTGGCCCGCACTGAATAGCGACGAATATGAGGATACAAATTCAACAAAACAGTGACAAAAAGCGGCAAAAGAGCGACAAAAATGTGCTGGAAAAGCAACAACATAATAAGTTTTGCAGTTGAGAAGCTTTTAGATTTGGGTAAAGCCAAACAGGAGAAAATGCGCTCGGTTAAAGTGGGGGGTAAGAGGTTAAATTAAACTCAACAAAACGCCTTTCATAAACTCCACTATCCTTAAAGGGATATTTCAGGATTTTTGACATTGGGCCTCTTTTCCTAGTTATCCAGAGTGTTGTTGATGTCTGGAGATATTTTTTTTCTTAAATTCATGCAGTTCTTATATTTGAAGAGTCTAGTGGCGCTAGGCTAGTGCAAGGCTAAAGCATGTCTATGGTATCAGTTAGCCTGCATTAAAAACAGTCTGACCCACTCCACAGTGCACCTGAGGTAAATCACTTATAACACCAGACTAACGATATTTCAACCTGAAAAGACTCAGAAACAAGCTGCATTAGAAAGTTTTATTGAACTTGATTGGGATTGGGGCTCAGAGCCCGGCGGAAGATGGCCGAACGATATGGAATGCATGGTGTTGATGATGATGGCCAGAATCTTCCCCCGGAGCCTGGACACTGGTGGTGGTACGACGGGACCCGAGGAGCCTGAGCCTGAGGAGAGCCCAGGAGGAGGAGGGGCGGAGGAGGGTCGCTGCACAGCTGGGAAACTCAGAGTGATTGACCGGGGAGCTTAAGAAGGGGATCCTGGACTGTGAATGGCTGAGCGGAATAGGCGCTGCGCTGATTGCTGATGGGGCCGTGATTGGATGGTTGCTGCAGGCTGCTGTTGAGGCGATGAGTGAAGGCTGCAGGTACGTCTCCAGGTTGAATTTGCGCTTGAGCTTCATAAATGTCTGTGTTAATAAAATAAAGTTTGAAATATAACTGACCTTGTATCACATGAATTACCGCATTTTGAGGGACTATTTTCTCGCAGATCACTCCGCTGCTGCGTTAGCTTACAGCCACGAAGCTGATGCTGCTCAAATATAAGTTATTATAAATGCAAAATGGTTAAAATTATTCTATTAACACAGACATTTATATGGTTAGTCTGGTGTTATAAGTGATTTACCTCAGGTGCACTGTGGAGTGGGTCAGACTGTTTTTAATGCAGGCTAACTGATACCATAGAAATGCTTTAGCCTTGCTCTAGCCTAGCGCCACTAGACTCTTCAAATATAAGAACTGCATGAATTTAAGAAAAAAATATCTCCAGACATCAACAACACTCTGGATAACTAGGAAATGAGACCTAATGTCAAACATCCTGAACTATCCCTTTAATTACGAAAGATGCGATGCAGACCTCGGTCAGAGTCCAGCCCCACAGCCTGTTCTTAGCTCGAGCAGAGAGCACAACTATGCGGCGCCCGGAGCTGTGTAGCCGCTGAGAAAAGCATCGTCTCTATACCACGGCTTTCACTTGTCAAAACATGTTTAATGCATGCGGCGGCCCGAGGCAGCGCTGGTCCATACGTCCACACTGTCTGACAAAACCAACAAGACAGACCAAAGAAAGTCTGACTGTGTTCTGTCTCTGCAGCGGCTCAATCTCGCAGAAATCTTAGTATTGCCGTAACTGGGCAGGTTTGCCGATAGCATGACGAAAACTACACACGTAACATTTTCTAAAACTCAGCAACACATTCTCAGCAGAAAGACTGTCCTCTTCACAAACACTCAGCGGAAGGCGGTCCAGATGGATATCACTGTGCAAATCCTCGTTTCATTATTCAACAGCAGTGGATTTAACGGCTATTGTCATTTATCACTCTGGTTACAGATCAATAAAGGTCCTATTTTATGCTTTTTCAGGAATGTACGACTACTTGATACCCCTTAAGCTTGTTGCAGATGTTTCAGTGAGCTCATAAAGTAGCTGTTCACCTTATTGTTTGTTATTTGTGTGCTTTAGCTTTACATTTCTCTCTACAGGAGGATAGGCAACCCACATTCGTTGACAAACTCTCAGAAGGCCATTGCTTTTATCGGCCGTGTCACTCCGTTTTAAGGATGCTACACGTCGATGCCTCTTAGTGTTGCTGTTGTGAGTTTAAAAACATAAATCCAGCTCAGAGAAGCGGTTTTATTGCTCTGTTATTTACGCCTCTACCGACATCAAGCTGTTGTTTACGGGGTTTGGGTCACGTCTACGGCTCGAGATGTAAAATGGAGCCGTGTCTGACAACGTGATCAGCAAATAATGGCTTTATATAGATATATTGATGTTAATGTTTTGCAACTTTATTAATATCTGTGTGTTGAGCTCAGAGCAGGAGTCGCTATGTTTGGTGGACGATAAATGTTTTACTGTCCATTGTACAACTATTTAAGAACTACATAATCACCAAACTATTTTAGAGAATTTATTTCAACTTTTTAGGCCAGTGTTGTTACATTTCTGTCACTTTTTTTGTTACTCTTTTGTTGCATATTTGTGGCTTTTTGTTGTCAATTTTCATCGCTTTTTGTTGCTCTTTTGTTGCATTTTCATCTTCCGAAAGTGTGCTCGCTTCAGGTGGGGGTTAAGAGGCTAAATCATAATTCCATATGTGTTCATTCATATATGAACGCCTTCAGTAAGAAAGTAAACAAAGTCTTGAAATAAAAGAAAAAACAATACCTGTATGTAGAGAAAGCATCGACAGTGATGCTGAAAACTTTGATTCTGATTCTTGATTGTTTTACATTTAAAATATTGTCTTACTATCATTGTCATCTTCCCTTTAATGTCTATAATGTCACATAGATACAGATCTCGTCATAGAAGGGGGCAAGGCTTCGCCGAGGGGGAAAACAGAATCTTTTGGGAAACATACTTTCCCACTTTCATGAAGCATCATGTTAGCATTCTCCGTTATTTATGTATTTATGGGCTGTTGAACCACCTTGCTCCTCTCCATGTCTTTGTATCTTTATAGGGTAGAAAACTATATCAATAATTCAGCATTTGTTAAATGATTTTTCTCTTCTTTGTTTTCCCACCTAAAGCAGTAAGTAACTTGTTTACCTTAATAAATCCTTTCTGTAGTCCCTCTGGGGGTAATACAAGTGTTAATGGGATGATTGGAGGGTCTTTCATCTCCCCTGGTGTCTCTGGCCAGAAAACCACATTTGCAACTTGGCTTCCACCGGGTCGGAGTCACCAATACACACTAATGGAATCACCAAGAAGAAGCTAACAGGCTAACGGGCAAAGCTAACTGCGGGCTAGCACCACTTAAGCAGTATTTACAGCCAAGTTTGAGTGAAAAAAATGATCTCCATTGTGTAACTGGATGTACAATATCCCTCTCTCCCTTTGTCTTTTCTGTCAGCGTAGTATTTACTCTCACGGACAATTAATAAATAAAAAGATTGAAACTTGCTACGACACCTGCAGTTGCGCTTATGGCCTCTAGGGGCACGAGTTACTTAGTACTGCTTTAACTGTTTCAGAGATGCCGTCTGTATCTATGAGCCTGTGTGTAAATAAGAATATTCATTGTAACACAGGAGTCTCTATGCAGTACTTTCATAGTAAAGTAGTGCAGAGGGTCAGGTGAATTTTGAAAATAGCTCTACCCAACACTGAAAATAGATAGTAGCAGGAAAATGCAAATCAGCACGAGAGTTTGAGACGAGAGTTTGTACAAATACATATACAAACCTCTGTGTGGCGTGTATCTGAGTGTGGACCGGCGTTTTAGAGCAGTAGAGGAAGACGTACAGAATATGCAGTGAAATGTCCATTCTGCGGAACATATTATTAATATGCACTGACATGATCGAACACAACACTCAAATCCCCGGTCGACACGCTCCATGACTTAGCAGCTCTTCTTCATTAGGTCTCTGCACAGTTTGCCATCACGTACCGCACTGTCTCTCTCATCTCGGCTCCAATTATCTTAATGAACTGCACGTCGACGCCACATAGAGACACGCGGGGTTCAGACGCAGGCTACGACCGTGCCGGCTTCACAGAGCCCCCGACAGACTGCGGTTAGTCATTACGGGAGGTTAACTCTGGGGCTGCAGGCGGAGATGGATCACCGCGGGAAAGTTTACTTAAGGAGGTAAACACAGTCTGGGAGAAGGTCTGTTGTTGTGAATTATTAATTAGCGCAGGGGAGCGGAGAGGCCTGTGGGATGCACCGACTGGCCGTAAAGTCACTGAGGTGTTTTCACAGAGCAATTCTGCAGGAAATATCGAATTACCAGTGGTTGGTTTGCAAATTAGTAGTTACGGGAAGTCGCTTGGACTAGGGTGATGTGTTGGGAGAACGGGCCCAAAGTGTGAACATTTATTTATCGAAATCTTTGCGTGACTTTTCTTTATTTTCAAGACTATTTTACGATGTGATTCTCAGTGAAGGCAAAATGGGTGAAATAACTCAAAATATGTTTATTCTTGGCATTTTCTCAATGAGCTTCACAAGGTCGTCACCTTAATCAGGGGTGTCCAAACTATTCTTGGAGGGACGGCCATATAGTGAAGCATGAAAGGCTGCAGAACAGTGGTCAGTGCAGGGAAACCTTCATCAGAGTGTATTTAGCAGAGGTTTAAACCCCACACCTTTATTTATGCTTAGAACCTTAAAGGGGGGGTATTATGTAAAATCGACTTTTTCAAGCTTTATATCATGTTATTATGTCATTCCCTCATTAAACACATGCCTGGAGTGTTGCCTTGGCTCATTCACATATTTTTGAGTAATCAGTAAAAACTTAGACGGCAGCCATTTTAGGTGTAGCTATCCCTCAGTCCTCCTAGGAACGCCCCCACCTCCTGGAGACGCCTCTGGACCTTTCGTCACCAGCCAAGCCACCAACCACTGCTCCTCAGCTCAGCAGAGCCCCCTCCCCACACAGTAGTGTTGTTTAGATGCCACAGCAGTGTGCTGAAGGGGCGTGTCGGAAAGCTTCTTAAAGAGACAGAGGCCTATTTCAAGACGTTCAGTACAGCCATTTTGAGAGAGCAATTTTATTCAAGGCAGTTATTTTAATTTACTGCATATACAGACCAACAGAAGGTTACGTCATCATTGTAGTATGCTATAGACTGGTGCTATGTGATTGAAAAAAGCATAATACCCCCTCTTTAATGGCAAGTCTGTCTCACAATAAAATGTTACTTGTTGAGGTTAGAATTGTGAAGAATTATGACATTTGAAATAAAAAGGACCATCTCTGGTAACGTGTGCGATTCACCATGAAGCTTGAGAGCCATCAAAAATTGGTCTGAGGGCTGCATTTGGGCCCCGGGCCGCATTTCTGGTGACGACATCGTGCAACTGTAGTAGTTAAGTAGTTATTAAGTGTTAGTTAACCTCTTAACCGAGCACATTTCTCCAGTTTGGCTTTACCTGAGTCTAAAAGCTTCTTTAAAAAAAAAAAAGCATCAAAATAGCAACAAAACGAGGATGAAAATGTGACAAAGAAGCGATGAAAAAGCAACAAAGTGACAAAAGAGCGACAAAAAAGTGAGAAAAAAAAGAAGCAACAAAAACATGCCAGAAAAGCAACAACAATACAACATAAAAGTGACAAAAATCTGACAAAAACGTAGCAAAACCACAACAAAAAAGCAATAACAAAAACAATGAATAAGCAACAGAAACATGACCAAAAAGCCACATAAAGCCACAAAAAAGTGACAAAAACATGCCGACAAAAATGTTACGATCAGTTCAGTCTTAGCTTTCAAATGAAGCATTACACTGTTGCTCTCCAGTCCAGAAGAAATCTAAAAGTACCCGCTTTTACATTTGGGTACTTCCGAACTAGAGAAAATGTGCTCAATTAAAGCAGTACTAAGTAACTCATGCCCCTAGAGGCCATAAGCGCCACTGCAGGTGTCGTAGCATGTTGTGTTTTTTTACTCATTAATTGTCCGTGAGAGTAAATACTACGCTGACAGAAAAGACAAAGGGACAGAGGGATATTGTTCATCCAATTACACAATGGAGATCATTTTTTTCACTCAAACTTGGCTGTAAATACTGTTTAAGTGGCGCTAGCCCACAGTTAGCTTTGCCCGTTAGCCTGTTAGCTTCTTCTGCGTGATTCCATTAGTGTGTATTGCGCTGCCGACCCGGTGCAGGGAAAGTTGCAAGCGTGGGTTTCTGGCCAGAGACACCAGGGGGAGATGAAAGACCCCCCAATCATCCCATTAACACTTGTATTACCCCCAGAGGGACTACGGAAAGGATTTATGAAGGTAAACAAGTTACTTAGTACTGCTTTAAGTGTTAATTCATCATTCATTAAGGCTAAAGAAGGTGAGGTTCTTATAAAGAGTTACCATATTAGTTATGTTACATCAAATTGCAGATAAAGGTGGTTAATTATATGCAATCTGTAAAATGTGTAGAATATTTAAACTTACAGACGTCGTTTTAATAAATACAACTTTTGCTGTTGTTCCAAATTCAACATGTCTCTTTCTTCGTTCTCTGAGTGTTTCTGTCCTACTATATGTGATGTTTATATCAATATCAATTACATTATATCAATATTGATCTAAAACAACTCCACGTCTGTTTCTGATGAGAGAACGACATTGTAACTTTGTAGATTTAGCATAAGGCGGGTCTTCTCACCTGTCCGTCGGTGGAGATAGTGCCCCGCAGTCGCTCAGCAGCTCCGACATGTCGTAGTAGCTGCTGAACTCCCACAGACAGGCCTCCAGGTTCAGGTTGCGGTAGAAGCGGAGCGTGCCGGCGCCCCGCAGCCCCGCGCTGTACTGGTAAGGGTTGGTCTCTCCGATCACCTCCGGGTTTTTGGTGGCCGGGGTCAGGAAGCCGTGGCGGGTCTTGACCTCCGTGTGGTCCAGCAGGTTGGAGCAGCGGTGGTTCCCGACGCGAGTGCCGTCCGGGCTCAGGGTCAGCTCGAAGTTGGACAGAGGACGCGTGGAGACGACAGGCAGCATTCCTGAGGGAGAGGGACTGTATTACTGAGCCCAATAATATATGGTATATCTGTATTTATTGAACAATGAGTCAATATAGTCATTATTAATCGTGCCAGGACAAACAACAAGTAACTTTTATGCAAAAACTGCAAAATACTTTCGACAGACATATTATTGATTATTGTCCAAACAATGAAAAGTGAATTCCAGTTATAATCCACTTTAATGCTTTTTAGTGACATTTCAGGCCCTCTTTCTCTCAGCCTCATCGGGAGGCCTTACCGTCGATGTGCGGCATGGTGACAGTGAGTTTGATGAGGTTGTGGTGCTCGGAGTCCTCTGCCCCGGTGTACCGCAGTTTGGCAGAGAAGGGTTCAGCGCCCACTGCCCCCAACACACGAGACTGGCACATCCCTGGAACAAAATGGGTTTATGTTAAAGTATGTGGCCATACCGCCTTTGCTCTGCCCGATCCCGTCAGACCTTGGAAGCTAAGCAGGAAGGGCCTGGTCGGTACTTGGATGGGGACCATTTAGTAACACCAGGAAGCCTGGGGCGAATGTAGTGAGTGAGTGGTTGGTGGTGGTCGGAGGGGCCGATGGCGCAGACTGGTTGCCTCGCTTCTGTCAGGCTACCCCAGGGCAACTGTGGCTACAATAGTAGTTTACCACCACCAAGTATGGAGTGAATGAATAATGCAATGTAAAGCGTCTTTGAGTGTCCAAAAAGCGCTATATAAAACCCATGCATTATTAGGCCCGAGCTAGTGACACGCAGTGTCCCGCGAGGGACTAATTAAAATCAATAACGGAAACAGAAAACGCAAGAATTCACATAGCAAACGTGAACCGATATGCAAGTAACAGGGATCAGAAATTAGTGCTCCGGGAGCTCGAATTTTGGGTGGGGTCCGCGAGAGAAAATAATAAAGATGGCTCAGTGGCGCCCCCTCAAACAGGCAGTTTACATTGAGTCAATGAGACCCCGGTCGCAAAAAATGTCATCGTACAAAGGTGACACTGGCCAGGGACATAGACCATGTCAGGACATGTAAAAATTATATTATGGCCCCGCCCTAAATGCCACAGGAAGTCGGCCATCTTGGCCCGAACCTCGAACCTTCAAAATCGTACCTCTTGAACTTCTGACCCCTGATCGCAGAGTTTTCAATCAAGAGCCTCAATTTTTGCCCAAAATGTCCCAGACCCATGTGGCTTTCAAAATCATCCTTTAAATTTTGGAAATATTATTGGGCGTGGTCATGACAAGCCCGCAACTCAGAGGCCATTTTCAACAAAATTCAAAGTCTCATAACTTTCACAGACTTTGTCGGATTGGAACGGACCCAGTTCGGCACGCATGCACATTCCCGAGCTGCACCTAACCATGTGCAAACGTAGCCACTATCGCCAAAAATGACCCACTGGCGCCCCCTCAAAGGTTTTTTCTTGAAAAATTCAAATAAAAAATCGGGATGGTATGGAGTTGTGAAAATAATCATACAGGCCTTCCCTGTCATGGGGATCAACATATCAAAGAGGCATCACTCTGAGTAATGTAGTTTGGGAGAAATAAAATGGCAAAACATGGCAAAAAAACGGTTTCCATTATTATTATTATTATTATTACGTCTTTAATCTCAATTTTGACCCCCTGAACGTTAACGAAAACTCAATTTATTTGACCTAGTGATCAGGGTTGGTGTAAAATTTACTATTTTGAAGTCTGTGAAACAAAGTGCCCAACGGCGCCCCCTGTGCATTACATGGCTGGGAAAAATTTAGTTTCACGGAAGTGAAAACAAAGTTTTATATCCTGATTCTCCATGTCACACTGATCAAAAAAGTCTATTACAACATGCCTCTATCTTGCTTAGTTTTGTACCGCTGTGCCAAATATCATGCTTTTTCCCCGCCTCTTTGACGACAACTCAAAAGGGCATGCAAATTCCAATTGCACTCATATTTGGATCACATAAGCCGCTCTATGGATCGTACTGATTAACCTGGTTAATTGTGCAATTTTCACAAAAATAGCGCCCCCTACCTATACCTGAAAAATTACACTTACACGAAAGTGAAACAAAAATTATGAGCCGATTCTCCATGTCACGCTGATCAAAAAAGTCTATTACAACATGCCTCTATCTCGCTTAGTTTTTGTACCGCCAAATATCATGCGTTTTCCCCGCCTCTTTGAGGACAACTCAAAAGGGCATGCAAATTCCAATTGCACTCATATTTGGATCACATAAGCCGCTCTATGGATCGTACTGATTAACCTGGTTAATTGTGCAATTTTCACAAAAATAGCGCCCCCTACCTATACCTGCAAATTACACTTACACGAAAGTGAAAACTAAATTATGACCAGATTCTCCATGTCACGCTGATCAAAAAAGTCTATTACAACATGCCTCTATCTCGCTTAGTTTTTGTATTATTAGGCCCGAGCTAGTGACACGCAGTGTCCCGCGAGGGACTAATTAAAATCAATAACGGAAACAGAAAACGCAAGAATTCACATAGCAAACGTGAACCGATATCAAGTAACAGGGATCAGAAATTAGTGCTCCGGGAGCTCGAATTTTGGGTGGGGTCCGCGAGAGAAAATAATAAAAGATGGCTCAGTGGCGCCCCCTCAAACAGGCAGTTTACATTGAGTCAATGAGACCCGGTCGCAAAAAATGTCATCGTACAAAGGTGACACTGGCCAGGGACATAGACCATGTCAGGACATGTAAAATTATATTATGGCCCGCCCTAAATGCCACAGGAAGTCGGCCATCTTGGCCCGAACCTCGAACCTTCAAAATCGTACCTCTTGAACTTCTGACCCTGATCGCAGAGTTTTCATCAAGAGCCTCAATTTTTGCCCAAAATGTCCCAGACCCATGTGGCTTTCAAAATCATCCTTTAAATTTTGGAAATATTATTGGGCGTGGTCATGACAAGCCCGCAACTCAGAGGCCATTTTCAACAAATTCAAAGTCTCATAACTTTCACAGACTTTGTCGGATTGGAACGGACCCAGTTCGGCACGCATGCACATTCCCGAGCTGCACCTAACCATGTGCAAACGTAGCCACTATCGCCAAAATGACCCACTGGCGCCCCTCAAAGGTTTTTTCTTGAAAATTCAAATAAAAAAATCGGATGGTATGGAGTTGTGAAAATAATCATACAGGCCTTCCCTGTCATGGGGATCAACATATCAAAGAGGCATCACTCTGAGTAATGTAGTTTGGGAGAAATAAAATGGCAAAACATGGCAAAAAACGGTTTCCATTATTAGGCCCGAGCTAGTGACACGCAGTGTCCGCGAGGGACTAATTAAAATCAATAACGGAAACAGAAAACGCAAGAATTCACATAGCAAACGTGAACCGATATGCAAGTAACAGGGATCAGAAATTAGTGCTCCGGGAGCTCGAATTTTGGGTGGCGTCCGCGAGAGAAAATAATAAAAGCTGGCTCAGTGGCGCCCCTCAAACAGGCAGTTTACATTGAGTCAATGAGACCCCGGTCGCAAAAATGTCATCGTACAAAGGTGACACTGGCCAGGGACATAGACCATGTCAGGACATGTAAAAAAATATATTATGGCCCCGCCCTAAATGCCACAGGAAGTCGGCCATCTTGGCCCGAACCTCGAACCTTCAAAATCGTACCTCTTGAACTTCTGACCCCTGATCGCCGAGTTTCAATCAAGAGCCTCAATTTTGCCCAAAATGTCCCAGACCCATGTGGCTTTCAAAATCATCGTTTACATTTTGGAAATATTATTGGGCGTGGTCATGACAAGCCCGCAACTCAGAGGCCATTTTCAACAAAATTCAAAGTCTCATATCTTTCACAGACTTTGTCGGATTGGAACGGACCCAATCCGGCGCGCGTGCACATTCCCGAGCTGCACCTAACCATGTGCAAACGTAGCCACTATCGCCAAAAATGACCCACTGGCGCCCCCTCAAAGGTTTTTTCTTGAAAAATTCCAATAAAAAAATCGGGATGGTATGGAGTTGTGAAAATAATCATACAGGCCTTCCCTGTCATGGGGATCAACATATCAAAGAAGCATCACTCTGAGTAATGTAGTTTGGGAGAAATAAATGGCAAAACATGGCAAAAAAACGGTTTCCATTATTATTATTATTATTATTATTATTATTACGTCTTTGATCTCAATTTTGACCCCCTGAACGTTAACGAAAACTCAATTTTATTTGACCAAAGGTTCATGGTTGGTGAAAAATTAACTATTTTGATATCCTCAAGACAACACCTTGAACAATGCCTCAGTGGCGCCCCCTCAAGCACGACCCCATTCAAATGGAAGCATGCATTTTTGGTCTAAACCTATTTCTTTTGGTACAGTGATAGAGGAATCAAGACAAACCTAAAACATCATTATAGCTCCGCCCTCTGACAAACAGGAAGTCGGCCATATTGGATTGAAATTGTAGCCTGATTTTTTTCACCTGATATTTTGTCAAGTCACTCCCAGGGTTTCGGACCAAATGAATCCAACTTGGTGAGTGTAATCTAGAGGCGTAGAGCGACAATAATCAAGCTCTTTTGTTCGGATATCTCTCACGGTTTGTCTGTACCGCTGTGCCAAATATCATGCTTTTTCCCCGCCTCTTTGACGACAACTCAAAAGGCCATGCAAATTCCAATTGCACTCATATTTGGATCACATAAGCCCTCTATAGATCGTACTGATTAACCTGGATAATTGTGCAATTTTCACAAAATAGCGCCCCCTACCTATACCTGCAAAATTACACTTGCACGAAAGTGAAAACAAAAATTATGAGCCGATTCTCCATGTCACGCTGATCAAAAGTCTATTACAACATGCCTCTATCTCGCTTATTTTTTGTACCGCCAAATATCATGCGTTTCCCCGCCTCTTTGAGGACAACTCAAAAGGGCATGCAATTCCAATTGCACTCATATTTGGATCACATAAGCCGCTCTATGGATCGTACTGATTAACCTGGATAATTGTGCAATTTTCACAAAAATAGCGCCCCCTACCTATACCTGCAAATTACACTTACACGAAAGTGAAAACAAAATTATGACCTGATTCTCCATGTCACGCTGATCAAAAAAGTCTATTACAACATGCCTCTATCTCGCTTAGTTTTTGTATTATTAGCCCGAGCTAGTGACACGCAGTGTCCCGCGAGGGACTAATTAAAATCAATAACGGAAACAGAAAACGCAAGATTCACATAGCAAACGTGAACCGATATGCAAGTAACAGGGATCAGAAATTAGTGCTCCGGGAGCTCGAATTTTGGGTGGCGTCCGCGAGAGAAAATAATAAAAGCTGGCTCAGTGGCGCCCCCTCAACAGGCAGTTTACATTGAGTCAATGAGACCCGGTCGCAAAAAATGTCATCGTACAAAGGTGACACTGGCCAGGGACATAGACCATGTCAGGACATGTAAAAAAATATATTATGGCCCCGCCCTAAATGCCACAGGAAGTCGGCCATCTTGGCCCGAACCTCGAACCTTCAAATCGTACCTCTTGAACTTCTGACCCCTGATCGCCGAGTTTTCAATCAAGAGCCTCAATTTTGCCCAAAATGTCCCAGACCCATGTGGCTTTCAAATCATCGTTTACATTTGGAAATATTATGGGCGTGGTCATGACAAGCCCGCAACTCAGAGGCCATTTTCAACAAATTCAAAGTCTCATATCTTTCACAGACTTGTCGGATTGGAACGGACCCAATCCGGCGCGCGTGCACATTCCGAGCTGCACCTAACCATGTGCAAACGTAGCCACTATCGCCAAAATGACCCACTGGCGCCCCTCAAGGTTTTTTCTTGAAAAATTCCAATAAAAAATCGGGATGGTATGGAGTTGTGAAAATAATCATACAGGCCTTCCCTGTCATGGGGATCAACATATCAAAGAAGCATCACTCTGAGTAATGTAGTTTGGGAGAAATAAAATGGCAAAACATGGCAAAAAAACGGTTTCCATTATTATTATTATTATTATTATTATATTACGTCTTTGATCTCAATTTTGACCCCTGAACGTTAACGAAAACTCAATTTTATTTGACCAAAGGTTCATGGTTGGTGAAAAATTAACTATTTTGATATCCTCAAGAAACACCTTGAACAATGCCTCAGTGGCGCCCCCTCAAGCACGACCCCATTCAAATGGAAGCATGCATTTTTTGGTCTAACCTATTTCTTTTGGTACAGTGATAGAGGACATCAAGACAAACCTAAAACATCATTATAGCTCCGCCCTCTGACAAACAGGAAGTCGGCCATATTGGATTGAAAATTGTAGCCTGATTTTTTTCACCTGATATTTTGTCAAGTCACTCCCAGGGTTTCGGACCAAATGAGATCCAACTTGGTGAGTGTAATCTAGAGGCGTAGAGCGACAATATCAAGCTCTTTTGTTCGGATATCTCTCACGGTTTGTCTGTACCGCTGTGCCAAATATCATGCTTTTTCCCCGCCTCTTTGACGACAACTCAAAAGGCCATGCAAATTCCAATTGCACTCATATTTGGATCACATAAGCCCCTCTATAGATCGTACTGATTAACCTGGATAATTGTGCAATTTTCACAAAATAGCGCCCCCTACCTATACCTGCAAAATTACACTTGCACGAAAGTGAAAACAAAATTATGAGCCGATTCTCCATGTCACGCTGATCAAAAAAGTCTATTACAACATGCCTCTATCTCGCTTATTTTTTGTACCGCCAAATATCATGCGTTTCCCCGCCTCTTTGAGACAACTCAAAAGGGCATGCAAATTCCAATTGCACTCATATTTGGATCACATAAGCCGCTCTATGGATCGTACTGATTAACCTGGATAATTGTGCAATTTTCACAAAATAGCGCCCCCTACCTATACCTGCAAAATTACACTTACACGAAGTGAAACAAAAATTATGACCTGATTCTCCATGTCACGCTGATCAAAAAGTCTATTACAACATGCCTCTATCTCGCTTAGTTTTTGTATTATTAGGCCCGAGCTAGTGACACGCAGTGTCCCGCGAGGGACTAATTAAAATCAATAACGGAAACAGAAAACGCAAGAATTCACATAGCAAACGTGAACCGATATGCAAGTAACAGGATCAGAAATTAGTGCTCCGGGAGCTCGAATTTTGGGTGGCGTCCGCGAGAGAAATAATAAAGCTGGCTCAGTGGCGCCCCCTCAAACAGGCAGTTTACATTGAGTCAATGAGACCCCGGTCGCAAAAAATGTCATCGTACAAAGGTGACACTGGCCAGGACATAGACCATGTCAGGACATGTAAAAAATATATTATGGCCCGCCTAAATGCCACAGGAAGTCGGCCATCTTGGCCCGACCTCGAACCTTCAAAATCGTACCTCTGAACTTCTGACCCTGATCGCCGAGTTTCAATCAAGAGCCTCAATTTTTGCCCAAATGTCCCAGACCCATGTGGCTTTCAAATCATCGTTTACATTTTGGAAATATTATTGGGCGTGGTCATGACAAGCCCGCAACTCAGAGCCATTTTCAACAAAATTCAAAGTCTCATATCTTTCACAGACTTTGTCGGATTGGAACGGACCCATCCGGCGCGCGTGCACATTCCCGAGCTGCACCTAACCATGTGCAAACGTAGCCACTATCGCCAAAATGACCCACTGGCGCCCCTCAAAGGTTTTTCTTGAAAATTCCAATAAAAAAATCGGGATGGTATGGAGTTGTGAAATAATCATACAGCCTTCCCTGTCATGGGGATAACATATCAAAGAAGCATCACTCTGTGATCACTTCTACTCATTTACCATGTTGGTCACTGCATACTCGGCAGTGACCAATGAGCCTGACAGTCACATGCGCTTTAGTCAGAGCTTTTCGACAATGTATAATATGTCGGGGTCAAGTTAACCATCCACTTATTATGCCTAAGCAAAATGCACAACAGCACCATCTGCTGGTTATGCCTGAGCACAACAGCGCCACCTTGTGGCTCAGATGGCTGAAAGTGGCTTCTAAGTGGCATGTGACCCACCCTTCCACCGTCAAATAGCACAGTTCTTCTTCTGCCAGCATGTGCCTCTGTCAGAGTTCTCCTGAAAATCGTCATTTCCCCAAATTCCCCTTTATTAACAAAAGCCACACTTTTAGACTCATACGTAGTTTTACTACTTCTCTGTCACAGAAGAAGCTTAATTGAACGTTTTTGCTCCAATTTCAGCATTTTGACTGTACATCACAGGAAGTTCAGTTGGCTGTTTCCTGTCCGTCTCCCTGTGCGTTCCTCCTACTAAATGGCCTGATCAAAATTTGTTTTACCCATCGAGTTGCTGCATGGCTGAAGCAGCCTCTCAATATTGTCTCCAGGCGATTTTACTCTAATATAATGATTCAATTATCGTGCTGACTGCTCTGCCGGCGAATTAAACGCTCAGGCCAATGAAGTATAAGACTGCCTGCAAACTTTGTTGGCCAGTGAGGGTACGCTGGCCTGATGGTTAGAGCTACAGGTGGCACGTGGGAGACTGGGGTTCGATCCAGTCTGAGGAATTTGCCTCAGTGCCCTGGTGTGCATTAGGTAACTTATCAGCTTGTTATCTTTTTTCCTTGTCAAAATGAATTTCGAGAATCTAAAACACATTCTTCCTATCTAAGATTAACATTACGATATCTAACATATCATTCTTGTCTTCTTGGTGTCACCACCGGACACCAGAGACTAAAATCCGGCCACAGCACAAAAGGCTGCATGATAATAGCTATTCTATAGGTATGTAAATTCCCAGCACTGCCCTACCCTCACCCAACCTGTGAACATACTCTGACACCAGTGACGTGCGGTGAGGTTTGTTGCTGGTGAGGCACAATCCTATTGACTCCATATAAAGTAAACCAAACTGCAGGAAAAATGCAACTTGCTGTCTCGGTATTCTCTTACTTTGAAAAAGCATTCAATAGCAACACAAACAGCTGAGTGTTTTGCTTTTGTCCCAGGACCAGCTCATTCGAACATCAGACACTTGTTTGGACTCTGTGCACACTCACCTCTGATTATATCCGCTCCCATATAAGTAAATCTGCAAACTTGTCCTTGTTTAGCTCTGTTGGTAGAGTCACTGACTGTGGTGCGTGGTCCTATTTCAAATCCCGGTTAGGGTCAACATTATTTTATAGTATTATTATTTGTTTTACGTATGCTAACTTTAATCATTATATTTGCATCTCTGGACTTTTATACATTGGAACTTTGGAAAAGGCAGAAATACTTTATGGATGTATATGTTGTTAGCTTGTAAATAGTCTAACAACTATTTTAAATGTGTTGGCCTAATTACTAAGTATTTTTGTAAAATGTTAAATGTTCACAAACAATGTAACATTTAATGATAAAGTTAGCATTACGGTAAAAATAAAAACTTACAAATAATGTTGACCTAACTGGATTTGAACTAGGAACCCGCCGCATCACAGTCAGTGACTCTATCACAGAGCTAAACAGGAACAGTTTTTTGCAAAATATGCTGTACCTTTAGTAGGAAGCTTTTTAACACTGGAGAAATGTGCTCGTTCAGGTGGGAGTTAAGAAGTAAAAGCAAGAAGATTTCAGTTGCTCGGGATTTTAATTCACTTTTAAATCGTGTTGATAGCCTATGGTGCTAAATGCCAATGTTCTACCCTGCAAAGATAAAAAGTGGACAAATAAATATTTTTAATATTCATCACTTGGTGGCTGATTGTGGAGTTGGATCAAAAGTGCAGCCATCTTGACCTGGGTCTCCTGCCACCAGAGAACTAAGCGCCTTATCATTGAGCTAAAAATGAGGTCCAGCACACCACTGGCGTGATAGTTTCACGTTTTTACAATAAACTATGTTTGAGCAGGTGTAGGCTATATTAAAAGCAGAAAGGTTTTCAGCTTGCTTCGGGATTTAATTCACTTCCTGAATCGTTGCTTACGCCTATGGTGCTAATGCAACTGTTCCTAACCCTGCTCACAAGTGCCACCTGGTGGTGTGTTTGGGTCATTGCAGGCGTCACTGGGGGAAAAATAAATAATTATTTTTATAGATTTAACCTGACAGTTACGCTTGTGTTACTTACTGTATATCTGGAACAGCATCCCAGGCTCCTGCTGGCATGCCCCAGTTAAGCCTTTCCACCAGCCAGGAAATGGCGCAACTGTGCATCGTTTAATCAATTATTTAATTTATTTTCAGCCCAAAGCACCGCAAACTGAGCTGGGCCCACGGGAAACGTCTCCCACTCCTCCCAAATTACCCGCGCCATTGCCCTTCTTCTGCTGTAGGCTCCTTGCTCATGATAAACTGCTTCCCTCTCGCTAAAAAAAAACATGCGAAAACTTGACGGGGCAAGAGGTTAGCGGGCGCAAGAGTGAGACCGGGTGGGTCTAAGGCCGAGGCGAGAGCAGGTTGGCGGAAGCAAGCGGGGGGGTTCGCAAGGGGGCGGTCGCAAGGGGCGAGGGCCTTTATCGTCACCGCGAGCGGGCTTTAAAATTATTTTATATTATTAACGTCTTTAATCTCAATCTTGACCCCTGAACTTACGAAAACTCAATTTTATTTTGACCTAGTGATCAGGGTTGTGTAAAATTTAACTATTTTGAAGTCTGTGAAACAAATGCCCAACGGCGCCCCTGTGCATACATGGCTGGGAAAAATTTAGTTCCACGGAGTTGAAAACAAGTTTTAATATCCTGATTCCTCCATGTCACACTGATCAAAAAGTCTTTACAACATGCCTCTATCTTGCTAGTTTTGTACCGCTGGTGCAAATATCATGCTTTTTCCCGCCTCTTTGACGACAACTCAAAAGGGCATGCAAATTCCAATTGCACTCATATTTTGGATACATAAGCCGTCTATGATCGTACTGATTAACCTGGTTAATTGTGCATTTTTCACAAATAGCGCCCCCTACCTATACCCTGAAAAATTACAACTAACGAAAGTGAAAACAAAATTAATGAGCGATTCTCCATGTCAAGCTGAATCAAAAAAATCTATTACAAATGCCTCTATCTCGGCTTAGTTTTTTGTACCGCCAAATAATCATGCGTTTTCCCCGCCTTCTTGAGGACAACCTCAAAAGGGATGCAAATCCAATTGGCACTCATATTGATCACTAAGCCCGCTCTATGGATCGTACTGATTAACCTGGTTAATGTGCAATTTTCACAAAAATACGCCCCCTACCTATACCTGCAAAATACACTTACACCGAAAGTGAAAATAAATTATGACCAGATTCTCCATGTCACGCTGATCAAAAAGTCCTATTAACAACAGCCTCTATCTCGCTTAGTTTTTGTATTATTAGGCCCAGCAGTGACACGACAGGTCCCGCGAGGGATATTAAAATCAATACGGAAACAGAAAACGAAGATATTTCAGCAAGCAAACGTGAACCGATATGCAGTAACAGGGATCAGAAATTAGTGGGCTCCGGGAAAGCTCGATTTTGGGTGGGGTCGCGAGCAGAAAATAATAAAAGATGCTCAGTGGCGCCCCCCTCAAACAGGCAGTTACATTGAGTCAATGAGACCCCGGTCGCAAATTCATCGACAAAGGTGACACTGGCAGGGACATAACCATGTCAGGACATGTAAAAAATTATATTATGGCCCCGCCCTAAATGCCAAGGAAAATCGGCTCATCTTGGCCCCGAACCTCGAACCTTCAAAAATCGTACCTCTTGACTTCTGACCCCTGATCGCAGAAGTTTTCAATGCAGAGCTCAATTTTTGCCCAAAATGTCAGACCCATGTGGCTTTCAAAAACATCCTTAAATTTGGAAAATTATTGGGCGTGTCATGAACAAGCCCGCAACTCAGAGGCATTTCAACAAAATTCAAAGTCCTCATAACTTCACAGACTTTGTCGGATTGGAACGACCCAGTTTGGCCACGCATGCACATCCCGAGCTGCACCTAAACATGTGCAAACGTACCACTTCGCCAAAATACCCACTGGCGCCCCTCAAAGGTTTTTTCCTTGAAAAATTTCAAATAAAAAAATCGGGATGGTATGGAGTTGTGAAAATAATCATACAGGCCTTCCCTGTCAGGGATCAACATATCAAGAGGCATCACTCTGAGTAATGTAGTTTGGGAAAATAAATGGCAAAACATGGCAAAAAACGGTTTCCATTATTATATTATTATTATTACGTCTTTAATCTCAATTTTGACCCCATGAACGTTAACGAAAAACTCATTTTTATTGACCTAGTGATCAGGGTTGGTGTAAAATTTACTATTTGAATTCTGTGAAACAAAGTGCCCACGGCGCCCCTGTGCATACATGGCTGGGAAAAATTAGTTTCACGGAAGTGAAACAAAAGTTTTATATCCTGATTCTCCATGTCACACTGGATCAAAAAAGTCTATTACAACATGCTCTATCTTGCTAGTTTTTTGTACCGCTGTGCTCAAATATATGCTTTTTCCCCGCCTCTTTGAGACAACTCAAAAGGGCAGCAAATTCCAATTGCACTCATATTTGGGATCACATAAAGCCGCTCTAGGATCGTACTATTAACTGGTTAATTGTGCAATTTCAACAAAATAAGCGCCCCACCTATACCTGAAATTACACTTACACGAAAGTGAAACAATTATAGCCCGATTCTCCATCACGCCTGATCAAAAAGTCTATTACAACATGCCCTATCTCGCTTAGTTTTTGTACCGCCAATATCATGCGTTTTCACCGCCTCTTTGAGGACAACTCAAAGGCATGGCAAATCCAATTGCACTCATATTTGGATCACATAAGCCGCTCTATGATCGTACCTGAATTAACCTGGTTAAATTGTGCAATTTTTCCACAAAAATAGCGCCCCCTACCTATACCTGCAAAATTACACTTACACGAAAAGTGAAAACTAAAATTATGACCAGATTCTCCATGTCCGCTGATTCAAAAAAGTCTATTACAACATGCCTCTATCTCGCTTAGTTTTGTATTATTAAGGCCCGACTAGTGACACGCAGTCCGGAGGACTAATTAATAATCATAACTGGAAACAAAACGCAGAATCACATAGCAAACGTGAACCGATATGAATCAGGGATCAGAAATTAGTGCTCCGGAAGCTCGAATTTTGGGTTGGGGTCCGCGAGAAGAAAATACATAAAAGAGGCTCAGTGGCGCCCCTCAAACAGGCAGTTTACATTGAGTCATGAGACCCCGGCGCAAAAGTTCGTACAGGTGAGCACTGGCCAGGGACTAGACCATGTCAGGACATGATAAAAAATTAATTATGGCCCCGCCCTAAATGCCAAGGAAGTGCCATCTTGGCCGAACCTCGAAACCTCAAAATCGTACGTCTTGAACTTCTGAACCCTATCGCAGAGTTTTTTCAATCAAGAGCCTCAATTTTTGCCCAAAATGTCCCCAGACCATGTGGCTCAAAATCATCCTTAAATTTTGGAAATATTATTGGGCGTGGTCATGACAAGCCCGCAACTCAGAGGCCCATTTCAACAAAAATTCAAAAGTAATCATAACTTTCCACAGACTTTGTCGGATGAACGGACCCAGTTCGGCACGCATGCACATTTCCGAGCTGCACCTAACCATGTGAAATGCCACTATCGCCAAAAAATGACCCACTGGCGCCCCCTCAAGGTTTTTTCTGAAATTCAAAATAAAATCGGGATGGTATGGAGTTGTGAAAATAATCATACAGGCCTTCCCTGTCATGGGATCACATATCAAAGAGGCATCACTCTGAGTAATGTAGTTTGAGAATAAAATGGCAAAACAGGCAAAAAAAGGTTTCCATTAATATATTATTATTATTACGTCTTTAATCTCATTTTGACCCCCTGAACGTTAACGAAAACTCAATTTTTTATTTGACCTAGTGATCAGGGTTGGTGTAAAATTTCTATTTTTGAAGTCTCGTGAAACAAAGTGCCCAACCGGCGCCCCCTGTGCATTACATGGCTGGAAAATTTAGTTTCACGGAAGTGAAAACAAGTTTATATCCTGATTTCCTCATGTCACACGATCAAAAAAAGTCTATTACAAACATGCCTCTATCTTGCTTAGTTTTTGTACCGCTGTGCCAAATATCCAATGCTTTTTCCCCGCCTCTTTGACAGACAACTCAAAGGGCATGCAAATTCCAATGCACTCATATTGGATCACATAAGCCGCTCTATGGATCGTACTGATTAACCTGGTTAATTGTGCAATTCACAATAGCGCCCCCTACCTATACCTGAAAAATTTACACTTAACGAAAGTGAAAACAAAAATTATGAGCCATTCTCCATGTCACGCGATCAAAAAGTCTATACAACATGCCCTCTATCTCGCTTATTTTTGTACCGCCAATAATCAGCTTTTCCCCCGCCTCTTTGGAGGAAACCAAAAGGGCATGCAATCCAATTTGCACTCATATTTGGATCAACATAAGCCGCCTAATGGATCCGTACTGATTAACCTGGTCAATTGTTTCATTTTCACAAATAGCGCCCCTACCTATACCTGCAAAAATTACACTTACACGAAAGTGAAAACTAAAATATGACCAGATTCTCCATGTCAGCTGTCAAAGTCTATTACAAATGCCTCTATCTGTTAGTTTTTTGTATATTAGCCCGAGCTAGTGACACGCAAGTGTCCGCGAGGGGACTAATTAAATCAATAACGAAACAAACCAAGAATTCACATAGCAAACGTAACCGATAATGCAAGTAAGATCATGAAATTAGTGCTCCGGGAGCTCGAATTTGGGTGGTCCGCGAGAGAAAATAAAAGATGGCTCAGTGGCCCCCTCAACAGGGCAGTTACATTAGTCAATGAGACCCGGTCGAAAAAAATGTCAATCGTACAAGGTGACACTGCCAGGGACATAGACCATGTCAGGACATGTAAAAACATATATATGCCCCGCCCTAAATGCACAGGAAGTCCGGCCCTTGGCCCGAACCTCGAACTCAAAATCGTACCTCTTGAACTTCTGACCCCTGATCGCAGAAGTTTTTTAATCAAGAGCCTCAATTTTTGCCCAAAATGTCCCAGACACCATGGTGGCTTTCAAAATCATCCTTTAAATTTGGAAATATTATTGGGCGTGGTCATTGACAAACCCGCAACTTCAGAGCCTTTTCACAAATCAAAGTCTCATAACTTCAACAGAACTTTGTGGATTGGAACGGACCAGTTCGGCCGCATGCACATTCCCGAGCTGCACCTAACCAGTGCAAACGTAGCACTATCGCCAAAAATGACCCACTGGCGCCCCTCAAAGGTTTTTTCTTGAAAAATTCAAATAAAAAAATCGGGAATGGTATGGAGTTGTGAAAATATCATACAGGCCTTCCCGCATGGGATCAACATCTCAAAGAGGCATCACTCTGAGTAATGTATTTGGGGAAAATAAAATGGCAACATGCAAAATACGGTTTCCATTATTATATTATTATTATAGTCTTAATCTATTTGACCCCCTGAACGTTACGAAAACTCAATTTTATTTGACCTAGTGATCAGGGTTGGTGTAAATTTTACTATTTTGAAGTCTGTGAAACAAAAGTGCCCAACGGCGCCCCTGTGCATTACATGCTTGGGAAAAATTTTAGTTTCAACGGAAGTGAAAACAAAGTTTTATAATACTGATTCTCCATGTCAACTGAATAAAAAAGTCTATACAAACATCCTCTATCTTGCTAGTTTTTGTACTCGCTGTGGCCAAAATCATGCTTTTTCCCCGCCTCTTTGACGACAACTAAAGGCATGCAAATTCAATTGCACTCATATTTGGATCACATAAGCCGCTCTATGGATCGTACTGATTAACACTGGTTAATTGTGCAATTTTCACAAAAATAGCGCCCCTCTATCCTATCTGAAAAATTACATTCACGAAGTGAAAACAAAAATTATGAGCCGATTCTCATGTCACGCTGATCAAAAAATTATTACAACATGCTCTATCTCGCTTAGTTTTTGTACCGCCAATATCATGCGTTTTCCCGCCTTTGGAGGACACTCAAAAGGCATGCAATTCCAATTTGAACCTCATTATTTGGGATCACATAAGCGCCTCTATATGGATCGTACTGATTTAACCTGGTTAATTGTGCAATTTTCCACAAAAAATACGCCCCCTAACCTATACCTGCATTACACTACCACGAAAGTGAAAACGTAAAATTATGACCAGATTCTCCATGTCAACGCGATCAAAAAGCTTTACAACATGCCTCTACTCGCTAGTTTTTGTATTTATTAGGCCCGAGCTAGTGACACGCAGTGTCCCGCGAGGGACTAATTAAAATCAATAAGGAAACAGAAAACGCAAGAATTTCACATAGCAAACGTGAACCGATATCAAGTACAGGGACAGAAATTAGTGCTCCGGGAGCTCGAATTTTGGGTGGGGTCGCAGAAAAATAATAAAAGATGGCTCAGTGGCGCCCCCTCAACAGGCAGTTTACATTGAGTCAATGAGACCCCGGTCGAAAATGTCATCGACAAGGTACACCTGGCCAGGGACATAAGACCATGTTCAGGACTGTAAAAAATATTTATGGGCCCCGCCCTAAATGCCCACAGGAAGTCGCCATCTTGGCCCGAACCTGAACCTTCAAAATCGTAACCTCTTGACTCTGACCCCTGATCGCAGAGTTTTTATCAAGAGGCCTCATTTTTTGCCCAAAATGTCCAGACGCCCATGGGCTTTCAAAATCATCTTTAAATTTTGAAATATTAATTGGGCGTTGGTCATGACAACCGCAACTCAGGGCCATTTTCCACAAAATCAAAGTCTCATAACTTTCCACAAGACTTGTCGATTGGAACGGACCCAGTTCGGCCGACATGCACATTCCGAGCTGCATAACCATGTGAAACGTAGCCAATAATCGCCAAAAATGACCACTGCGCCCCTCAAGGGTTTTTTCTTGAAAAATCAATAAAAAAATCGGGATGGTATGGAGTTGTGAAAATAATCATAACAGGCCTTCCCTGTCATGGGGATCAAACATATCAAAGAGGCAATCAACTCTGGAGTAATGTAGTTGGGAAGAAATAAAATGGCAAAACATGGCAAAAAAACGTTTTTCATTATTATTATTTATTATTATTACGTCTTTAATCTCAATTTTGACCCCCTGAACGTTTAACGAAATCAATTTTATTTGACCTAGTGATCAGGTTGGTGTAAATTTACTATTTGAAGTCTGTGAAACAAGTGGCCCAACGGCGCCGCCCTGGCCATTACATGGCTGGGAAAATTTAGTTCACGGGAAGTGAAAACAAAGTTTTATATCCTATTTCTCCATGTCACATAAATCACTGCAAAAAAGTCTATTACAACAATGCCTCTATCCTTGCTTAGTTTGTACCGCTGTGCCAAATACATGCTTTTCCCCGCCTCTTTGACGACAACCAAAAGGGCATGCAAATTCCAATGCACTCAATATTGGATCACATAGCCGCTCTATGATGTACTGATTAACCCTGGGTTAAATTGCATTTTCACAAAATAGCGCCCCCTACCTATACTGAAAATTACACTTAACACGAATGAAAACAAAATTATTGT